>JALBCR010002839.1:332500-379006 GCA_030710515.1 Abscondita cerata | reverse complement strand
AAATCGCATGAATTTTAAAACTTTGGCGTCTGTCAAATACAGTAAATAACTAATCAATTCCCAAACCAAGTGGCGTTTTACGACCAACTAATACAAATTATGTGAAGATAATGTGTGTTCTTCAGTAATTATTGCAATTTTTTCAAAAACTTGACGAGTTTGATATACCACTATGGTACATCAACTGGAAGCAAATTTAATTATCTTTCTAAATTTTAAATAATGCATAAGCTATCTTAATTGAAAAGTCTTTTTTTGGGTTGCCTTTAAATCATTAATTTTAAACCGCCCTGTATAACATGAAATTTAATTATTTGGGTAACCATTAAATAAAAGGCTTTGAAAGATGTGAGATATACCCAAAATGTTAGCCTTCTATAGGTTTTTTTAACAGAAAAAAAATTATTATCTCCAGAACCGGT
Source organism: Abscondita cerata (assembly GCA_030710515.1). Classification (NCBI taxonomy): domain Eukaryota; kingdom Metazoa; phylum Arthropoda; class Insecta; order Coleoptera; family Lampyridae; genus Abscondita; species Abscondita cerata. The sequence continues at coordinate 378,584 of JALBCR010002839.1, read as the reverse complement.
GTAGATAAATGTAGGAAACTCTCCAGAAAAAATGATAATCAAAAAATGGCAATTCCAAAATTAAATTAATATACAGCGTGCTTCATTAACAATGAGAAATATACTATTGTAGAAACCTGTAGTATGTAAACCTTGGCTGTGAATTATTAGACATGGCAAAAAAGCTAAGCACATTTTTAAGGTAATATTTCAAATTCCTGCCAACCGAATAAAACAGTAGCGAGTGATAATTGCAGAATTACGAACGGCACCTACCTATACATGTGTCGCTTTATTGGAGGCTCATCAGAGTAGGGTAGCTCAAACGCAAATCATCGGTGTAGGTAGGTGTCGTTCGTATTTTACTTCAATTATCACTGGCTACTGTTAATCGGTGGGCAAGAATTTAAAAATATTACGTTAAAAATTCGCTTAGCTTTTTTCACAATGTTGAAAAATTTACAGTCTTACTTTCACACTACTGATTTTTGCAAATATTACATTTTGATGAATCTGACTTCATGGCAACTGTCCATGAGGTAGTGACACCGACTAACTCTTGAAAAATAAAAAAGTTGTCGCTACTTTTGAGTAGAAGCGGCACACAACCAAAATAAAAATATTTTAAAAAGAAAGATCATGCCTATTTGTGACAGTATGCAAATTTTGAGATCAATTATATGCTTTTATTTCATTAGATCAAATCAAACTTAGCTGCATTATTACAATTTTTGAGTAAAATGCCAAATTAATAAATGTAGGTATCTACTCACTTAACATAAACTTTGAATATTTAAAAATACTTTGGTTCAAAAATTTTTGTAAATCTCTCAAAACAGGAAAAACCACGAAACTGTCGTGATCACACGTTTTAGTTGTCCGCAATCAACTGTTCTGGTGACGTAGTGGTGACGTACTTTGAAACGCTTAATTACGGACATATATCATGTTTCTAACACGTAACAGAAACATCAATGAAAACCTAACATAAATGAAAGAAACCTTTATATTACATCGTAACAGTGTTCATTTAAAAGCAAACATATTTTTTTCACATAAATTTAGTTGTTTTTATGTGATCAGGGTGCACGGTGTTGGTAGGTAGGTGACAGTTATTACAATTTCTTTCTTTAAAAAAAATTGCATTCATAATGACAATTTCTAAAACAAACTTTTTTTTGTTGTCATTAATGATAAGAGGGATTATTTACATCGGACGCTACTCGGATATGCCTCACCATCTACACGATATTAAGTTAATGAGCAAATAATCTATTGCTAAGTAACTATAAGTATCAAAAATTTTTCTGAAATTTATTAAAGATCGAAAAACAATACTTTGCATAGAAACATTTAGTAGTGTCTATCTTACATTACAAGCCTGGTAAAATTGTTTTTACTGGCGAATGAAGGATATACTTCCTTGACCAGTAAAAACAGTTATCTGGCTTGTTTTGCATAATTTGTTACTAAATTGTAAACAAATAAATACAATTTGAATAAAATTAAAGATGATTAAATTCTGTTTCTCTTTAAATTATTTCTTAAAACTCAGAAGCGTTAGGAGTACAATTACTATGACAAATTGGTCAAATTATTTATTTCCGTGAAGATTTTTTCTCAAACAAACAAAATTGAGTATCAGTTTTTTGTAGTCGAAATGGTCTATGTTAAAAAACTGCCTGGAGAATAAAAAAATCCTAAAGTTCGCAGGTTTGTTTGTGTTTTAAAGGTGGGAGTAGAAAAAACTAACTTTTCAACATCAAATGACAGTTCAAATAAATAAAGTTTGGAATCATAGTTTACAATTTAGTAACAAATAAATTTCATAACCCACTTTTTGCAAGATCTTGCAATGAAATTAAAATATATTACCTTTAAATTTTTTTTTCAATATTAACACAGTATACATCTACGAATGCAGTAGTAACACTTGAGTGAAAAATTTTGTACTAAAAATAATTCGCGCAAGTTACAGCGCATTTGTCAGATTTGTTATTGTAAAGTAGTGAAGGTGACTGCTAGGGGCGTAACATTTTAAAAGCTAAAATAATTATGTTTTAAATACCTGGAACCTAGATGTGCAATCGTTCTAATGTAATCACTATTGTGATTCAACATATATTAAAAACTAATCATTGCTTTTATCACATTACTTATTCTAATTTAACATGAAAATAGTGAAAATATAGGTACACATGGCTAGGAAAATGTAATGTTAAAGTATTTAAACTTTGCCTCGAATTTTACTTTCACTAGTTTAAGACGAAATTTTACTATCCTACTGCATTCGTAGATGTGTACTTGCTATTATCTAGCTTAGCACAATTTCGACTTATTTACGTTGCACATATCGACATTGAACTGACTCAAAACTGAAGAATACAATCTATTTAATGTTATATTTTTCAAAAAATAATAGATAATTACAAATCAAGGTTAATGACCTGTTTATAATCCCAAAAATAAATCAAATTTAAAATTCTATCACATTTCTACTGTTGAAGCTGCGGAATGTATGTTTTCGCAAAAAAAAATATTTGTAAGCATTTGATGATTAAATTTGTTTATTAATTTATAATTTGACAGTCAATTTAACCCTAAAAGGCAATTAACTAACAATCATCTTATCACACTTTCTTTCATTTCTTGAGAGTCTTTTTATAACTAAATAAAAAATTTGTGTCACTTTATTTTTGCTGTGCAAAACGTTTTCCACGTCACTTTTTTTTTGTTACATGTAACGATTGACAGATAGTCTTCTATTCAATGCAACCAATCCCAAACATATTCTACCATAAGATTTATTTCAACGGAATGATTAATTGATGGAAAGGGTACTCAAAATATATTTTACAAGGAGTACAAATGTACTCGGTTTTTTAGTAGGTCATTTTATACAAGTTCCTTTAAGTATGCCTTTGTCAAAATTTAAATAAGAATAATACAGAAGCAAAAAAAGTGTTGAATTAAATATAATCTTTGCTGTTTTTAGTATCAACATATTAAATTTCTTGAAAAGGAAGTTTTTAACAAAGCTTATAAAAGGATTTTAAATTATTTATGCTTTTGTAAAGTTATTATAAAGATTTTGTAAAAATTTCAAGTATAGTACTTTTAAACTTTTTAACAACTTAAAAGTAAAAAAAATGAATAAAGGTTTAAAAAAATTGTTTTAATTTATATCATTTACAACCTATTCATAGATTACATTAAAATTTTAAATAACAAATAAGTAATCACGTATATTTTATTTGTTTATTGAGTAAGTAAATATCAGTTATAATCGAGTTTCAAACTTTTTATTAAATCTACCCAACCAATGTTGTGACAATTCTCTTTACAAATGTCAATCATATACAACAAACATGGAAAAACCTACCAATGTAGTACAGAAAAATAAAACTTTATTATGTCGACAATTATGTTTCAGTTATTCATACATTTTAGGTGTTTTATTGCACACAATAACCAGATGTTACTTATCACATTTGACGCATAGTAAGAAAAAGTTCGTGTGATCAAATAAACAATTTTTTTTTATTATTGGTTATTGAAATTTCTAGTAAATCAGGATATTACCTTGCGAATAATCACGTAGTACATACATTTAAGTATTTTAGATATTTAAGATGTAATTTTACAATTACAGCTTAGGAGGAATTGCAAATTATGTTGAGCTTAAACTACCATAAAATCGGCTTTAGCACTACTTTATAATTTACATCTACTTAAGTAAAATAACCATATTTTCTCATTACAAGATTTACCGTGCTTTGCTTCGTTTTACATTTTGTAAAAAGTAATATTTTCACCCTTTTTGAAGGCGTTACTAAACTATTTATAGGAAAGATTATGAAATTGTCTTATTTTTATAAATGTCTCGTGAACTTGGTTTAAATAAATGTTTTTAATTGTTGAATATATTTTGTAATAACATGGATTTATAAGCAATTAAAAAAAAATTAATTGAGAAATTAATAAAAATTAGTAGAGCTTTAATTATTTACCAAAATATGCTTAATTTTGTGTAAGTAAGTGCTTTTCCACTCTCCAGTTGACAGAACACACAAAATAATTCTTTCGCTTGTCTTGCATTCGAAGTTTACCTCCGAGAAACCGTGCCGAGATTAGAAGTTTATAACACCTCGATGAGCGGAACAAATTTATGTCAAGAGTATATTAGACAGAAATTAGGTGGTTGATGATGTAGTTATGATATATTTGATAAGTTGGTGGATACATATAGTCACATCTATGAAAGATTATGAAGTAATATATCACATATACAAGATGAAAGGAAATAAAACACGTACATACTTTTACAAAGACTACATAAATTATTAAGCTTTTATGTTATAAAATATTCACATAAGAATTGTCAAAACAAAAACTCTTATTAAGTAATTGTTTAACAATTTACACACATTATTTTTAAAACTATACTAAAAAGAAAACCACATTTTCAATTAGTTGTTCTAAAATGATTGTTATCAGTCAAATTCAACCATTAAAAGACGAATAACGTATGGATACAACGAGAAGGTATGGGTATGTTTGTGTGTTAAAATGGGAAACTGCAGAAAGTGTGAGTACTTACAAAACGTCGTCGCCAATAATAATCGAAATAATGTCAACCAGATCACTAGAATATCGACATATGTTTAAAAACGGAAGGACAAAATTACATCTGAGTAGTGTTCTATACTATCCAATCAGCATCTAATAATTCTCAGGAAAGCTCAATCCAAACAAACTAATAAAAGATTAACAAACTGTGAAATTAAATGAGCACCAAATAAGAAAACTCATGTTATATTTTCAAAATGAGACCCAATCCAATAAGTTAAAGATAACAGCGGTACAATAAATTAAAATGGGAAAATACCAAACTATTGACTTTAAAAAAATAGAAAATCGATATTAAATGTACGTAAATTCTTACCAAAATAACAAAAAGAAAATATACATGTTACAAAGCTCACGAAAAGAAGAGTAAAAGACAATTTATTCTCAAAAAAAAAAAAAAAATTGCCAAGCCTGCCTAAATTTTAAAGGAGCAAATCATACATATATGGAACGGACAAGGGCACACTTCCATTGGTACAATCATTCATTTAACTCTCAAGTCATTGGCATTCAACAATTCTGTTGAAGCTCGGTTTTAACGGTCCGAGTTTAAAAATAATTGATAGATGACAGTTTACAATTATATTAAGCCTAGTTTATTTAAATATTTACTATACCATAGTTTTGACTTGAAAATTTTGTAATTACTTAGTCGTCATAGTAAATATTTAAGTATAATATTTACCATACGTTTAAAGTTCAATTTTTTATGTTTAAATAACGAATATCTAAATAATGGATCTAGCATTAAATAATTCAATAAAAACGTCGCGTCGTGTACAATTATGGTAATTCAGAACCTTCTTTTCAAAATTACTTAAATCTTATTCTGCTGATGCATGTTGTAAGAATTATTACAGTGGTGGTTTACAAATTAATGTTACAATTATTACTTAATAGACTGATATCTGAAAATAAAACACAAACATTACACCAAATTAACGCGTGGTGGGGTGAAACTCGGCATTGCAACGTGATTAAATATAACCTGGAAATTGACAAATAAATACCTTGAATTCTAACATAACCTTTGTTTCAGCTGACTACTTTGTCAAAAAAGTATCAAAATGTCAAAAAACACATTTTGGTTTTATTAAAAAGCCATTAAACTAATAATAAAATTTTTGATTTTAGGTTGTTTTTTGTTTTAGAAGATTTTATTAAGAAAAAATATGGCAAATAGTTTAATTTAGTATAAAAGATTCATTTATTCGTATGGTAATGACATTTTTTCTTTTGTCCGGGAGGGTTTTGATGATCAGGCGGTAACTAAAGTGGCGATTCTCGCAAACAACATAATTTTCTTGTTAATCATGGAGTACTGTAACTTACTGATCACCTTCTATATTTGACGTTATACAGTGTGTCCAAGATAAGGATGAACAGCATGTAGATCTAGAAAACTGTGGGAGATACAGAGTCGGTTAAATTTGGAAAAAGTTGCCCACTCGAGGGGTCGACATTTTTCTGTTGAAAAACTCGTTGAGTTGGCTTAGTTTCGGAGATATTTGAAAAAACCGAAATTGTGCCAATTTCGTTTTCTTTATATTCTGAAGTTATTTGAAAAGTTAATACAAAAATTGAATGCACTTAGTCATTGCCTCTTCTGCTCTACAAGATGGTGCAGTTCACAATTTTTTACTACAACGTTTCGTTTCAAAGAAACCATTATCAACTTTATTTTTTATATGGCACTCAAAAAATTGTACACTCTGTATAAGAAAAGATTTTTTATTACAAATTTAACGATGTACTACATAATATGGTTATTTGTAATTTTATTGAGAAAAAATAACGTTTTACTAAATTTCTAATCTTTTTGGTCTAGTGTGCGGTGAATGAAACCATGACAACGAAAAATGAAGTCAAATTAACAATCGACTTCATTTCTTTTGTTGTTAATTCTGACAGAATCTATTTGAATGACAAAGAAGCATCAGTTTAGCAACTTTTTTCAGTGTAGGTAATATTTTACAATGGAGCAAGTAATTGATTTCAAATGAAGAGAAATTTGATATGCTGTTCTGCAACATTACATGCCGGAGAAATTCTGTAGAAGCCGAACACTTGTATTTGATTAAGTACCCATAACGGAGGCAACCAGGAAAGTCCATATTTAGGCGTTTGGTGTCAATTCTAAAAGAATACGGTTCACTCAAGCAACCCGTACTGTCCCGCCAAGAACATTTGAGCGCAGCAACATTTTCTGTTTGCCGCAATTATTTCACCGCACTGAAAGACGTTGCTAAACTGATACTACTACGTCAATCAAATTGATTATGTCAGAACTAACATAGACTTTATTTTTCGCTGCCATGGTTTTATTCAGCGCACACTAGACCAAAAAGATTAGAAATTTACTAAAACATTATTTTTTCTTAATAAAATCCCGCATAACCATATGGTGTAGTACATCGTTGAATTTGTAATGAAAAATGCTTATACGGAGTGTACTTTTTTTGAGTGACATAAGAAAAATAAAGTTGATAATGGTTTCTTCGAAAGGAAACGTTGTAGTAAAAATTTTTGTACGCAATCTCGTAGAGCAGAAAGAATTTTTTGGTAACTTTTCGAATCACTTCAGAATATAATGTAAACAAAATGGCACAATTTTGTTTTTTTTCGAATATCTCCGGAAGTAAGCCGAACTCAGCGAGTTTTTCAACAGCATAATCTGTTTATTCTTACTTTGACATACTGTATAAGGGATAAAAATCCGTTTTTCGTAAGGAAGCATAGCCAGTAACAATCTCTTAAACGAAAAATTAAATTTATTGACGAACAGTAGATTCTATTTTTCTACAAAATGAGAATAAAATAATAAAAACTAAATTAATACCACATATTCTGGGGTTTAAAAATAACTCGATTGAACTTAACTTACCTCAGTACAAATGTGCATGGAAAAAAAATTATTAAATTTATTTTTTGTTATTCGGAATTTTTGTGGTATAATGAAAAAGAGGCCGTATCTCGATAACAACTGAAGATTCAGTGTTGATTTTCTTGGAAACGGTTAGCCGTATACTTTTTTGAGCTCATCACGTCAAGGAATGAAAATCTTCAAACAACAATCCAATATATACCGAGGAGCAAAAAAGTTAGAACATTTTAATTTATGCGAAGTGCTGCTGGTGGCGCCCTCTACAATGTACATCAAAACTGTGATCAGATTTAGATTTCTTATGCTGAAAAACTGCTGAATACCAAATTTCGTTGAAATCGTGCTTTTATTAAGGGAAATATTGCCAAAAAACTTTTCAAAAGTTATAACTTTGACACCCTGTAACTTTTTTTGCATGCGCATTTGTACTGAGGTAAGTTAGGTTCAATTGAGTTATTTTTAGCCCCAGAATATGTAGTTTAATTTACGACCTACCTTTTTGTTACACCCTGTATACTACAATGCAACTGTTTAAATGTTCTGAGAAGACTAGTACTTTTCCCAAAATAACGCGCTATCAAAAGTTTTCCCATTTACTTCCCAAGCGGAAGGTAAAAAATACAGTAATACAGTTAAACAGTTGACAGAGAACATACTAATACTAATTAGATAAATACTCAACGTTTTAACGCTTAAGCACAAAATAAAATAATTTAAAAAATGACAATACTAGTATTCGTTAATGGAATTTAAGACAGTTTGAGGTAAGAATCTTACCTGTTCGACCTATATTGTTGAAGTTTCGTTGCGTTAGAAGATCTTTGGTGATTGTGATGATACAAACAATAACTGATGTAAAAATTTAATTAAATATAACTCGGTGAGTATTTACTGTGTCCCTAAACATTTATTTTTCTTCTAAGAAAAAGTTAGAAAATTTGGTTTTTGGTGAAATAGTTGCACCTGCAAAAAAAATAAAAAAACCTGCAAATTTACTGAAAATTTGAGGAATTTGACAAAAATCACAAAATCCAAGACCATCTGACATCAAATTTTTTTTTTTTTTTTTTTTTTTTTTTTTTCTTTTTTTATTTTTTTTTTTTTTTTTTTTTTTTTTTTTAAAATAATTGGAATAAATTTTTTTTTTTTTTTTTTTTTTTTTTTTTTTTTTTTTTTTTTTTTTTTTTTTTTTTTTTTTTTTTTTTTTTTTTTTTTTTATTTTTTTTTTTTTTTTTTTTTACCATGTGCCAAATAATTACCGTACCTTAAATTAAGAATATCTCCTAACCGTAAAGCAACAAACCGTATATACATATTAATATTATTTTTTTTTTTTTTTTTTTTTTTGTTTTTGTTTTTTTTATTTTTTTTTTTTTTTTTTTTTTTTTTTTTTTTTTTTTTTTATTTTTTTTTTTTTTTTTATTTTTTTTTTTTTTTTTTTTTTGTTTTTTTTTTTTTTATTGTTTTTTTGTTTTTTTTTTTTTTTTTTTTTGGTTTTTTTTTTTTTTTTTAGACTTTTCTATTTTAAAATGTTACAAACTTTTGTTGGTACTAATATATTTATTGTTATTTAAAAATTAAATTTTTGAGGATTTTAGAAGTTTTTTTCTGGCATCAAAAATTTCTGGCATATCAAGAATTATTCATAGTAATACATACCACGTCTAACGACATCTTTACACCCCGATTTTGGAACTTTAAAAGGCTCGGACTCGTTAAATTCTGATTTAAGGGGACCAAATTATCTGTTTTTCTTCATCCAAACAATTTTAACCCCTAACCGGGGTGAAGCACAACCCCTAATTTAAAATAAAGATAAGGAGTGTCGCGATACATCATTTTGAAGTTCTCATTAAATACTTACTATCAGACCCTCTAATTTGGCGTCAAAATATTAATGAATGTCGCCAAATTACACCCAATATGTTAGTTAATGTAAGGGGAATGTTTCCAACAAAACTTATATTATTGAATGGAAGTAGATGGTGGTCATTTTCAGTATTTAATCAACTAGTCACAAGAGTTAGTAGTCTTTCATTGGTTATTTTTTTCCACTTTATCTTTTCCACTATTTTACCTTTCACTTGGTTATCAATGAAAATTTTGACACAAAATTAGAGGGTCAGATAGTACGCAATGGGATTTTTAAAATGACAAAAATCTTCCCCCGAATTTCAGAATCCGTTCATACAATGCACTTGTTCTAGCAGTAAGCGTATGTTTTGGAACATAAGTAGCCAATTAAGTTCTAAAATGAATTGAACAATTGCAGTTGTTGGATTTGTTTAATTGTACACTGGACTCTTCAGATTTAGTAATATCTAATATCAGTTATACCGATAAGCGAGCGAAACTTACTACATTACCGCTGTTGCAGTAAAACAATTTGCGTTTTAGCTTAAGCATCACCGCTCCAAGCACCTGGATAAGTACTTCGGATACCAGAAAACTGTGATTATTGTTTATTTATTTATTCGTATGGTACATTTTAAATATTGTATTGTGATGTAAGTGTTATGTATAATGTCCCAGAAGATCAGTATAAATCTGTATAGTGTGGTGATGAAACCGTGTGCAATAGTGGATTAGTTGGTTTTGGCAAAGCATTTGCTTCAAGGTTTAGGAAAACCACTAAAACCTAAACATGCCAACCCTTACCCACCTTAGTATTCATATGTAATAATATTAATTAAGTGTGTAAACATAATAGAAGGTGAATAAGAACATAAAATATAACAGCACAGCCATTGCATGACCACATAAAATGAGACCGGTCTAAACGCCAGTCACGACAATGACCAAAATAGTAGGTTAAAGAAATAGCAAAAAAAAAATAATGGAAAAAGAGATAATCAGGACAAGAATACAAAATATTGCTGAACTTTAGATGTCCTTCAGATTCGTAAGCCATAATATAGCTTCATCCGTTAAATTATAAATGTTTGGAAACCCTCCTTTAAACTTCGTTACTTGATAATCCTCTACAATACGTGTAACGGTCTCCGGTTTGTTTCCACAGTCGCAATTTGGATTAGAAATCGCACCCCATTTAAACAAGATAGAGTTGCATTTTGAATGGCCTGTTCTTAAGCGATTTATTTTTGACTAAATTTTTCTTTTTTGATCAAAGCCCGGGACTTCTATTGTTGGATCATCAATGACATGTTTATTGAAAACATAGTGCTATTCAACTGGGCATCTATTTTTTTTGTATGATAACTATTCAACCAGACATGAGCACAATATTCTGCTGTAGAATAAACTAATGCCCATGTAGCTGTACGAAGTATCTTTGCATCTGCTCCCCAAGTTGTTCCTGCTAATTTTTGAAAAGACATTATTTCTTGTTTTTATTTTTTGTTTAACGAAAACAAAATTATTGTAACTATTGCATAGATAAAAATGTGTTTTGTAGATCATTAAACAAATTGTCACTTGATGCTGAAATAATTTAATAAAATAAAATAAAAAACTGGGCTAGGTAGGTTTTGGAATTTTTTTTGACATTTAGAAAAGATAGTCAACTGTTACAAAGTTTAAGTTAATCTTCATGGTATATAAATTCATTTTTTGTCAATTTTCAGAGTATCTATATTTATATTACATTTTAATGCAGAGCTCCACGCCACCACGGTTATTTTGTTGTCCTTCTTGTGTACACTGTAAAAATAATTAAATCAATTTAATTCCACGGACAGTCTTGTGATGTTGTTGTAACAAATAAACATTGTAGCAGTTTTATGAATTTAGTTTTTTAAAGCAGAGGTCTTTCAATTTTTGTTTAACGATATTAATGTCAATAAATGTAACAGTTTGAATTTTATGTTTAAAATATTTTTTTGTAATAATCTATAGCAGCACAACTCATATATAGTTGCATAACTTCAACTGCGTTTGTAGGATAAACGGCTAAGTTTGTTCATGGTCTATTTGGTGATGTTATACCGCCTGTGGTATGATTCCAACAAATGCGATTTTGGTGATAGCGTAGTCAAAGGTTGGCAGTTTTAAAATGTCAAATCGCGATACCGTCGTTGTCAGTACACCAATCGTTGCCACATTTTGTCAGTTTTGTTTTCCCAATTTAACAGGTTTCTTCAAAAACAGGTGTTTATTGTAAGGGAAACTGTCACCGCCACACTTTAGTGGGTGTTGACAGTTCCTTCGGCAGCAACAGAAAAAATTAACCACGCTACCAGGTTTATAGCGTCTGGGCGAACAAAGCTAAACCTGACCTGTCCTCTTACGGTAAGGTGGCTAGGTGATGGCAATGGTAAACATTCGATTAGTCCCCCTTACCGTAAAAGGAAAAGTCCTGCTTCGGCTTGGTTCGCCGTGACGCTTGGATACTGCTTTGGGTTGATGTAATTAATTTTATTCTACAAAAACTATCAATTTATATTGAAGGTAAGTTGCTATTTAAAAAAAGTTGGTACCCCCACTCCAAAACTATTTAGAAATTCACAAAAGATTGAATTTTTTTACCATTAAGAATAATTGTCAAATTGTTTTTGTATATTTCTCATAATTTTGCTAAAAAACGACCAGACGTCTCCAGACTTTTGGGCTACCCTCTATAAGTAATATTTTTAAATTTTAAAGTTTCTTTTTTTTTTTTTTTAAAAATGTTTTTTTTATTTTTTTTAAGTAATAAAAAAATTTTGTTGTATTTTGATATTTAGTATTGGAAATTTTATTTGTTTTGGAAATTGTTACATTATTATATAAATCAAAACAATAGATATTCTTGAGTTCTATTTTAAATTTTTGTTGTTGTTAGATTAAAGTTGATTAAGTCTATGATTCTAAATTAAAATGTACGATACTTTAGATATCCTCCTCTTCTTTGCTCTATTTCACTTACTAATATAATAACAAGTCGCACACCCACAAAAATCTAATATAGGATTACAATTGAGTTAAATTTAATAATCTTCCAAATTCGAGTTATAGATGAATATTGTCGCAAGGGTTTCTTAAGGTGGAGAGATGATATTAAAAACCACTACTCTGGTTTTTAATAGCTGACGTTTTGCCCTATCCTATGTGAAGTTTATCAAGACTTTTTAAAATTAGGGAGTCAAGTTACATCTTATATAAAAATTAAACTTCAACATTTTAAGCTTAGAAGATACTTTAAAAACCATTAATCAAAAGTTGATGTGGTCCAATTCAAACCAAAAAAATTTAAATTATCTCTTCAGATGCTAGATTGACGGAGTGATTCAGTTCGAGGCGTTTTTTTTTTTTTATTTAAAAAAAAGTACTAAAAACTATATAGGTACTCATTTGTAAATGGTGTTTGAATCTCACATTGTATGTGGTAAATAAGTCATATATTGCCGTATGCTTAAGATACGATACTCTTTTTTTTTAGATAACACCCTGTATATTTTTTGTGGATTTTTGTAAATTATCCGTACAGAACGTAAAAAATTATACCGTTTTATTTTAATTGTTTTAAAAAAATAGCATTCTTCGCTATCCTATTTTACTGTTACGATCAGATTGCCATAAAAACAATTAAAATAATGCGTTAGAATTGAATCAAATTACAATTAAAGCGACTTAGATCCACTATTTCTTTCCTAATTAAATTTCGTTAACACAAAAATGATTTTTTCCAAAGAAGAAAAATTGGTTAATATTTTATCGATGAGGAGGGCTAAAGAAATAGTAAACACTCCTAATATGTTAACAAAGTGTGATGTCTAAGTTTAGGTAAAATGTTATTTTTCAACAAGATGGTGCACCGCCACCTAATGCTAGCACTGTTACTAATCATTTAAATACGGTCTATTCAAATTAGGAAATTGTAGTAAAGAGTTCCTTCGACTTTACCTTCTTTTATTTCTTCCTTTTTATTTTTTTACAATTGTATGCACGATTTAATCTAAAGCCGAATTGTTTTGCATGTATCCAAGTCATTGTAAATAAAGCTTAGCAATGTTTCAACTTTTAAAATACTGATATGATTTATGTGTTGTTTTTTACCACGTTCTTCTTATGACCAATAAAGTTTTGTTGTAACAATCTTTTTACCTTACATAATACCAATTTTTACTTTTCAAGTTTTCTTAAACTTAGTAAATGCAAAAACAAAATTAAAAATGGAAAGTTTCTTACTTATGTAGCTCATCCAATGTGGTTTAACATGCCTTTTTCAATTATATTTATCATTTACAGTACTTTTCTTAAAATAAAAACTCTAAATACCAAATTGAATCATCCAGTATAGTGTTACAATCCGCAAAACAAAATTCCCGACGCACAGTTGGTTTTTTACTCCACATCTTATGAAATTTTATTTTCGCTTATCCAGCCAATATAGAGTTCGGCGGTAAACGCTTTTTTTTGTATACAAACTAGACTGCCATAGAAAAATGAACGAAGTTAACTTTATGCAATGGTTTAAGGAAAACGTGATAAAAATAAAAGAGTAACCGTCCAGTATCATAATTTACTTAATTATATTTTTGTATCCCAACACGGGTTGGACCTTTTTTAGGAGCTGTTCTGTAGAGTTTTATTCCATTTAAAACCCCTGTTCTTTTGTTTGCCGACGTTTCGGTCACTACGTCGGCAAACCAAAGAACAGTGGTTTTTAATGAAATAAATCTCTACAGAACAGCTCCTAAAAAGGTCCAACCCATGTTGGAATACAAAAAATATAATCACAATTTACAGGAATTAAATCAATATAATTTACTTATTTTCTTTAAAAAAAGTCGTGGCAATTTTAAAGAAAAATAAATCTCCTACAAACCTTACTTCTTATTGTCCAATAAGTTTGTTAAGTATAATTTATAAGAATTTAAAAATATTAATTTTTCAAAAAATTAATCCATTAATTAAAGAGAAATTACCAATTGAACAAACACAATTTCGATTCGGTAGAAGTTATTGTGATGAAGTAATGTCATTAACAACGCATATCGAAGCAGGATTTCAAAAGAAACTTAAAACTGGAATTGTCTTTTTGATCCTTTGCACCTATTCTTTTTAATGTATATGTGCACGTAGGATTCTGTAAATTGAATTTTCACGAAAATACGAGGAGTATAGTAAAAAATAGGATCATCACGAAAACGCAGTCGATTTACGCGATCTCACTGATTCTACGCCACTAATCTAGTGTTTTTGCGAAAACGTGAATTGAATTTGTGTTTTCATGAAACAACCAGACTAGTTTAGTAAATGCTAAAATACGTTATCCTCTCATCGTCCGTTTGGTAACTATTCTATTTCTTCCTGAATATTGATCGAAAAGAAAATCACTAAATATTTTGACGTTGAATAGGTTATTTGGTAACAACTCTCTGAGTGCAAGTCAACGATGTTTATTCAGGAAACAATAAAATGTTTCTGTTCTGATTAAGCAAAGTATTAAGAGGATCATTTTAAAAACTAGCAAATCAGATATTGAATAACAATTAACATTAACATTTATGTCTAACGTGTTTAACTACAGGTATTTTCATCCGGAAATCGTAGGAAAGTGGTAGTTTGGAACTTCTATTAAAATAGCAGACTTTATGTTTATACCTGTAACCTTTTTAGAAGACGAATCTGTCATTTTCTCCGTAGATCTCTATGTTTTTGACAGCAATTTTTCTTTCTGATCGAATGGTATTTTCTTTGTTGCACAAGAAACAGAAAACTGAAGCACTATAACCTTCTTCCCCCTACTGAGCGTTCACAAATTGCATAAACAGGTTGTTTATAACTATAACAAAATATGCACTGTTATAATCGTTTTGGCACACGCCACAAAGTTTTACTTGCTGCTCTTTATCAAATTCGAGATGTCAGAAAAGACTCCGTTTATTAGTGAAGATGTTTCACTATAATCCTAGTTGGAATTAAAAAGAAATTCTTTATTTTGAGTGACAAATTTACTTTTTTGATGGAATTTTGTCAGATTTCTTCAAACAATTCTCGAAATCTTCTTGTTACATCATAAGTTTCATGACCAGATAATGATGTGTGAGAATGAGGTTTGTCATTTATTTAGGGGACACTAAAGAACTGAATTATTTTTTCAAATGTTGTCCTGTACAATTTCCTAGATCTTCTTCTATTGTAAGTTTCTCTAACAAATCTGTTGGTATTCGAGTTGTATCTAGCGCTTCATTAGGATTCATACCGAATAAAGCTTTGTACGGTGTTCGTTTTATAATACGCTGAAATGATGTGTTTTTCTGATATTGAACAAAATAACATCCAACTGGCCAATTAGTTGTTTTGTTACTATAAGCCAAGAGCGAAGCATTGCTTCTACATCTTGGTTTACTCTTTCTACCGACCCTTGACTTTCTGGATGC
Source organism: Abscondita cerata (assembly GCA_030710515.1). Classification (NCBI taxonomy): domain Eukaryota; kingdom Metazoa; phylum Arthropoda; class Insecta; order Coleoptera; family Lampyridae; genus Abscondita; species Abscondita cerata. Next base: position 362,768 of record JALBCR010002839.1, on the reverse strand, counting down.
CGTGGCCGACCATTGATAATTTTACAAGATGACTACAATGATTTTAATTCCTTAATTACTTCAACGACAAATTTACTACCGTTATTACTTTTTAATATGCTTGGGCAGTCGACTTCTAAAAATATTTTGAATAATTTTGTAGCAACTTCAGCTGCTTTCTATTTAATCTATTTCATTGTACATAAGGAGTATATTGCAAATCCACAAGATCTACTAATACTAATGGAGGGTATTATTATTAAAATCATTAGATGTGTGGCTCATGGTGTGTCTCGGTACTCTCCACCGCACCAAATCTTCTCGCGCCTTGTTGTTTAATGTACTCGTATTTTGTAATTCTACTAAACTTGTCCTACTATTTTGTGAAAATGCGGGATTTAATTCGGGTTTTCGTGAAAACACCAAATTAGTCTGGCAAGGTTCAGTCGTATCGAGTAACTCGACTGTTTTTACGTAATAATCCGATTTATCACGATAATTGTAGTATTTTTGTAAAAACACGATTTACAGGATTCTACGCTCACATATATATTTTTGACCTTTCTCCTTGTTGAAAATTCGTCTACGCCGATGATATGGCAATTTTATTTCAACATTTGGATTTTTTCAAAATTAAATGAAATCTATATGACGATTTGCGTATTATGGAAAGTTATTTCAAAAAATGGCAATTATGCCCCAATCTTAAAAATACAGAAGTTTTTTGTTTTCATTTAAGTAATAGAAAAAAAGTAGAAAAAATTAACGGCCGTCACAAATTAAAAGACTTACAAATTAAATAAATAAATATATATTAATAAGACACACTATAGCACGAACGAACAATATAAATCTTTTAATTTGTGACGGTCGTTAATCTTAATGATTAAGGTATTGTACAGTTTGTTGGTTTTAAATATTATGTTAGATGTGATTGTCACCTCCTAATTTTAAGAAGCCTTGAAAAAGCTCGCATACGTCGGGCGAAACGTCGGCACATTGTTACCAGGGTAGTTTCGAAACGTCGCAATCAAGATAGAACAGGGAAAGAGTTTTATTTCCCTTGTCTCCATAAGAAGGATAAACTAAAATTTATTAAGAACATTATAATATCCAACGCTCGTGTGAAGTATAGTTTTTCATTTTTTTGAGAGTAGTTTGATGAAATATTCATCGAACTCAATAAAAAGGAAATGAGAGTTTAAGAGATGTATAACATGCTTAGTTAAAAATTAATTGTATTAAACGTTTTTAAAATGAGTGTCAACCTTCATTTAACAATTGCTTTAAGAAAATTCGTAACCAGTATTAAAACTTTAAAAATGAAGATAATGAATTATTAATGTATTGCTTGTTTTATTAATAAATATAATAGTAACTTATGCAATTACCAATACAAAATTTTACTTTTATTTATTTATATGACTATAGTTTTCACTCGATTAATTTGCTAGTCGTCGTCATTATGTTATTCACTTGATATAAAAACGTTACAAATTAAATTGCGAACGAAATCAAATTAAAAATAAATAATGACATTAATCCAATATAATCATAAATTACTAAATGTTGTGTAATTCTGAAAGTGAATCAACAGTTGGAAACATTTTCTTGTCATACTAAACATCATATCTTCAAAATTTAGTTGGTCCTTAAGAATAATTTTAGATTTTTTATTTTTTTTGTTTTAAGGAAAAGTACTATAAGTAAGATTTAATATTTGTAATTGCAGTAGTTATTATTATATTTATTAATAATAAAACATTTTAATTAATTTTGTTAAAAAATTAACAACAAAACAATGCATTTTATATGTGAAGCCGAACTAGGGGTATTTATTTTCTCAACCACATTTTTCAGTACAATCCTACTAAAAGAAATGAAAACGTCACAAAATGTCATAGGCGAAGTCTGTTTCGTACTAAGTACATATATGATGGTCCTGAATATAAGAAATTTATATAAAAGGAAACAGACCTCTACGTATCGATCGATAGACGCTTTTTTTTATTAAAAAGGAAATACTCGTTTCTAAACAACGTTTACTTTTTCAAACAAATTAATTAAATTAAAGTTGTGGAAAATAATATTTTACAGTGCCAATTTGTCTTAGAACTGAAATTTATGTAAAACGCGCATCTATTTTTGGTTTTACTAATTTCATAGAATTATAAAATTTTACAGACATATCCAACTTATGAATTACTACCGCAAATTTAAGATTCTATAAAATCGTCAATTACAATAATTAAATTACCTTTTATGAGTTTATCCTTTATTTTATTACAAATAATAGTAGTGTACTGCAGTGGCATTAACTATCCAACTACATATCCTGCTTTAAAATATTACACTTGCAACAAACCATTAAATTTAAATTAGGAATGGGAATGACACATTACGCGTACAGCATTAAAACTGTTTAAAGTAATTAAGCGTTTATAGTCCCTTCTTGACAATGCAATGCGTAATAAATGGCTGTCGTAAATAATTTAAAAATTTAAAATTATTATTCGCTGAGTTAACCATTTACGGTATAAGTAAATATGCTATTAAAAACTTTGCTTACAAATTGAATTTCGAATTAAACTGATGAGACAAAATTCAAATTAATTTCAAATTGTAAATGAATTTATGAGAATGGCTTCCAAGTTTGCTTTATAATCCTCTTCTATGACCGCACAAATGCCAACATTGGAATTTTGCGATGGTCTAACTTTGTACGTGTACAATACTAATAAAATGAAAAAGTTTTAAATATGGCCAGGTTTTTTATAATATGGACAGGATTAAAGAGGCGTGGGCAAAAGTGTTTATTAAAACAAACACAAAAGTATAATAATAAAATATTTGCTGTATTGTTTCTGACTCTTATCTGAACCCGCTTCGAAGCAGTGATTGTCACATATTCAACGAGTTGTGTTATTTTCATACTGTTAATGTCATCCTGCGACCTATTTAATCGTTTTAAGGGTTATGCGGTAAATATTCTTTAATACTGTGTTGATTAAGGGATTAGTATTTATTTTATAATACGCGGATTTTATGCGGTTTCTAATCGAGAGATTAATTAAAATCTATTTTTAATTAAAACTATAATTAATTTTAATTTTATAACAATTAACTAGGAATTACATCAGCACATTTTATTACTCAAATTAAACAGTCAGACTTTTAGATCATTTTAAAACTTTCTGAAATAGTAATAGTCATTTGGAGCAATTCTTCCGTAGTTGTAGTGAACCTCAGGTTCAACCCTTATTAAAAAAGATTTTGATAATGTGTTGGACGGTTGATTTATTAGAACAATAGAAGTTGAGATGTAATTTTAGTAACAATTCATTAAATAGAAAAAAATAATTTGATCAGAAAGTTTTACAATTTTTTTTTATTTTATCAGGTTACTTTGTACCGGGGCAGTATGGCTCGGTAATACGGATTTATGCATATGTCTGGAAGGAGTTACGAAATGATATTTCTTACAAAAAAACCTTTTGAAGTGCTTAGTTTTACTTTTGAAAACTCATTACTATGATATTGTTACAAAACTTCTGCTTATATAAAATTGACCAGTAGTGCTAAAGTTATCGTTGTAACACCCATAAAGTAGTACACAATGCTTGCCGTTTTGAACTTCGGTCCGCTTATTGAACTTTAAGCTTTATGGAAGTGATAAAAAAATAATTTTTCTTGCATTTCTCTAAACAATATATTAATTATAAAATCTTTAATAAAGTAGTAAAAACAAACACGTATTTCAAAGGAAAACAAGTAACGTATAAAAAATTGTCTTACTCCTAGAGAATAAAAGCGCCATTAAAATAATAAATAACTAGATTTTAAAGTAAACATTTTTTATGAAAATATGTGTATACACTGTGTCTAATGTAAGAATAAACAGCATGTTGAAAACGGTAAAAGATACAAGGTCGCTCAAATTACAAAAAGTTGGGCAATTTAAACTATTTCTTACAAAATTAGGTTCTAAACAATTATGTGTGATACATTATTAAATTTGTAATAAAAAACACTACCAAATACAAGGTGTTTTTTGTATGCGACCATATTAAAAAATAAAGTTGTTGATGGTTTCTCCGAGATGAAATGTTGGATTAAAAATTTAAAAGCACTATTATCTAAGCTCTAAACGTTTTTTTAATACTTTTAAAAATACGTGCAAAAAAAATGTTTATCGAACACTACGTAAATATACTCTAAATTGCCCAATTTTTTTGCAGTTTGAGCAACCTTGTATCTTGTACCGATTTCAAGATCCCCGTGCTGCTCATTCTTATCTTCAACACAGTGTATATGCCGAAATATGGAACTCGTTTCATTTTTTTTTAAATTTCTATTTATTATTTACCACAAAATAAATTTAGCAATGCAAAGACAAAACCATGTTGTAAAAATAATAAAATACTACTGGTGTGAGGTAATGGGTGCGTTCAAGGTAAAGGGACGTGATTTGCGTTTCCTGTAAGTTCTGCAATGTGGGGTCGCTTAGATCATTTTGAATTTTATTTTACTTAATTGTGTAAATTAAAAAAATACGAAGCAACTGGTGTGGACATAAAACTTTAGGTAAACTTTACCAAAAGTACAGAAAAAGATATTAAAATGATGCTGATCAACTTCACTTTAGTGAGGTTATTTTGATTGCCCCCTAAAAAAATATTTATAAAATATAATAATAAATAAACCAAACGTAGGTTGAACATATTCGCCTCAGTTTGTAATAGGTGTTCTAGTTATATAGATATAAGAAAACATATTTGAAGGGTAACTTTGATCAATGCCAATTTAGGGTATTTTCAGTCTTTACATTATATTTACTTATTAGAATAAAACGAGACCCTAACAAATTTGAGAATGAAATAAATCAGAAAAACGTAAACTTAAATATGGATAACATTTGAATGTTCTGTTGCATAATAGGTAAGCCAATGTAGATATCAAACTTGCTTTGAAAATTCAATGAACTTTTTTATCAGAAATTACTGTATTTTCAACACCTGCATCAAAAACTGGTATTTGCAACATAGCATAAACATCTGATGACGGTACAGTAGACACATATGTCGGAATAAGGTTAAAAGTAGTTTTTTCTTCATTGTTAGATTTATTTTCTGAAAAGTGCTCCTGAATGTTATATAATATATATTCACATGTCTGTGGATTTCTTCTTTCGCCATCAAAGTTTTACCAGAACAGAATAACATCCTGGCACTAAAAGTTCTGACACTGGTTGCTGATCCGCTTGTAGGTCAAGATGTCTATTGAGGAATCATTATCAGGTATATCTAAAGTTTCTTCGGCTCATCAAAGCTGCTGCTGTCTGCTATGGTAACACTTTATTGTAGCTAGACATCGATTCTTTTCCTTTTTCATTTGTATTCTTTTAGTATTTTGCCTAAATTTATTTTCCCGTAACAATAATGATGCCAGGAATGTTTTCCAGCGCTTTATTTGAATTGAATGAATATGTTGCGTAAAACTGATTTACTAAATTTCGTTCTACTGTTGAGGTTAGTTGGTCACCTGATTTAAACTTGGTAGAGCTGCCACTTGATCTATTCTCTTTATTGGCAGCAATAGGAGAGAAGGTAAAATTTAAACTTTTCTGCCATTAAAACGCCTCGAATGTGGGACAAAGCAGGTTCGAACTAATCTTGCAATATGTGGGTGTCTATCCATCCATGAGAAATCCCATTAAATCTGTATTTTTTAATGCAACAAGATCTGTTACAGTAAAGTTTGCCTCGAATGCTTTTTTCATTTCAAGTAGTATAGTTATACACTTTAAGAATAAATCATAATTTTTTCCAGGTATTTAACCCCTCGCCGATATAAGAAAATCTTTCCAGGGTCATCTCCAACTTTGGTTTTGTTGTAATTGAAAATATTGTTGGCAGGTATACCTGCCATCGTTTATCCTTAGATTTGCAAAGTATTCTGCTAGAGTTTATCTTGATATAGAAGCTCGACATTTATTGATTTAGCTGGCTAATCGCTGAGTCACTTCTGCTTTGTGTAAATAACAAGCCAAGTTTTTCTGTACAGTAGCGTGTATGTACTTTGAAAAATAATATGTTCTCAAACTGTTTCAAATTTTTCCCAAGACAGGTCTTTCCTATTGTAATAATTTGTGAATGTTGCAGGCTACAAATCTTAAAATAACAGTTTCACATACATTTGTCGTTAGGGCCGTAATAATTGTGATAAATATTGAGAACCGCATTGCCATTTCGTCAAAATAAAATAAAGCACATCCGTAAGATTTGCTGCCTTCCGATATTTGTACAGACACTTACTTCTAAAACTGCGTCCGTTCCTATAAGACCGTCTGGACTTCTGATGGGTTTTAACCTGTAATTACTAACATTACCATTAAGTTTTTAAGAACAGTAATGACCTAATCAAACTCCTGTTTGTTTAACGATAAAATTAGTGGCTGCCTCAAACTCAGTCACTTCGGTTTGTTCACAACACATTGCTCCCTTAACAATTGTTTTTTTGATCTGAACATATTGTACTATTCTTTCAACATGCTCACACAAACAACTTCTGATGGATCTGGTTTCAACAACTATGAATATCCAACTACGGTGGTTTCAACCAATACCTTAGGGATATTTTTAATTTCGTTTGTATTTGCCAATCGTTCAGTAACTTTAAATGTTGTTAGAGAAGAAAACATCTTGTAGTTCAATAATAACAAAGAAACAAAACTTGCTTTTTTATTTAACAACAAATTCGAAAACTATTTATGATATGAAGATACAAACACGCTTCTTTTTCTAAAAGTTTTAAATCCTGTGATTGCCCAAAGTGACACTGGGACCTAAAATGATAGTCTTGCGGACAGTTACCAAAAAGGAACATCAAAAGAAAATTTAAAGTGCTGAAGACTGATTGATGTTGATTGATGATGATCAACATTTTGATAGTTACTTTTATTCATCTGTTAAATTTATGATTCTTAAATATTGTTAGCTGCATTGCAAAACTACAATTGTTATATAATGTCAGACTCTTAATAATGATGTACAATACATCGAAACCGGTCGAGTTATTAATAGTTTTAAAGTTTTTCTAGTAGCATCGAATAATTCTTGGAATTCAAATTCCAATGACTATCGTACAATAAGTAATTTTAATAATAAGGTTTCTCAAATTTTGAACAACACAATTTAATATGTGTACATTTTTTTTTGATGTTATTGGTGACTGGCTTTAATAACGTGAAAAAACATTCAAATATAAGATACAAAATATGCGCTTGTTTTAGGTGACCTTGTATGTAATAAAGTAGTTTTATTCCATGGCAGTAGAAAATTTAATTAACACTGATAACTTCTATCTTCTATATTAGAAGGTAAAAGTAGAGATAATTTTCACTAGATTCTAATCAACTGCAACTTTCTACACTTGTAAACGTTTAATTTATTATTCACAAAAACACAAATTTAGCACAGCCACAACCTGGCAAAGACTTAGAAGTATCAGTATAATTGATCAGCGGGTTGTGCCATCTATTTAATGTTTATTTTAACAAATTTTAATTTATACGGAAAATGGTTGAAGTAATGTAGAGGGCAAAAGTTATGCTTATTTATATGAGTTCTTAAATTGTAATAATTTTAAGAATCATGAACTAAAGTGTGTATTTGTCGCTAAGATATTTTCTTCTAGAAAATGAAAATTACGGAAAAAACTGTATTTTTTGGGTATGCAAATCTGCTTAATATAAAACGTTTTGGCTCTGATTGCTTTAGATCTACGCTTAAAATTGGTTTATACTATAAGCTATTTGTAATCAAGTGAAGAACCAAACCTTAAATCTAGGAAACACCTTACTACAAACAAGGGGGTTGAAGTAATACTTCTTGTTTCTAATAGTTACATATTTCATGTTAAGTTACAGTGTTTATCAAAAACGTCTAAAAGAAAATTTAGCATTAATTTTGCATAAATCGGAAAAAATAACCAGATTATTAATTAAAGGTTTAAATAAATTGTAAAAACATTCGGAAGAACAAAGACCAAAATTTGAATCAGTATTATTGTATTGTATTTCCATTATGAATTTGGATTTGATTATGAATTGTCACGTATTTTCGTTATGTATTTTTACTGTAGTCTTTATGAACGACGCCATGAATTTAAAAAAGTTGTTAAAACTCATAAATATAAATCTAAGAATTGTATGATTTGCGTTGAATATAAAAATAACACTTAGGTACATTAAACATTTTTTTAGAAAATTCACGAGCTAACGTTTCCGTTAATAATTATTTTTTTTTATTTTATACAAAAGATGATAGGTTATCGGTATTCTACTACTGAAGTTAGTGGTTCTATTGATAAAACTTGTTATGAGTTAATGAAATTAACAGTACAAATTATGCTACAATTAGTATCTAGGTATGTAAATAACCGATTGTGTACCTAATGCAATAATTTTCTGAATTGAAAGTGAACTGAAATTGTATGTAATAAAACTCGACTTACAATTTTTTGACTAAATTACAACATTTTGTAAACAAATGTAACTTTTCGTTACCTGTGAAACAGTGTACCATTATCTAATAGCTTAAGTCATCCTTTTTTTACAATTGGTAATATATAGTTTAGCAGTGAGTATATTGTACATTATCATTGAAATTTTAAAATTATAACGAAAATAACTGAAAAGTTATCCCTATAGGCAACAAAAACTAAACATACTGTTTCACAAATAACTAATTATTATTCTAATATTTTATAGCTATACAGATTAAATTTTAAATGCGCTAGTCGACGAAATTTAAAAATTAAAAGCGATATCCATCACTACTAGCGGAACTGAAAACTGACAGATTTATGACAGACAACATTGTAATCAGTGACGCAATTTAAATTTTTCATTTGTACTGCAATGAATTATTGTACTATTTACGTTTTAATATAAAAACATACACATCAGTTGATGCATATCACCATAAACAATTACTCTGTTCCGTCAACACACAATATTAAAAATTTTTATTTCAAATTGATATCTGATGCGAAATCCAAACATGAACAATGAAAATCTTTGGCTTTGTTTATTGATCTCTTTAGACCTTCTAAATGATTCACGTTATCTTTGGTATTAAAGGCCCCTAAAACCATTTCTTTTTTATTTGCTAATATAAAGGTTATTGTAACATTGACAGATTTAACACAATGAACTAAATAAAATCGACTGACATTAAATCTTTCGCAAATAAATTAATACGACTGGATATGTATGCTACGTAAAACATTTATGGAATTCGCATTCAATTACTATGAATCAATTTTATAAAATACGCATTCGCTTCAGTTAATATATTTAATGGTTGCTTGTAAAAGAACGTAGAAAAGAAGGAAAATTTAGGTTAATTAAATAAATTATTGTAAAATGCGCTTAGTAGAATTTTAATGCTAAATACATAAATAGCTTTACAAAGTAAGGCTTTTTTAAAAGGGCTAAATTAAAAAGGCAAGAGCAAAGAGTCTGAGTTTAGATTATTTGTGAATATTTGAATATACAGTTTGATTCACGAAAGATCAGGCTTATGTTTTATGCGTAGTAGTAGGAGGCATCTATTATCAAAATCAGGTAAGCTTGCGTATGTTCCTTATTATAATAATTTGGTTATAATGTTACGTTTCTATTTATTCATATGTACTGAAAAAAAAAACAGAATTAAGAAACTTAAGTTCACTGTGTTAATACATACGACTGTAATAATCGTATGTCGACACTTAACTAATATTTTTACATTTCCCATGTTGAGGTTTTGTTTTGATTGTTGGTTTAATATCCCTTTATTTAAATTTTTTTTCAAGAATTCAAACAATAGTACATATTAGACATATAATAACTACATAATTCATAAAAATTAATACAAGAACTTAAATAAAATGAACGACATCTGATTAAATGTACTATAATAATATGTAACAGAAACCTATATAAAAAGATCATCCTAACATTGCCATACGTTTAGGCAGTTATTCAGAATGAGTCACACGCAACCTTATATGATAATTTTAATTGATAATTTATTCTGTTATTCTGTCTTTTCAAACTTCTAAAACACAAAATTTTCTTGTTAAAAACATTCAAATTGGGCTCAAGTTTTATTAAATAAATTTAATAAATAATAATTAAGCTATTAATTTACTGCATTTTCTATCTTATTTTTAAATGCCTATGTCTAGCCGCTCACACTGTCCACAATTTGCATTAAACTATTTCACAGATAAAAGTCCATTATTATGAGATCAGGACTTTTCGGTGGCTATAAAATGTGACCATCTGCTGTCAGTTGTATTTCTCAATAAAATCAGCCGTTTAAATTTAAAAAAAATTAAATTATTTCGCGAACGGTTTTAGTTAAATAAAAAGTAATGTGTGTTTTGAGAGTTTATAAACAAGCAGGGCTAATCAACAAGAGTAAAATTTTCTTTCGACAGAATAGCTGTCGTTTTTATTGAGCAATTGAACCTCGACTCCTCTTGAAGGCCGACTACGTGGAAATTGAAACCTACTATTAGGTTTTTTGTTATATCGCCACATTGTTGGCAACATAATTTATTGACTACGTATAATTTTCTAGAAAATTCTTCAAGCTTCAAATTCGCCAAAAGTTTATGGTTTTTATATCGTAATTTATTACCCAAAGAACTAATTTTGATGAAAGTCGTTCCAGTCCTCTTGAAAAAACGAAAACTTAAGGGATTAAATTCTTCCTTAATTGAGTTTTTGTTTTTATTAACGACGATACCTATTTTGTAATTAATGTAGTATACGTGTTGAAAGAACTAACTTTGAGGAAATTCGTTCCAATCAATTTTGAAAGAAACTAAAACATAAGGAATTACATTTTTCTTTAATTTTAGGGTAGAAAAATAGAAAAAGTATTTTTGAGGAAACTCTAGAACAACCCTAAATACAAAATTTGAATTAAATCGTTTTATTGGTTTGTCCTCTATGTCAGAGTACATACACACATTTTTTTGCAAAAAAAAATTAAAAATTTAAATTTTTGGTTTTCGTGTTTATTTTTTCTAAAAAACAGCATGTTTTTATTGCCACTTTGGTAGTTCAACTACTTAATGGCGTCATCCAATATTTTATATGACGTTTTAATTTTTAACAACCACTATCAACATTATTATTTTAAATACACGAAGAAATATTTTTGCCGTATTTAAATTCTCTTCTTGATTCTTAATATGAATATATCACACTTTAAATTTTTAATAAGTTTCAGATGAGAAAATTTATATTTAATGTAAAACTTCAAAAACCTAATATACATTTTGAAATAATTGAATACTTGCGCTTAAATGCTCCTGCTGCCAAGCAAATTTAAGCCTATTATTTATCACTTTTTAGAACATAATTTGTATATTTTGCTACTCTAGAGCATTTGTTCTACCATGTGAAACGTTTTAAAGATTTTGACGTCTACCATCACCAGGTGGTCTGGAGGTGTAGATTGGAAAATGGCCCCCTGATTCAATTTTTTTTTAGAAACATATATCATATCAGGAACATGTCTATTCCTTATTTTGTTTTTATTAAATAAGTAACAAAGGTTTAAATTTAATTACTCATTCACTTTTTAATAACATTAAGACAATAGAAGAAACATAAAGCAATTATGCACATTACAGTTATATTTAATTTGACCAAAATTAACAAAGGTCGATGTATATTTTGATTAATGCAAACTTTGTTTCTGTTTGCCTGTGAATGACAAACGGCATCAAAAACAGCATAGCTTTCCGTAAAAGAATTAGATACTTGGATTTACACTTGATCCAGAAATCTAGTCACGGTTTCTCATTAAAAACATATATTATGGAACTGTTTTCTGTCAAATCGATAAATTTTTCCTTGGTTCCTGAAAACTCATGTTCACCGTGTCCATTTTTTGTTTTCATAGCATCTAATCGCTTGTTTTCTAGGAAATTTGTTACCATCATCCCTCTATGATACCAAGTACGTATCTTCCGGTGTATCTTTCATATTCATATTGTTGTTGTTCAAGAATGGCGTTAAAATTACTATTATTATATCGTGTTCAAATTTTACTTCTTTCGTTGCGTTTGCAATACCTTCATAAATTAGTTCGACTTCATCATTGCCGTATGTAGAGGTAGGTGCAAATACTTGTATGATCTTTATCTTACATGAATCTGATATAATTATATATGCAACTCCTTTCAGATATTCCTTTAAAACAGGTTTATATTCTGGATATGTTCCGTTTTAATTAGGAATCCTACACCCCACTGACTATTGATGTTTTGTTCTTTACATAGCATTCTCTAACTGTTATGAAAGTCATACATTTGTTAATCGTGCAATAATGATCTGCAGTTGTATGTAGCTACAGTGAAAACTTTTAGTTTTGTCAGTTTTATGCCTCCCCCAGAATTCGTGAGACAGATTAATATTTTAGTGTGAGAATGTTTTAAACTTTACCCGCCTGGGGTATCAGAGTTGTTTTAGACTTAGACATAGAAAGGTTTTTGACATTAAATCGCCACGCTTGTCAGGCAGATTGGCGAGTGGTTGGGAGAATAAAGGGATATGTCGGGGTAGATGGGATTAAGGTAAAGGACATGATATCATTTCATAGTTTATTATGGAAGTACAACAAAATCACCCATAACAGTTCTATTTACCTAATCACCACTGTTGAATTGAAACTGGCGATCGCAAAACCAGTGGAGTGGAATCATAGGTGCGGGGCGTAAGAGGGGAACAAAGCCACGTGACCTGTACTACCTAAAATCTTCCTTGTACTACAAGGATATTGTATTACAGAAAAATTCAACAATTTAATTAAACAAAAAGAAAATCTATTTTAGCATGGTTAGTAATTGTTAATTTGAATGAAAGGTACATTCAATTTTTCTAAAACTATTTGATTCAATCAATGTAGAATAATCTTTATATTATTGGACATCTGCGTTGTTAAATTTTCAACCATAGAAAATTCCGCATTTTTTTTTTCATTAAGTTTTTCAATCTGGTCATTCAAAAAAGTTGATGTTAATAGACTTATTGCTTTTTCATATTGATCCTATCCACTATTTACTATATACAGGGCGCCCCACCACTAACGGCACGGAGTTTCACAACTTTTTTATGTAGGTTGATAAAAGCTGCAAACTGAAAATATTGTGAAATATATAGGGTGCTTCAAAAACAAGTGACCCATCAAAGTATAAAAGTGTGATTAGCGCAAAAACTACTGCATTTGGGTAAGGGAACCCTACTACCATATGAAAGAGAATTATTTTCTCTATGAGATGAGCCAACAAAATACAGGGTGTTCTATTTGAGATAAACACGATAATTTAATTTGAATGTATTGATAATGGCACTTGCATTATTGAACACCCTGTAAAGTATTCCAAAATTTTTACTCAAGTGGTTGATGAAGTGATGAGTTATTAGTTGAAAACCAATAAGTTTTTTCTTCAATTTTATCTTGCAACGGAGAATCACTTTTTTTAAAAAGATTTTTTTATAAAAATTAAAATCGTCGTCAAATACCGGGTGTTCTATAAAAAAAACGTAACTTTGATGCCTCATTCGTTTTTGAACCACCCTATATATTTAAAAATATTTTTAGTTTGTAGTCCTTATTAACCTACGTGATATACCGTTTAAATAAATTTGAAATTAAAAAGACGTGGACGTGAAACTCCGTGCCGTTAGTGGTGGGACACCCTGTATATCCTTCTGCAATTAGATTAGACCTCCGTGTCGTTTTAACTGTGTAATACCTCCACCACAATCTGCAAGTAAATTAGCGGAAATTTGTTGCGAACAATGTCTGGCATAAACTTTGGATTGTTGTATTTTGTGGAATTTTGTTATATTTTTTCTGATTGTCCAGAAGGGTTTTGATGACTAGGTCAGAAACCAAAGTGGTGATTCTCAGAAACAACGTGTTTTCTAGTATTTGTATGTAAAAGTACAGCTGCATTTAATGTTATTTAGTACAGTTGCAGAAAATGTCCAGCTAATTTTAATATATATTTTTCTTTTAATTTACAGACGTTTCTGCTTTATTAAAGCTTCATCAATATGTGATACAATCAATTAATAAATTATAAATGTTTTGTTGATTATGAAGTACTATATAAACTGACCACCTTCATATTTTATATTTGTATTTAAAACGCCTGAAAACACACACGCAAAAATGAATATTGACGTATATGACGTTTTGACGTTTTTTTAAGAAAATGTTTCCAAAATGCGTATTGTTGTATGTATTACAAGCATCGCTCGGTCTTACAACGACTAAGAATATACAAAATGGACTGTATGAATAAAGAATTCTATTTATTACAACTATACACAAAACAAAATTTTAGCATCTGAGAATTTTGAAGTCGGTCTCTGAAAGTTTGTATACGCCTTTGTTTTGATGTTTAAAATGTTGTGTAAAAAATCTCACTAACATTTAAGAAAAAAAAGTTATTAAAGGTCAAATGACAGAAATTTAGTTTTTTCGCGATTAACTGGTTTTCTATGCTCTTCTACAGTTGTGGGACCTCATTATAAAAATTAAAAATGAGAAAATTCTGTACAACTTTACTCTGAACCACTTTGTTTTACGAGCAGCCGTTTTCGAGTTACGAATTTCAGTTTTTATCTAAATTTTTTGATTTGTCGTTTTTTTTCAGTTTGAGAATTTTTTTCTAAGATTTTTTTGCTGTCGCAAAGTAGAAATGGCTTTATCCAAAAGTAGGCGGTATCTGCTTCAAAACTTATTACAAATTTACCACTTCTTTTATAGTGTATTTCTCTGTATCTTTCTTTCTGTAGGTTTTAGAGATAAAAGTCATAAGACTTTTTGTTCAGTGATAAATTTTCTACAAATGAATTATTTTAATATTGTAAATTTTTAAATTTATTATTAATTACAGTGCAATTAAAGTTCACTAAAAAATAAACAAAACGTTTCAAAATAATAAGTAGTTTTGTTATATTTTTTTTTAAAATGAAACTTTGAAGCTTTTATAGCTAGATACAAAATTTCCATAAAAAAACAATTTGCAAGTTTTAGTCACTTTTGTTGAAAACAAAATAGTTTTTGTCATTAACAATTGAAAATATTAGGCAAGATTATGGAGCAAATGAAATGGAATATGTGGGAATCGATTCGTATTAAAAAAATGTAAATTAAAAAAAAAGAGATCTAGAAGCTAAGGTATAATTTATTTATATTGTTATTGTTTATTCGGTAATTAAAGAACATTGTGATCTAAATTTTGTACATTGCCTTCGATATATTAGCAATCAAGTTACAATAGTTTAAAAAGCTTAGAACTAGTAGTTTTTTCAACAAAAATAACAACAATAGTTCTCGGCGGGTAGCGCAACGTGATTTGGTGCACAGCTCTCAAGTGCGTCAGCGCATAGTTGTCGAGGTTCTTTAATTTATTGTTTAATTTGCATTTTTTAAATTGATTTATTAATTTAACAAAGTTGAATGTGAATTTATTAAATTAAATATAATAAACCTTTTTCGACACTAATATATTTTTAATGTCACCTACATGGATATGTTCAACTATGCAAAAGTGCAAAGCAATTTCAAAGGAATTCGATAATGCCTCTTGTCAGAATAAAAAATTTAAATATATAAATTTTTAGTTTATTTTACGATAAATGACTAATAAGCGAGCGTTTGTATATGCATATTTATTTGCTCTATAACCTTGCCTAATATTTTCAATTGTTTAATTATAACAAAACTCCATTTTTTTCACAAAATTGCAAAATATATTATATTTTTTTAGGGAAATGATAAATAATTACTATATTCTTAAATTCACCGAAAGGATATTTTTTTTAATTATGATAACAAAACTAATAATTATTTTAAAACGGGACACGTATCAATTTGTTTAAGATGTGGTCAACTTTATTTGCACGTATTATTATAATTGAAATATGCCAATAGATATAAAACTGAGAGAGATTAGAAAAATTTTATTAAAAATTTTTTTTTTACAATTTTAAAATATACTATTTTGTAGAATATGTATCGCTAAACAAACAAATCTTATGACTTTTTTCTTTGAAATTTAAGAGAAATAAACAATAAAATACGCAATAAATTTTTAATTAATTATTAATCACTTTTCAAGCGGTACTTACTTTTGGATAGAACTATTTTTCCCATTCTTACGTTATTATTCGGAAGCAATTTGCACAATTTTTTTGCAGGTAGGCGAACAGTCTCTGAAAAAGTGTCAGAGTGACTAGACTATCTCGAAAACGGTTGCTCGTAGAAAAAAAGTGATTTATAGTAAAGTAGTTGAGAATCTTCTTATCTTTAGTTTTTATAATAGAGGGTACAGTAAACGAGTTGTTCGCGAGAAACCGAAATTTCCGTCATTTGACCTTTAATAACCTTTTTTCTTTAAATGTTAGCATATGATATTTTTTACACAACATTTAAAACCCTAAAACGAAGGTGTATACAACCTCAAAATTCTCAGAGTAGGTCATATATTACAAGGCTATTTGAGGTTTGGGAGTATTTCTACCTATGGGTTGCGTGGAACACTTTTCATTTTTGTAGAGAACAAAGAATTAATTTTCTATTATAGTAAACAGTCTTGACGTTTTTATATGCATACAATTTTGTATGCATTTCGACCTTAATTTGCAGCTTGCTGCTCTTATCGTCGTTAATATGACTATTTGCGAACAGCAAACCGCTTCAGTATGCGCTTAATGAATAAATAACTATTGTTATGTATTCCAATTAATTTGTAAAACATTATTAATAAAATTAGAAATGTGAAATAGGTAATAAATGTATTCTGGGGTAGTTTGCAGATATCACACAATTATATTTTAATTAATTTAATTCCACGTAAACGGATGTTTCTACAAAACTGTAGAAATAGTTGGAGAGTAGTTCATACGTAGATCTTATCATACGAACAAAGTAATACTTTATTGAATCACGGCTTAAGCTTTAGTGAACAGTCGAAAAAAACGAGATTACTATAAGAGATTGAAATTTCCCCAGATCATCATTTAACGGCGCTGCTTCGGACCATTATTACATTAAACGAACGTTCGAACAGTGTTATATAACTTTAATGATAGAATTCGCATTAAAATTTAAGCAACGAAAAGGATATTGTGTGTTAAACTAAGCTTTTTGTGTATTTCGAAGCGCATGAAAGTATAAGTAAGAATGCATTGTTCTCGTAAAAGCAAAAGATAATATAACTTCCTTTCAATTGAATTTCAGGAAGTTCCATTTACAATCGGCGACGTGTTTCTATAGAAACTTTTCAGTCATTAATAACTCATTTATGGTATTTGGCGATACCAAAAAATTGTATCATCGTTTTATAGAACAAAATTGAATCTTACTTTTGCAGTTTGAATAGAACGTAAACAAAAATTTATTGTTGTATATGTACTGACAAACATCACATAGGTAAACGTGTACGTAGGCATATGTACATATAATTATCACAACCAATTTGTGCCATTAAATCTGTGCAAATAAGTTCATCAGAAGGCATGTGTGACACTACATTATTCAATTACAATCAACTTATTTATTGGACCATGCAGCTGTAGGTACCTATCTTCAAACAATTACATTCAGGCAAATTCGTTGATTAAATAACGCATGTTTCTTTTTCAAACTGAATTGTATGTGTAATTAAACAACAGAAATTGATATACGTACTCGTAATTTACGATGACTTTAATATATAAATTCTTTGGTGTATTTAAATCTTAACCTAATGATTGAATTATACTTAATTAGTTACATGTTAATATAAATAAATATTTATTGTAAGATTAAATTAAAGAAAAATATTGTGCAAACATAGTTAACCATTTTCTTATTAATATTAATAATATAAGTTGCACAAAATTTTAACAACAATACAACAGAGTTTCAATAATCGTGAATAAAACAACAGAAGAACAGTCAAGCTATAAACACAGCATAATAAACACTGCTAAACTAATTCTGCAAATGGCCAATTTATTTGAAACAAATTAAATTGATTGTTAAAAAACGTAGTATTAGCAGTATTAGCTTTAGAAAATCAAGTAATATTTGTAAAGCTACTACCGTTTTAAACCGAATAAAATTGCTGCAGTCATATTTTTTCTTCAAAGGCGCCGCTTGATTCATTCCATTCTGCATGTCTATTATGCTGTGCTATTGGTTTACATTTACTTACTATTTAAAAAATAAGTATTTGTAAATTAGTACTTTATTATTTCACGCAGTAAATAAATTACTAATTTTGTACATAAATGCAAAATAGTAGGTTCTAAATTAATCGATATTAATTTATGTATGTATATCGCTACAAGCAATGCAAAGATATTCAAAAATATTAATCAGATAACGTTGTTAAATTAAAACAAATTATTTTAACTTTATTTGTAGTAAACACACTGTATACAGAATTCTTTATTACTATGGTTGCGATTTTAATTTTTTATTTAGCATTTAGTTCGAGTATAAAAAACTCGACATGAACTATCTTACACTTTGAAAAAAAAACTCTCAGTCAATTTTTGTTTGGAGGGGAACTCTTTCAAAGACAAAGTTGACGCCGAAATATCAACAGGGGAATCACCCAACAGGGTGGCCCCGGCAGCCTCCATGTCGTAAATCTTAAATAGCATGATGGGTCGACAGGTATAGTATAGTCTTTTGCGTTTGTAATGGCGCGGTTTACAACAGGTACATAAATTAGTCGTTTCCCATTAATTGCGTAGATTTATAAACAAAATAAAATGGGACAGATTTTGCTATTACATAGGTACATTCGATACCGGATTAACAAAACTTAGGGTCTGAAGCTATAACTTGAAACTGTAAATTACTGTAAAGTGTCATTCATAAAATTTTGGACATTTAAAACTAATAAACGGTTAGTGTTCAATAAGAAGGACAAAATTAACACTTTAAAATAATCAGGAGTTTACAATTTAAAATGTTAATATAATTCATAGGACAATATATTAGAAATTTTGAAGTAAGATACAAGAAACTTTTGATTGCTTTTAGAAATAAATATTTAAAAAATAAAATTTAGAATCAAATCATTAATAACTAATTATAAAAGAACTAAAATTTTGAAAGCATTAAATATTAAACGTCTTTTAAATAAACAACACTATTTTAAATGTGCAAATACCAGATTCGCCATTTTTAATGTTGATAAGTAAGATGTAATTGTTATGTTTATTACAGTAATTTTTGATAAACTATATCAATGTGTATCTTTATACTTTTCTGACTTAAAACAAATATTTTCCATAACAATACATTGATTTTCGGACAATGGCCATGATTAATCTCTTAAAAAATGGTTGTTTTATCAGAGAAAGTTTAATTTCTGAATCAAAAACATCGCAACTTTCACTTTTAAAAATCTCCTGTTATAGTTTTTTTTATTATGAAGAACAATTGATTATATTTTAGATGAAACTACAATATGTAACTGCAGATGAACGTTGAACTTTTATGAAATAATCATATGGATAGTAGTTTACAACTTCAAATTATAGCTTTAGGCCCTCAGTTTTATTAGTTCGGTACCAAGCCTATGTACGAGGCTAGTTCAATAAATACACGTTCGAGCGCTGTGAAACGATTGTTAGTGGAGCTATAATCGTACAAATTTGCATTAGGCCAGCGGCTGCTATATAGCTGTCTATTGCTGACACATCCCTCGTGATATTCGTACAGGCAGACAGTTGTTGTGCGCGTTTCATTATGGCAGGTCTTATAGTTGGAGCGTCCAAAACCGATTACCGAGCAGTCATACAGTTTCTGCATGCTGAGGGCAACATTCCAGTTTACAGATTTATGGGAGAATGCAAAATGTTTATGGTGGAGAGTGTCCTTCAAAACCACAGTCGTGGAATGGTGTCGGAAGTTCACAGATGGGCGACAATCGACAGCGGATTTGGCAAGGCCGCATACAGCTACTCATAACATCATCAAATCACAGATGGAGCGGATGAGGTGGGAGATTTTAGAGCACCCCCTTACAGCCCGGATCTTTCACCCTGTGACTTCCATATCTTCGGACCATTGAAGAAGGCACTTAAGGGACAGCGCATTCCAGTCCGGA
Source organism: Abscondita cerata (assembly GCA_030710515.1). Taxonomy (NCBI): domain Eukaryota; kingdom Metazoa; phylum Arthropoda; class Insecta; order Coleoptera; family Lampyridae; genus Abscondita; species Abscondita cerata. Next base: position 342,599 of record JALBCR010002839.1, on the reverse strand, counting down.
CGCTCAAGTCAAGCAGGCAGTTTTGAAATGGTTCCAAGCGAACAGCCAATGGACTGGTACCACACCGGTATACAGCGTCTTGTGAAACAGTGGGATGCATCGTCTTTTGTAGTAATGGCAATTTTGTTTAGTGTAAATAAACCGCTTACATGTACCACCGTTCGAACGTGTATTTATTGAACCAGCCTCGTATATAATAGCAAAATCTATCCCATTTTATTTTGTTTATATGTATGAAATTGAAGGGGAACAACTAATACATGTACCTGCTCTTAACCGCCCCTCTATAACTCGAAAGACTGTACCTCCATATAAAAGCCCTTTTAATTTTCTATACAGCTATAGGCGTCTTATTTTATGTATACAAGGGATATTCATCAACGATGAAAAATGGCTTCACAAATAAACAGGGTGTCCCGGCAGCCCCCATTAAAAAATCTTAATTTACAGGGTGGGTCAAGTGTAACCTCATACGAAAAGTATTGTGATTACCTATTCAACCAAATACATTTTATTCCAACAAGGGAGGATTAGACCAAGACAATTTGGTAATTTGTAAATTGTTTATTTTCAATATTTCGCCAATGAGATATTGGATTTATCAGGAAAATAAAAATTACATGAAGTAGTCGATAATTGAAGTAATAATTAATGTAGATTAAAAAATGTATTTACTGATAAATTACTTTAATTTTATGAAGAATTGCTGTAGACACAAGAATCAATTGATTCAAGTGATAAATTCAAGTTTGAAGTGGACTTATCGTATTGATGAAATTTCTCTGTCCATGCCAACAGGGCCTTCTCAAAAATGTTAATTTGGATGGGGGTGGAGTGACATCTTATACGTAATATTTTGTATAATTCTTTACAATCACAGACATTTTGTGCTAATTGAACTTAATCCCGAGGCCAAAAAATGAGAATTCGTTTCACTTTGGTAGTGTATGTAATTCAAAAAGTAATTGATTTGTTAAAAATGATAATTAATTGTTGATTTAGGAAATCACTGTCAAGTAGATTCGTTTTTTACATTTTTTATTGATTTTTAAGGAAAATGAAGTACTTAGGCTTTCTTCTCGGAATAAAATGTAATTGTTTGAATAGAGAATTGCAATACCTTTCATATGAGGTACCACTTGACTCGCCCTGTAAATTGAGATCTTTGAGTTGGGGCTGCCGGAGCACCTTATTAATTTGCCAGGTCAAATTTTATCGTTAATGAATGTCCTTTGTAAACATCAATTGGCATTTTCTGATATTTGTTTTATTTTCGAAAATAGGGTTGTCTTGGGCCCTTAGTACCCCTTGACCGATATAACTATAGAAAATTAATAAAGCTTTCATACGAGGTACCCGCCGACCATCAATTAAGATTTTTGACATGGGAGCTTTCGCGGCTACCCTGTTGATATTTCGGGGTCAACTTTCTTTTTGGAAGATGTTCCCCTACAAATAAAAATTGACTTGCCCGAGCGTTTTTTAAAGTGTAAGATAGCTCCAAAAACAGCCTGTTTCGTTTTCGATTGACCATCCTGTATAGTTTTTAATGCAATCTTAATTCCTTTACAACTCAAAATCGAACGATCTATTTGTCTAAATGTTTGATATTTTAAAAACAATATCTATCACCTCATTCTCATTTTTTTGCTAAAATTTATAAATTTATCATAAAACCCTTTTAAAAATTGAAGTTTATAAAATTTATTCTACAGTTTAATGATACGTCTTATGATGATTTGGTAAACAACAAGTCGTAGGGCTATATGCTTTAGCATTATCTAAAAATAATAATTTATACCGAGCAAAATTTTAACGACACCCTCCTCAAGTTGACAAACCCGTTTATGACTTAATCAAAATAAAAATTATCACTCCGCTCATATGTAACTACTACATAAATTTGGAAAAAGTATCTGTTGTCTGTTGAGAAGACAATTCTTTGTCTTTATTCCACATCTTATACATGAGATATGACAATATCACAATCGAAAAATCACCCTACTTCTTGGTAGAGGTCAGACGCTTGCATGAGACACAAGATTTTACAAAACCGCTAGTCCGTTTTTGTTAAGATTTAACATTTAAAATTATTTTTTTAATAAAATCGGTAGCTTGATTAGATTTTATTTTATTGTTGGCCAAAATATTCTTTTACAAATGCAGTATAAATAATATATTAAATTATTCAATTTTGTTTTTCAACAAGAACGTTCGTATTTAGGTTTTTTTTAAACAACTTCAAGAAAAAAAAGCACAATTCAGCAGTTTTTTTAGAATGCTACTGTTTTACAATCAATGATCCTGCTCACAACCAAATTGAAAAACTTTTATCAAAAAGATGCAATAACGTGCCTAATTTTGGCACCATAGTGTTTTGCCATAAATGTTTTTCTTGTTCTATTATTTCAACGTTAACAAAATTTTCAGAATAAAATGAAATAACATTTTTTCGATTACTAATAGTAATTTGACCTTTGTATTTGGTAAAAGTATTGATGATTTCTGTTTAATTGTTAAAACTAAAAAGTAATTTTATCTGGATACGCATTAGTGGAATCTGATAATTTTTCCACCCAGGTACCTTATATTTCTATTCATGCACATGATGCTGACTTGGAATGTTCTGCATTTTAGATGATTTCCCAATACATAATGTACAGAATTTCTTTTTAATCATATTTTTTTTTATTGCTCTTCTTACATCTTCTACAAGCCGCTCCAATCTGCTGACTTGATTTTCTCTTGAAATCCAAGTCCTCTTCGATGCTAGTGAAAATCCGTTATTTGACGCCAATTAATGAAGTTTGCTTTTAAAACACCTGGTAATGTGAAGGGCTTCCTCAATTTTGACGACGTGACGTCTACGTCCATAAGGTACTTTTTCTTCAATTTTTGCATAAATTCTAGAATCTTTGTCAACTTTAAGAATTGTTTTTTAACAATCACAAATTCGATACCAGCATTGTTTTACCAAATCTTCATTAAGATGTATCACTAAAATGTAGAATAAATTTTATAAATTTCAATTCCTTATATGAGTTTTATGATAAACTTATACATTTTACCAAAAAAAATAGAAATGTAATGGGATAGATATTGCTCTTAAAAACAACATATCATAAATTTGGACAAATAGATCGTTCTGATATCGAGTTATAACTGAATTACGATTGCATTGAAAACTAGGTATGTAGACTGAATAACCTAACAAACAACCTTAAATGAATGTGTAGGTCTCCAGGACAATAACAAGATGTTTTAACGACCATAACCTCACACACAAATTTCTTAAACAATTTTGAACGCGATTATTTTTACAATGAAAATATTGTAAAATAAGAAATAGGTATAATTTCAATAATCCTTCTATTCTTATAATGCGGATGAGTAATAAAATACTAAAAAAATTAATTCAAAATCCTACTCATGCATATTTTTTTACAATATGTAAATAACATAAAAAACAGATTTATTAAGGGTTAAAGTGATTTTAACATAAATACTATTCCACAGTGTATTTTTGCATGAAACTCTGATATTGTTCGAGTAGGTAACGGAGTGTTTATTTATACTGTATGTGGGTTATTTGACCAAAAAATCACTTCTGATGTACACTGTGGTATAGCCATCTAGTGGTATTGTAGCTTTTAGTAATGCTACCAAAAAACCTTAATTATTAAAAAAGTAGAACTTGTAAATTTTGGTAAATATCATTAGGCGTTCTAGTTTATTTTCCAATATTTCGTATAATGAAATGATAAAAAGGTCAATCGAAAGTAGTATAGATTTTGTTATTTTCTAACAGTTTTTAAGTTATAGATTAATTCAAATAAATGAGATCAATTTAACAAAATAATTTTTAGAATACATCATAAATTGTTTATTTAACAAAAAAGTTGAGACTTACCCCTTCAATGAATGTCGTTGATACATATGCATAAATGCAAATTTTGTAGGAAGAAGTTTATAAATGTTAACAATGTTTTTTGTTTTGAACATGAAAGTTGTCAAAATTATGAATATAAAAATAGTTGTTTTGTAACGCCCTTGTTTATTTTTTGAGATAGAGGTCTTCAATTTTTTCAAATATGAAACATACTGAGATGAGACGCGAAACAAATAGATTTCTTATGATTTGGTCTACATTAACCCGGAACTAATGTTTTATGAGATGCTATCACTTTCAAAATAAAAAAAAAGTTCAAGATGCGACAAAATCTAAATAATATTTTAAATAGGTAAGTAAAAACGTGACTACCGTTTAAAATATAAAATTAAATTGATATCGATGAATATAGTAATTAAACATAAATACCAGTTGTAGATACACATTATACCAAAATGACGAAGCAGATTTTAGGTGTAGTTCTTGATACTGTTGAATTCAAAAACTCGCACCTCAACGATTTCGATAACAGAAAAGATACAGCCAATCGGAAAATAATTCCTTTTTTGATATTTAAAAACTTACATGAGATAAACGATACCAAATGTTGGCAACATGATTTAAAAGATAATCCCGATATACAAGGTGGTCCAACCAAACTTTACACCCCGATTTTAGGGCTTTAAAATGAAAATTCGGAAAAACGCTTGGACCTGCCGATTTCCGATTCCATAGGGACTAACTTATCTGCTTTCTTCATCCGCGCAACTTCAACAACCTACTTCTGATCCTCTAATTTAGAGTCAACATTTTCATCGAAAACGAAATGAGACATAAAATAGTGGAAAAGGTAATGTGGAAAAAATAAACAATATTATTGAATATAGTTAAATTTCACTCGAAAAGTTGCGTAATGTAAAGGAACGTTTCCAACAAAACTTAATACTATTGAATGGAAGTGATAATCAAAAGAGTTAGTAGTCTTTTCATTGGCTATTTTTTTCCACCTTACCTGTTCCACTATTTTATCTTTTAATCAGTAATATGCATAATTATATTCATTTGGGTAAAAACTAACTTATAAAACTATGTATACAACTGTCAGTATATTTCAATATCGTGAGTTTTAAAATGTAATATTTGTTGAAATTAGGTGTGAGCTTTTCAACATTTTGTTGAATCTGACTACATGGCATCTGTCCATGAGGTGGTAACACCGACTATCTCTTGCTTACTGAGCAGGTGCATGATCATGATTTTGTTTACTTAACATAAGTAAAATAACTGTAATTTACATTATTGTAACATCATAATTCAAATGCGATTTGTAGTTTTGCTCGGAAAAAATGTGTCACCTGGAATACGTATTATTTTATATGCAAATCTTATTCTCCTTGATTCCTCACTTACTGAAAAAATTTAAGAGGAACTCTAGAGGTGAAAGCTGAAGAATTAAATCTGCTTTTAGAACAAGTACAATTTTTGACAAAAGAATTAGGTCGATAATAGAAGGTATTACCAACTCTCATTTAACAATGAATTGTTGCAAGTTTTCCTATCAAGCATGGCAGATTGGGCGTTCAAAGAATTACATATCTTTCCTTACAGAACAAACACATTTCTGAATAGGGTTTTCGGTTTTGCCCAACACATATACCCTTTAATGCAGGGCATAACTCAAGTACTCAAGTACCTCTTTACAACAAAGCCGAAAGTTTGTAGAAAACATTAGTGGATTCTAAGACACAACTTGTGATCTGAAATTTAATTCCAAGTTTAAAATGCCAGATTTTAATCATTCTCTAGGAAAGATACCTGTGTTTTATTAAATATCCTACTTTCAAGAATGATAGGCACTCTTTTAGATAATAATGTTTTTAAGATTTCTATCTCTTTGAGGTTAGATTTGAAAATTTGTCACTATATTTGTGGAGATAAAGTTTTGGAAGACAAATTACATGGATTAAGCTATGGAAAGGAAAGATGGGTGCGTCATTTGGCTTTCAATGAAATTATTAAGCAAACTTTATCTTTTGGCCAAGTGTTCTCGAAACCGGAAGTAGCAGGAACTTTGGAGGTGATGGACGGCACCCGGATGAAATTACTATAATTCCATGGTTTTGTGGAAAATGTCTAGTTTAGGACGTGATCTGCGTTAACGCTTTAGCACAGCCTGAATATGTTCAGCAATGAACCTGGTAGAGTTTCTGAGTTTGCAGTAAAGAGAAAAATTAACACGTGTCGCAATATCAGTGAAGGTTACACATTTTTGTCACCAAGCCTAGAATGTATGGGTCTATGGTACGAGGAGGTTATTTCTTTTATTGACGATTTAAGTCATAAACTAGTATCTATAAGCGGTGATTTTCAGTTAATTCAGGGTGGTAATGCAGTTTGCATTATGGAAACGATTCCTGCTTTATCCCTAATTAACGATAAATGTTTTTAGCTAATTGTAACCTTGTTTCCCACGGAAAAATTGACATAGGCATTTTGTATGTTAAATTCAAAATTAACGCATATTTTTTTTCAGGCTGAATTTAAGCACAATAGAAAAACATATTCTGTTAAATAGATAAATGAGAACAAATTTATGTGGTAATATAAGTGTTTACAGCGTATTTTAATAAAAATACAGTACGAATTTCATAATGATTTACGTCAAAACTCTAGGTTTGATTCCGATTGCGGTAATTTTTTTTTTTATTAATAGAATTATTATCGCACTTTTAATAAAATAAATTCAATCTATTTTTAAAATGTTTAATTTATTAAAAAATTGTATTATAGTATCAATAATAAAATAAATTAAATACTGCAATCCGAATCGAACCTTGGTTAGGGAGCGCAAAATATTACTAGGCGACAAACTAACAAATTTGTCTACGAAAACAGCTTAATAAATAAAAATTCATAAAGTTAATAAAAAATATTCAAAAAAATAATGTTTTACTGATTTTTTTAATAAAATACGCTTGTATACTCATTACTACCCCATAAATTTGTTCTATTTTACCTATTGAACATAATATGTGGTTATATTGTGTTCGAATTGTCAGAAAATAAAATATACGTTAAATTTTAATTTAACATAATAAACGTCTCTGTCTAGACACAGGCTCGAACAACTTTGCACAACGCTAGCACACCTTTACTGACTGAGTAATTGAGGTTTGAATCTAGGGGGCTAAGGCGACCTCAGCCCCCCCACAAATAATATATAATATGTGCTAGCTATTCTCTTTCATCAAAAATTCAATATTTTTTTATTGGAGGGCTGAGGTCGTCTTAGCTCCTCCAGATTCAAACCTCAATAACCCTGTCATTAAATGTATGTTTACATTATTTTGTGCTAGCCTGTGCCAGCTCAGCTCTTTAATGTTCAGACGTCAAAAGTTTGAAATTTTCTCCGTTACTAAAGGTGTACTAGCGTTGAGCAAAGTTGTGCTAGGATGTGTTAGCTAATCTCTTTCATTGGGCAAATATTAAAAATTCGATATTTTTTTGTCAAGACTAGTCAAACCTTAACAACTCCGTAATTAAAGGTGTGCTATCGTTGTCCGAAATGGTGCTAGCCTGTGCTAGCTGTTTTCTTTGTGGGGGGAGGGGCTAAGGCGACCGAGCTGAAACGGTAACTATGGTAACATCAATAGACTCTGTTAGAATTTGACGCTCGTCCCGCAATTGTCACAATCGTTACAAAATATCGTCCACTTTGTCACTGGTAACATAATTATTATACTGATATATATATATATATATATATATTTATCGAGGTTTGTTACGTTTAAATTAATTTTTTGTGTAGTAAAAATTAAAAAGTAGAAAACTGCAAAACAATTAGTGCAAGTTTAATAAATATCGAAACCAAATTCGCCTTAAAAATATTAGTGATATTTAATTTAATAAAATTTCATAAACTGAATGCGAAAGAATATTTACGCAATTTTCCCAAACAAACAGATCTTTAAAAGATTTTCGTTAAGTAAAATTTTAATTTCAAAAAAAGAACAATTTAATTGTAGGTATTTCAAATACTTTGTAATTTATAACGAGCAGATAACTTACTTTTATACGACCGACGGAAATTTCTGAAACTTAAGAATAAACATTAAAAAATAATTTTTTACTTTTATGTTCTTGAAAAATAATTTTATTGCCAAGATAACTACGCCTTAAGCACTGTCAAGAGACATAGGATAAAAATATGATTGATGAATTCTAATTTTATCTTCACCTACGGTTTTCTCTTTATAAAAAAATGTATCTACGGTGGTAAACCAATTTAGTTTTTATTTTAGAATTTTGTTATTTAATCTTTTAGTGCTGCTATCTTTGTATATGTGTTGATTGATGGCCAAATATTAGATCCAGATTTTATTTGACAAGGTAAAGTAAGGTGTATTTTTAGTTATTATTAATGAACTTACTAAAATATGGCAAGGTAAAACCATCTTGATAGTCTTCTGTCAATATCTATCAAAGACAAAAATAATACTGTACTTTGATTTGATTAGCTTTAAAATTATTATATATATATATATATATATATATATATGTATATATATATATATATATATATATATATATAAAAGATAAGAACAGTATTTGATTTTTTTGTTTATAGTCATCAATTTATAGAACTTACAATTCAACATTTTTTATTTTTCAATATAGCAATATATTACGTTGAATAGATAAAAATAAAACAAATTGACTTTATTATCATTATAATAGAATTTAAAGATTACAATAAACAAGTGAAAATTTAACATTGTGTCCCAAAAAAGATTAAACTTATTTTATAACAATTGTGTTTACAATAATATAATATCGATTATAATTTAATTAATAAAAAAAATATTTATACTATAAAGGGACATAATCTCTTCTTCTTCTTCGTTAGCCCTTTGTTGTCCATCTTTGGACATAGGCCTCTTCCAATTCATGCCAGTGTTCTCGGTTTTGAGCTGTTCTCATCCATCCAAAACCAGCTGTCTTTTTAGGTCATCGACCCATCTCATCTGAGGTCTTCCTCTGTTCCTTCTACCCATATCTGGTCTCCATCGTTGTATTGCAGCGTTCCATCTTTCGTCTTTCTGCCTAACATTGTGGCCTGCAAAGCTCTACTTTAGTTTTGCTACGTGTTCAGCTACATCCTTTACTTTGGTTCTCTGTCGGATCCAGATGTTAGTTTTCCTGTCCTTTAAACTGATGTTCAGCATAGATTTTTCCATTGCCCTTTGTGTCTTAATGAGCTTGTCAATATTTGCTTTAGTGAAGGTCCATGTCTGGCAGCCGTAAGTTAGTACTGGCAGCACGCACTGATCAAAAACTCGAGTTCTTAAATATTGTGGCGGTTTATTACTTTTGAAGATATATTTTAGTTTTTCGAAGCTTGCCCATGCGAGTCTTGTTCTTCTTTTAATATTGGCCGTTTGGTTTTTTCTATTGAGTTTTATCACTTGTCCCAAATATATATATATATATATATATATATATATATATATATTTTTTGGCACAATTTCCATGATCTGATCTTTTACCCTGATGTTTCTTGGATCGTCGGTATTCGTCATCATTTTCGTTTTTGTAATATTCTTTTTTAATCCAACCTTTTCAGAGGCTTCTGCTAGTTGTGTTATCATGGTTTGCTGGTCCTCATAGTTGTCAATCATAAGGATGAAGTCGTCGGCAAATCGTAGATTGTTTAGCCGTTTACCGTTAATTTCTATTCCTTTTTGTTCTCAGGGCAAAGTCTTAAAGATATCTTCTAGTGCCATTGTAAAAGGTTTTGGCGAAATTACGTCTCCTTGTCTTACACCTCGGTGGATTGGTATAGGTCCCGTAGTTACTTCTAGTTTAATTGTCATATATGCTTCCTTGTAGATATTATGTATTAGGTCCCTGTAACGGGAGTCAATTCTACTGTTGTTTAATGCACATTCTATCGCCCACAATTCCACGGTGTCAAAGGCTTTTCGTAGTCGACTAGGGCTAGGTATAATGGTAAGTGATTCTCTTTAGGAAGCCCGCTTGTTGTATTGGTTGGTAGCCGATTATTTTATCATTTAAGCGGTTTGTAATTATTTTCATAAATAGCTTAGAAAGTTGCGACAGCAGGGAGATTGGTCTGTTATTTCTAACTTGCACTTATCCCCTTTCTTATGTAATAAAATGGTCACTGCTTCGTTCCAACCACTGGGAATT
>JALBCR010002839.1:0-327500 GCA_030710515.1 Abscondita cerata | reverse complement strand
TCTTGGTTTTTAAATGTTCGAAAATTAATAAGCTTGTTTCTCAGTCTTAACCAGTTGGGAATGCGCAAGCTTGCATTGCCGGGAGGATGAACAAAAGAACTGCTTATTTAGCTTAAAAATTTATTTTAATGATTAATTTGAAAAAAAAATTGTTCGAAAAATTTGACTGGACTTGTGAAATTTTTTTAAATTTTTCGGGGAGCCGATTTGACCACTTTGCCGATGTAGATAGACAAAAATGATCGAAGCAAAATGTCTTAGATTTTGATGTTCTATAGGAATCGAAAATTTTCAAAAATGTCAACAGGAAAAAACTACGGACATCCAGACAGACAGACAAACAGACAGACAGACAGACAGACAGACAGACTTTGTGAATTCATAAGATGAACTTTTGTTCTTTTGTTCATCGAAAACAACACAATGAGGACTCTAAACTAATATTAAACACATAAAAATTACAAACTACAAAATTGTCAAAAATTAACTATTACTAACTAATGATTTTTGTTTAAATATTCAATTGTAAGTTTCAAGTTGGATTCTTGTAATCTTAAATGTTTTGAAAACCATAGATCATACTACGAAAACCTAGGAAAAATGTCACATTTGAATTAGAGTCAGTGGTTTTAAAATTATTAGCTTCGATAAAGCCCCACAATAAAGTGCAAAATGTCGGAAATCTCAATCTATTGTGTTGTGTTTGTTCACTTTACCTCCACCAAGAAAGGGCCTATAAGACCATATTAAATTATAAAAAAAATCTTGATGAAAAACTCATATAAATGTTAACGAATTTGTTTTTACTCTTAGGACCATCAATGCTTATTACATCCGACACTGCTAATATAAACTAAATCTATTATTTTTTAAAATTGTAAATGTCGTTTAGGATCTGTAGGTTGGAGTTTTCTTATAGCTTAGGGAAAATATAATTTGAGTAGGAAATAATCGCGCAAACGGGGTAATATACATCCGCGAGTTCTTGGGATCCCAATCCTTCCAAAACCCCTTTATAACAACGAAAAGGGTTTAATTCTTTTGATGAGCTATAAAACTTGCGATTCCGTGTTCTCAAGCGTCCAAACTCGTGTTTTGAGAGAGATTTTACATGCCGCTTTTTTTAGTCCTTTCAACCAAATTTTGTAAATAAGGTGAAATGGTTTTTAACAATAGATTTCGTGATCCATAAGTCCAAGAGTTTCTAAAAAATGTCTATTTTTTTTTTAATTTTTGACGCCCGATATTTTTGATTCAATCCCGCGAATTAATTGGACCGACACTAATCGAGATATGGCGTCGTGAAAGGAAAACTTTAAAATATTTAACTCGCGGCCCGTTGTCGTGCAAAAAAACAACCCAATGCCACGCTAGTGCACTCAGATTACTCGGTTTTTTGCGGGCAACAATTTTCTTTCCTTTTTTTTGCAAATAAAACGCAGCGGAAAAGCCTAGAATCCTTTTTGCGCGTTTGTTATTTTTTGTCCTTACCACCAACCTTGATAAATTGATACTTTTTGAGATATCGAAAAAAAAGTGCTCCGAGTTTTAAACAATAAATTTAAACAATGAACTATCACGTGCCATGTGCTCCTGTAATGTGAGTAGTGTTATAAGTAGTATAAACATTCTGTTAAACCCTTATCTCAAGATAACGAGGATTAGGGCAAAGATGCATTGTTCTTCAGGTCGTGTCGTCCGTACTTTGCATGGGAAAGGTGTATTCGTTTGTGCCTACAGCTTCGGTAGCAGATCAATTTAGGTGATTTCAGATACTCAAATTGAACACGTCGCTGTGGTTTAAAACTCGGAACCCCTTTTCTCTGATATATCGAAAATATTGACGAAACATATTGTTCACTCCAAAAGGATTCAAAAAGTTCCTTGTAAAATTCTCTGCGGCATTCTTTATCTCGAACAGTATCGATTTGAGCAATTTAAGGGTTGGTTTAATGAATTTGATGGATAAGAGCAAAAAAAAAAAAAAAAAAAAAAAAAAAAAAAAAAAAAAAAAAAAAAAAAAAAAAAAAAAAAAAAAAAAATATAAAAAAAAAAAAAAAATAAAAAAAAAAAAAAAAAAAAAAAAAAAATATAAAAAAAAAAAAAAAAAAAAAAATAAAAAAAAAAAAAAAAAAAAAAAAATTTTTAAATATTTTAAAAATTTTTGTTTTTTTTTTTTTTTTAATTTTAATTTTAAATTTTTTTTTTATTTTTTTTTTATAAATATATATATATTAAAATTTTGGTTTTATTTTATTTTTTTTTTTTTTGAGATGATGTTTTTTTTTGTATGTGATTTCAAAAAATCAAAATTAAAAAAAAAAAAGTTTTTTTTTTTTATTTTTTTTTTTTTTTTTTTTTTGCTAATTAATTCCAATTACCCTCTTCTTTTAATACAATTATACTAGCTGTCCCGCCGCGCTTCGCTACGGCAAATTAAAGAATTGTTAGCAGTACATTTCGACCTCCTCAGAAACATGCACACCACTGTGCGACGAAAAACGGCTAAAAAGTGGTAAATTTCGCGTTTTTGTTGTATTTCAACAATTTTATAACATTTTCATATTTATTCACCTTTTAAACCGGTAAAATTACATAATGTTATAATATTTACAGAATACTATAATGTATGTACGTTAAGTAAACAATACTATTATTTCTTCTTATTTACACCGGTTGGCAAGATATCCATAGAACGCTTTCAGGAGACTCGTCAGTTTCTCCCGTCAGTAACGTTGGCGTGGCTTGGGTAGGAAGCGCTCCCATTGGCCAGGGCTGGCGGGCCGGCTGTTACTATGCGGACCGTGGGCCAAACACTGGTAGAATATTCTTTTCTATCTCATATGTTATTTACATTTGAATGATTATGATATCAGCTGGTGGGGATAACTAATCAATTATCACTTACACAGTTATCGACCGAGGTTGAAAATTAATAAATTATTAATATTTATTAAACAATTGCACTTATGAGCATAAAAAATAGATAAAAACCTATTCTCAGACCTACCGAATATATATATATATATAAATATATATATATACAAAACTTCATTAAAATCGGTTGAGCCGTTTTGGAGGAGTTCGAGGACAAACACTGTGACAAGAGAATTTTATATACATAGATCACCCCCAAAAAAAGGTGGGGTTGCGAATTCCAAATTTAATTTAATTAATATTTGAGTATTGTATTTTTTTTTTTTTTTTTTAATAAATAAAAAGGTATTTTGTAAAAAAAAAAATATTTAAAATTATATAAAAAAAAAAAATAAAAAAAAATTTTGAAAAGAGTGTTTAAATATTGTTTTTTTTTTTTTTTTTTTTTTTTGGTTGTGTGTGTGTTTTTTTTTTTATTTTTAAAAAAAAATTAGGGGAGAGAATTATAAAATATAAAATTGGGGGTGGGGAGGTTTTTAGAAAAAGGGGTTTTCGTTTTTTAATTTTTGGTTGTAGGGGGTTTAGGTTTATGTTTTAAAAAAATTATTGCAATGCCCCCAACAGCAAATCTTAAAAATTTTGGAAACGTATTGAAATTAGTGTCGTTTGCTATCACTCTCTAACATGTTTTCATTAACACATTAATTGCTAAATAATTGTGGATTTTAATATAAATTTAACAGTGCTTACATTTACATCAAATTATCAATGTGTTAATATATTTACTTAAATACGTTTTGATGTATAAAATGTTAAACTAATTTCTAATTATTTTTAATGGAAAGTATAAAGTTTCCGCCATAAAAGCAAATAAAGTAGGTGTTAAATACTAATTTAAAATAAACATTAATTTACTTAAACAAAAATATGCAATTTTTTAAAATCTGTTTTAAAACTTTTTTAATGAAAATTTAATTAAAAAAAGAGTAAGACGGTCTTATATGAACAGTAAATAGAAAAGTGGATGTCGTTATTTAGGGAGTTGGGGCGACGAGGCGTAAAAGGTGACGCCGGAGACTGTCTGTGCATAACTAAATCGTGAAAGGCGTCAAGGCGCACGAATTTGCTAGGCATATCAAATTTTGAAGAACAGGTAAAAAATTGGTTTAGCGTTTTTTAGTGAAAAGTCTTAGAATATGCTTCAATTCGAGATAAAAGTAGAGCTGGTTTTATAAACTTCCTTTTTTCGGTTTCTCTCAATTTCCTGTTCGTTTGTTAAATCAGTTGTTTAGAAAACAACGTATGTAAAATTCTCGAAAAAAAAGAGGTTTATTATTGTATCATTTTATTCTAGTACAATTTTAAAGATCTTGTACTACATTAAAAGTGTCGTAAAAATTGATTTTTAAAGTTGCGCTAGAAAACAGCATAAATCAAAACACAAAGAATAAAGTTTTTGCATTAATGTAATACATTTCCCCAAAGAGAATACATTTGCTATGATCAATTACTTACGCGTTTCTTGCAACGCAAAATAACATAAAAGTAATAGAAAATACGCTCGACATTTATTAACCACCATAATGGTTGAATCTAAAAATCAATAAGTAATTCAACTTGAACAAAATACTAAAATATTTACCTCCATCGTACATACAAGAGTATTACTTTTACAGAAGCTTTCATCGTCATATTTACATAACTTATTATGTGTTATTTTCAACTCAGCAGTAGCTTTTGGATAATTTCGAGTAGACTTTTTTCATTAGAGTAAATACATAATGATGTTTACACAATTATTATCCACAATTGAGCTTTGTTTTCAATTTAAACGTCAAGACTCATTTTGCTGCAATTTTTCACACGTAGCGTTTCTGTAAAAATACGGACGATAGCAAAACATATTTTTTTCTTTATAAAGATGAATGGTTGTTGTATTTTATTTTTATGGATTTTAGTCAAAACATATTTATATTTTTAACAAGTTAAAATGTGATAATGTTTCAAATATTTCAGTAATCCTCTTAGAAACTTTTCGCAAATTTTATTAAAAGATTTACTGTAAAGTTTTATTTAATTCTACTTATTTAATTATTCTAAAAGTAGTATTAAGTGGTCTGATTGTTAAGTAAATGCAATTACTTTGGATGTATTAAAGATCAACAAATTTTTTAACGTCTAAAGTCGAAGAACCCGCATGTATTTAACATAAACCCCACGCCAATAGTGTTGAGTGAAATTTTTTGACGCCATTTGTGTTGTTACTTCGAAATGCAAAGATGGAAAGAGAAAAAAGTTTTTCTCTAACATACATACTTTTATTTTATTCACGACATGCTTGAAGTAACCCTAAGTAATGAATGATCCAAAACATTGCTACACAATTGAAAACAAGATGAGAATTTATCTTTTCTTTTACCCCAAATCTCTAAGAGGTAAAAATTATCACCAGCGAAATTACGTATCAATCTTTTAAATTTTGGGTAAGTAGTAGTAAATAAAAGGATTTCAATTAAAATATCAAGGACAATTTCGATATTTATTTGTGTTGAATACTGGCGAAATCGTAAATACAAAAATTCACAATCTATTCTGAAGTAGATTTTCAAAATCAATTTTTAAACTGATTAACAATTTTGTTTGTTTTGAATGTACACATAATGCAATAAAATGTCATTTTACCTTTCGTTACTGTGTTACAAAACAGCTATAAATCTTTTCATTCGTTCATACTATAACTTTTATGACGATTTTCTTGTAAGAATGTCTACTTGGTAACATTTAAAAAAAGTTAAGTAGTTTATTCCTTCAATTTATTTATACTATAAATTTTGTCTTTTTTAAAAGACCCTTTGGGGCTGAAGCATAAAAATCAATCCTTTATGAAGAGTCGGTCAACGATTCGCTTAAGCAGCAGCTTTACCATGTATAAATTGCAAAATTTTTTAAATACAAAAACAATAACACATACGTCACTTCACAACTTTAGTTACAATTATGTGTTGACAAGGACAAGTAGGAGAGTAAACAAACGGGGCTTCTCCCATTTTTGCTAACGATACAGTCAGTGATGACACAATTACAAAATATATACCTCTGTTCCCCGACCTTTGTATATGTGGACGACATCATCGCATGTATCCCCAAATACATTAATGATACCACATTTCATCTGTTTAAGAATTATGATTCTTATCTACTATAAACCGACAACAACATTATTAAAACAGATTGGTAGAAAAAACCTATTTCTTCATGCAGAACCGTAAATAATTATTTAAAATCCATTACACCAGAACATTAACTTATTAACTGCCATGAAAAACAAATTACGTAGACTGAGTGGCAATGCATTCTGTAACAAGAATAAACCAAAATAATAGTTAGTGTGTCAAGTTTATAAACAAACTATTGAACCCAAACAATTTTACTCACACTCCCAACAATTTCACTTTAATAATGACGAAGAACACAAATCATTAATATACCTAACTTAGCAAAAAAAAAAATAATGTACTAAAAACCTATCAAACAATAATAGTCATATACAATAAAAACACCAAATACAACAAAATCTAGTCACGATTAAAAGACAAAACGGAAATACCTAGTCAAAAATTCAATTAAGTCTATAAGATTTGTTCTAATTTTTGTTTTGAATGCTACAAAAAACTTGGGTCAGAATTAAACAACACCATTAAAATTGCAACAAAAAAAAACAGAAGATACATGATCACTTTCCACACATCACAAAAATACTAGACACGCCTTTTAATTTAAAAGAACCAATTATTCTAGGTGTTGAACAGGATTTTTAAAAAAGACTGTTATCACAAATGATAGCTACCAAGAACCACCCTGACAATGTGAATTTCAATACGAACACAAACAATTTCAGCAGTATTTATAGCAATATTTTAAATAGAATCAAACCAATTACCTTTTATTTATTACATATAGTTTTAATAAAATTCTTAGACCTTAAGTCATGGTTGCCTGTTATTGTTGCAAATATGTTTGCAATAACGACCTTTAATATTATTTGTTAAATTTGTTGCATTCACATTCTGTCGTTCATTTTGTTCTTCTTGTGGAAAAATTGTGTGTGATTTACAATACTAAAGTATTTTTATTTTAATTAATGCTACCGTCATCAAATTAGATGTTAAGTGTATGTTTGGACGATTAATCCTCTAACAGAACTTAGGTGAGTTTAATTAAATTAAATTTTTTAATTAATGTGTAAAGTCTTATACTTTCAAAATTTTTATGCAAAAACAAAGAAAAACAAAGATAATGTAATTCTTTCAAAGATTAACTACGATATAATCAACATTATTTCTTTAATTTTAAATTAGTTTTAAATAAACAGGTTTGTTTACTAGAAACTGTAACTAAAACTGTAAAATAACCTATATGTAATATACAGTGAAACCTGGTTAATTTGGATCTCAAAGGACCAAGAATTTTGTACCATTTATTGAGAGTTTCCATTAATCCAGTTTTCTAATTAGGCAGGTTTAAAATTATAGTTGTTTTATTTACAGAGGTCCCCGCTTATAGAGGTCGAAATATACCTTTATTCCATTTTTAGAGGTGAAAATGTTAATAAAAATGCGTGTTATGAATTTAATATAGGTATGAATGTATGTAGTATAATACGGTAAAGTTTACGACTTAAAGTAATCAGTTATGTTTGTTTGTACTTGATTGCTAGTTGCTGAAACCTGTTTCTTGATCAAAAACGTTTCAAAACCTGTCGCAACCTGATTAATTTGTCTCACTTATACAGGGAGTTGAGCTACAAAGTCCCAATTATAGAGGTAAACATCGAGAAAATCCTAGAATTCAAATATCATTTCAATAAAAAAGTAGCTGGACCTCATTGCAACTCACTGTATTTTATTCCAAAGGGTACTTTAAAAAAGACAAAAGTAAAAACTACGAAATTATGTTCTACCTAACTCTGTAAAATATGCTGGCTTTATGTTTCATTTCACAATTCAAATTAGTTTTAATTAATTTAAAAAAACTACGGGGTTAAAGATTAGGTTCAAAAGATTCAAATTATTTGAAGTTGAATGAATTGGTCAACGTTTTGCCTCTTAAACGGGAGCTTTTTCAAGAGTTAAAAAAAATTGTATTAGTGATGTTTAATTCTGCAATGTAGTTTTTGTTTCTTTTGTCCAATGTAGCATCCGGAACAAAAATTATAACAAATGTTATAGGCAACATTAGATTTTTTGAGTATGTCTATTTTGTCTTTTAATCGTGAGTAGAAGTGTTGATATGGTGTTTTTATTGTATAGGACTATTTTTTTAATTTATTAGTTTTCAGTACATTTATTATTTTTTGGCTGAGTGTAGGTATATTGATGATGTACTAAAACCAATCAAATAAAAATAGTCTTGTACAACAACATCTACTCACGATTAAACATACTCGAAAAATCTTATGTTGTCTATAAGAATTGTTGTACTTTTTGTTCCGGATGGTACATTGGACAAACGAAACAAAAACTAGGTTGCAGAACTAAATATTATAAATACAATTGCAACAAAAAACAAAGAATACATAGGACTTTCCACACATCACAAACACACTAGACATACATTGAAGCAATTATTTTAGATATTGAACAGAATTTTAAAAAAGAGTAATATCAGAAATGCGTTGAATTCCAACCTTTTTCTGTTAAATTCGCTACATTTATTGTATATCGTTCGTTTTGTTCGTGTTGTAGGGTAATTTACAGTACTAAATTATATTCATATATAGAGATGCATATATTATTTTCATTATGTAATTTTTAATTAATGTGACGTTCGCCTATTTATTTATTTATGGATGTTAAATGTTTTTTTGGACTATCAACCTTTATTGAACGTATAGGTGAGTGTTTTAAAATGTTTTAAAATATTTTAAAGTTTTACAGTTTTTAATGTTAAAACATAAAAAATTTTGTTGGTGTTTGAAGTTACATATCTTACTAGTTCTTACAATAACTTAAGTAAAGTAATTGAAACAAAAATTGCAAAATTGTGACGTATTTATAATCCTTTTTGTATATATTAAAAATTCATGTAATTTCATAGTAATAAAATTTTTAGTCTTGAAAAAGCTCCCGTTTGAGGGGCGAAACGTCAGCCCGTTTAACTTAAAGGATTGAATTTTTTTGACCTAACGTCCAACCCCTAAGTGTCCCTAAAAGGACAAGTTTTTAAAATTAAAAGTAAAATTGGAGGAAATAACTTACCTTAGTGTAAATGACATTTGCAGTTGTCTCAGATCAATTGCCTTCAGAAAATGAAGAAATAGTCAAAGAGCGCATTTATTCCAATATAACTCCAATACTTAATCAACAAATTATCGAATTAATTTTATGTGTTGTTTGCCCTAAAGAAACATCAGGTGCTCATACCTGCATTGAATTTAATTTGTTTGTTCATGTAATTTGTGGTGATATGGAGTCTGGAGAAGAATGTTATAGTAAAAAGGTTTTGTGTAAAATTTGTAAAAACAACAACGTTTAATTTTAACAACATTTCTCGAAAGATCTAATGATGGGCTATTCAAACTGGGCACTAAAAATTGAATTTTGAAGCAATTATATGCAAGATCTCAATTTAGCGTTTGTCAAGAAAAATTAATAGCAAAAATAATGTTCCTCCTATCGACATTTTCTTACGTCAAACCGCGACAAAGCAGTCCTTAAGTCATGGGCAGGGCTTCAGGAAATGTAACTGCAAGTCTAAATATGCAACTAATAGATGCGCTTGTAAAAATTTTTTGTTGGGTAATTCGAAATATCACCAATCGTTAGATTGCACTAATAAATAATTCTATGACTTTTTCTTACGTGGAATTTTGCAATTTTATAAGTAGTTTTACGTAGATTTAAGCCTGTCAGTCTGTTTTTAGTTTCTTTGTTTATTTTATTGATTTTTCTTTAGCGGAGTAACATTTTAGTTGATTGATTTTCTATTCCTTTGTTTTAGTCTCAGAAATTATATTCAATAAATAACTAATTTATATGTTTTATTCAACCAAGAACTTGTTTTATGGAATTTAACGTATCTATGGTCGTTAGTCTGCAGGTTACCTAGGATGTCTGCAGATTATTTAGTTAATGTGAGAACTGAAACAATTTTGTCCACTTTAATTGACTTAACCAGATAATCTGCAGAAACCTTGTTAATCTGCACTTCCACTGATTTACGCA
The DNA here is from genome assembly GCA_030710515.1 of Abscondita cerata. NCBI lineage: Eukaryota > Metazoa > Arthropoda > Insecta > Coleoptera > Lampyridae > Abscondita > Abscondita cerata. The sequence goes on along the minus strand of JALBCR010002839.1, from coordinate 317,400 downwards.
AATTAACGGTAACATATACATTAAAAAGAATAGGTGCAAGAACTGATTCCTGTGGAAAACCATTATTTAAAAATCTAAATTTACTGCTTTTATATTCAACAAAAACTCTAAACTTCCGGTTAGATAACACATAATTTTGCGATGAGGAACAACGTTAAACAATTTAAAAAGTAAACCTTCTTTCCACAATGTGTCCTTGGAACCAAATTCTGTTTGCTCAATTGGTAATTGTTCTCTAATGAATGAATTATTCTATGAAACATTAATTAAACGAAAATTAGATTAGTTTAATCAATAAAATAAACTATTAAATGCTTAAATATTATTCATTACAAAAAAAAAGTTATTTAATATATTATTTTGTTTATTTTTATTTAGTTTTTAAATGAGTTTGTAAGCTCTTTTCAATTTAATATACTTTAAATTGCTAAATTTTCAATTTTATTTGATTATTAACAATTTTCTACACATTATTATTATTTTGTTTCAGTATTGTACCCTATATTAATAACTTTTGAAAATGAATTGAATGCCAATCATGTGTATAATTTTAAACTGAATTAAATGTCATACGCTATACTTGTTTTTATGTGGACATACAAAACTCTTGGATTACAAATTAAAGTTTAGTTTAGTTTAAATTTAAATACAGACAATTTTTGTAAGTAAAAAATTATTGTCAACAATTTTGTACTGGGCGTCCCGGATTTTAGTTCACGGACTCCCCACCCGATTTACAGGAAGAACCATTGAAAAGAAATTTCAGGTTATCTATAATAAAGTTTCAAAAACCGGCCAAATACATCAAAATATTAGATTACCTTACTGAAGATTTCTTTACAACGGCTTCTTTGAATTAAATTCTTCTTTATGTTTGCCTCCAGTCAAAACTGTCAGTTCTCAAATTTTTGAAATAGAAATAATTCCTTCACTATACATGCGTTTTTCAGTCTCTTCAAAGGGAGAGGAAACTAATACGCTTCCATCCCCTCTCCTCGAGTGATAAACTGCTATAGCATTAAGGAGCTATTTTATCCGAAATGGGATTCGCACGTATATACGCATGTACAGTGTAAGCCATTAAGAATGGACTCCGGCCTTATCTCGGTCTATTGTACACAATTAGAAACAAAATTAGTATTAAAAAAGTAAAAGCACTAGAAAATATTTTGGCTATGGGAAAAAATTTGACACCAAACTAATTCATCCGATGTAACCACCACTACAAAAATTTTAAATGGAATAGTAGGACAAGTAATACCTCATTTAAAAGTTATTTTGGTCTGAATATGACACTATAAAAAATTTAAATCTATCCGTTTGTTTACCAATTTATTCAATTCTTCGTTCGTCGTTCTGTCGTTGCAATGACAATCGTTCAATCTGTCCTTCCAAAAAAATACTGTAAACCTATAACGCAGCAAAATTCAATAGAACAAGATATTCTCGTTCACTTTAATAAATTCTCAAATTGTTCGTCACCAACTTCTTCCATACAAGAATACAAATTTTGCCTGAGACGTTTTCTTACATTTTCAAGGATCTGTGGTGTTATTTGGCGGCATTCTTCAACAATTCGACGATTTAACTCTTTCAATGATCCTAATTCCCTTGCATAAATTTTAGTCCTTAAATGACCCCACAAAAGAAAAATCCAAAGGATTTAAATCTGGTGAGCGAAGTGGTCATTCTACAGCACCTCTTCGTCCAATCCATTATCTTGAGAAAATCTGTTTAAAAATTAACAAAAACGGGTTTAATTATGCGGACATTTAGATTTAAAGAACGTTGAGTATGGATTTACGTCCGACTAATACCAACAATTATGATCACTTACTATAAAATTTAATAAAAATGTACATTCGCAAAAAAGCAAAGGAAATTCACGTTTATTGTATCATTTTTTATCTTCTACCGAACCCTTTTTTTAAAATTTCGTGATCAAGTTCAACATGTATATTCTACTTACGTGTTTATCAGGATGTTCTTGATAAAATAAATCTGCCGTGCAATTGCCTCACTCACTATTTTTGAAAAACAATTTTATCATTATAGCCCTCTCTTAAAAACTACTTGGAAGGAACAAATTTGAGCTTATGTTTTGTATGTTCAACTGACATAAATCTCTTAAGACGTTTTTAATGCTGTATAGTTTTCTACACTTTTTTGTATGGAGCAAATTGGCTTTATTTTATTGATATAAACAAAGAACGCGTTAAATTGAATACCTTATCCAAAATGCAAAAAAACGTTTAGAACAGAATTTGTATTCTTGTATGGAAGTATTTTGTACATTTTTTTGGAAAGACGGATTGAACAATTGTCATTTCACGACATAAACGATGAAATGAATAAACTGGAAAACGCACCTATACATTTGAAATTTGTTTACAGTTTGGTGTTCAGAACAGAAAGAACTTTCAAATTTGGTATTACTTATCCTACCTTTTATTTAAAATTTTATTAAGGGTGGTGTTCACAGCGGGAAGGGATGAAGTTATTTTGTGTCACATTTTCTCGTAAAAGCAAACAAATTTGACGTGTCCTACCGTTTTTGAAAATTCATCTCTAAAAAACGCTGATCAGTGGCACGCATTTATTGTAAATTTTGTTTTAAGAAAAGGATTAGTAGTTTTTTATTATTTTAATCAGCTTTACATTTAACAAATTTTAAAAATGCAAAGAAACCAACACATGCTACAATTACAAATGCAATTGGAAGATGTGACTTCTAGTATTACTTATTGTTATAATGTATAATGATACACAAGCAAAATTTAATAATGGTTTACTAAGTGTTCAAAATAACTCGCCAAAATCAAAAAATTTGAAAATACGTGTGCTATTATTATCAGATATTGCAATTTTAAAACACTTGGAATTGGTTCTGCTTCATTTTAATTTGTTTTGTCTACGTCTTCTTTCATATTTACTTTCTTTTGTTTTGTAGAAACCATTTCACATTTTTTTAGTTTAATTTTTTTTTACGTATTTTTGTCATTTTCTTAAGCATTTTAGTATCCATTTTTTTCTGCTTTTGGCTTCAAGAGGTCACGGTTTGGGTTGATATATCTCTTTTTATCATCTGTATCTGTAGGGTTTAATTTTTGCCTACACTAGGTGCCATAATTATAATGCTTAATACTAAAAAAAAATAAGCTTCTAATATACGCTTTTTTACATCTTTGACAACCTCCCTGATTTATCAAAACCTCTCGTTCTAATTTAATGTTTAAATCCAAAATCTCTACAAATTAAAATTTTTTCTCAATTTCGATCATTCAACTTGAATTGAAAATATAGTAGTTTTTAGGTTTCAACACCGTTAAACTTACACAAAACCATTTTTTAGTTTTTCTCAAATTTTTAGTCTTTGGTGGGTCATATGGTTAATTCTTGAAAGAAATTAATTTCTATTAAAATTGCAAATAATTGCTTGTAATTTATTTAATCATTAATCATTTTTGTTCATAAACTAATTAATAATGCTATATGAATAAAACAAGTAAATCTGTTTGAGTTTTGTAACAAAAAAAAATTACATTGTAATTATCAAACTGTAATTATTGATCAATCGATATTTAAAAATTTAAAACTTGTTAAACAATTAATCGATTAACTGGGCTTCTCTGTCACCTCTAATTTTAAGTTTGCGGAATAAATTTTCATTCCCTAGGGGTCCGCATTATGCAAATAGTTAATTCCACCTGAATAGTTGTAAATTATTCAAAAACTTAACCAATTTGGATAATTACTTCGCATTTATTACCTTGGTAGTCAGATCGTATATTTCAAAAGACAATGTAACGTCATAGATATAAAATGTAAACGTTATATGTGCTGTAATAATAATATATTGTTTTGCAATTTCGAAGATAATACCTTCGATGTGTTTAAGCGACGAGCAACAAAAACCATTGCAATTAATTTTAGATTTCAATAATAGGATGGGTATTGTAGACAACGGAGATGATAATCTCCCTATTCAATTATGTAATTTAGAGTGAATTGTTTGTGACGGTCTAAACTATAAACATAAACAATTATATTGCTTGTAATCCTAATAATACGATATTACTCTTGATACTAAATATTTACGATTCAATTTTACCCAGCATTAGATTATTATTTTAAATTTGTGCATAAATATCAATTTAACATGAGCTTAAGACGACAAAACGGTTTTAATTGTCTAGGTTTATGGTTCCCCGTGTGGTTTGGATAAACTTTGGTTAATGTAAATGTTTGATGTAGTACCACAATTCCGTTACTTAAGCTTTTGACGTGCTAAACTAATACATATTCTTAAAAGTGCTTTAAATCATATAGATCATAAACGTAAAATAAACGAAAGTTATATTATGCATAAAATTGCTTTCGTCTAGATACGACTTTCAAAATTTATGGTTTATATTTTAAGATCTGTTGGTAAATGAAACCGAAACTAACTTAAGGTTTTTTTTTGATAGTATTACAATAAATAATATTTTCTACTCTCTTTTGTAAGTGATAAGTTTTTAAAAAGAATTAATTAAATAGAATTATTTTATAAAATGTTTGTGAACGCGTGACGCACTATTATCTATAAAATGTGAGTAAACAAAAGTGTAATATAACTATATCGCCTTATGTCATGTTTAACATGCAAAAACTACTACAGTCATATGTACAGTTGGGGTATATGAAAATGATCAGTTTTGGGTAGCAATCCCCCCAACAGTTACAGTCCAAACACAATGCTTGATTACAACTTACTTATTCTTGCAGGTTTTATGATCATTTATATTCCCAGATAAGACTCTTCAAATTTACAATGGCTGATTTGAACTGTTTACTTCAATAATAGTTACATAACATCTAATAATTAGTTCTTGTAGTAATGTCTTATTTGATTATTTAATTAAATGTTATGGAAAATCTAATAAAATTATTACTAAGTTAAGGTTTTGTCATTGTTCAATAACTTTACGGGATAAGCGTATTTTAGTTTGAATACATTCTTGCTAAAGATGGCTACAAATAATACATCCACTTGACATATTTACCCTACATCAAAGCATTAAAAATTTCAATATAGAAAATTTTACGGTAGGATACATGCGTAACTGAAAAATACCAATATAAAAATAGACATTATTTGATATTGATGAACAAAAAGGGCTTAAGTAGTGGAGCAAACTTGAATTTAAAAAAACAAATAAGAAGAATTAAAAGCAATTTACTGCTTAATTAGTTAATTATACTTTAGTATAGTTTTACCCGCCATGAGTATTACTGTGTTATGTTAGTGTTTACTGCATTCTGTGCAGTTTTTTAATATAAATTGAAAAATATATTGAATTTTATAAAATAAAATGGATTAGTCACAATCTTCTACTAAAGGTTGACTTTGATCTAAACTTCGGTATAACTTCTTGTCGAAAAGTAAAGACTTCAACAAATAAAATGAGACCAAGTTGAAGTCAATCGTAATTATAATTAATTAAAACAAAACGGCAAACCTGACCTTAGTTAGACAACAAACCTGAAGAAGTGCTCACCCTGTAGCACGTTTTTACCTGTTAGATTTAAGTAAGAGTAAAACCGACTTTTTTTTAATGCTAGCGTTTTTTATTTGTATAAGAACAATTTAAAAAAATTGTTTTTATTTGAACGTGTATAATTCATGTATTATTATTATTAGAGAAAATAGGCCGATAAAAAACCACTCACATTTATTCGTATTTTATCGCATCGTTTTATGTAATAGCTGTATAATTAATTGCTTCGCATAAAAATGGTTTAAGCTATTTGTTAGAAGCTACTGACAGAATTGTTTCCAAATTCTGATTTTTTTCGTATAGTTTTAGTTAAAATATTATGTAATTTACTTTAATGTTATGATTACATTTTTTAGGTTGACATGGAAAATGAAAATTTTAAATACAAATCATTATTTTTCCCACCATAACTTTTAACATGTATCAACAAATAGTTAATGTTTTTCTATTTTATTAAATGTACATAAAAGAATCTGTTTAACACTAAGGATTTTTGTTGAAGGGTCTAAATTGGCTTGTAAAAGTTGGAGAATTGAGTTAACCCTATGAGTTATATAGATTTGGAGTTAAATTTAGTATTCTTCCAAATTGTAGTTGTACTAAATATTTTTGTAAGGATTCCTTGAAGTGGAGTGAGAAGTTAAAAACCCCTACCTGGTTTTAGTCAGCCGATGTTTCGATCATTCCTGCGTGAGCTTTATCAAGGCTTTCTAAATTAGAGACTGGAGTCACATCTATTATTAAATAAAATTCCAACATTAAGTTTGTAAAATTCTTTAAAAACCATTAATTCAAAATTGATTAATGGCGATCAACAAATAAAATTTGTAAACAAATAAAATTAATAAGGCAGACTTGAACATACTAACAAACGGACGAACAATATGTTAAAACAACTTCTCCCTCAATAAATCCTTACCAAGATATTCAGCTTTATATTTTGTTAAATGTCGTCTATAACTATATTATAAATCTCTACTATTTTTAGTTTATTGATATACTGTTCTCTATAAGGTAAGTACAAAGGAGTTTTGATAGCTAATCTATTTAACTGCTCTCTATTGTCCAACAAGCAGACTGCTAATTTGTTAGTTTGTTTATTGAGATGCACTTCACAACACTTGTTTTACAGAAAATATTTGTAAATTTTGATATGGATCTTTATTTGGGATTTACCAAAGTGCATCCACAATTGCTTGGAAGACCTTGTTTTGAAATTGTTCTAGAAAGGCAATATTATCCCATAGTTTAATTGGGTTATACACCAGTTTTGTTACGGTTCTATAAGGTAAAGTTACGAGCCAGTAGCCAAGTTGCTTTCTTTTAGTCACTTCAATTCAATTCAATTCAATATTTATTTTGTCTCAAAAATTACTATAACAATAGATTCAGTTTTTTCCTTTACAAAAAATAAACAAAAAACAACATAACATTTCATTAAATTATAATTTCACTAATTCCTGTTTCCTTCTTCAACCTTCCATCCCTCTCTTCTCTAAACTTTCAGTATTTTTCTATTCCTCTCCTCCATCCCTTTCCTCCTCTCCAACACTTCCCTCATCCATTGTTTTCCTTCCCCTTTTCTCCTAGTAATACCTTTCATTCCTTTTCCTCATGTCTTGTTTCCCTGCATCCCTCATCCAATATTTATTTTCCTTTTCTTCATTACCCATTCTGAACCTTGCAATCATTCTTATTTCATTCATTCCTTTTCCTTCTGTTATGTACCTTGGTGTCTTGTCTGTCATTATTTTTATGTATTTCTCGTTATATTTTCTTCCTTTATTTTTGCCCTTCTTTCCTGCTTCTGAGTATCTTTATCTTTGCAATTATTTCCTCTTCCATCTTTCTCCACCCCTCTCTTAATCTCTTTATCTCTTCTCTCGCGCATCCCACTCTTTCATAGTATTTTCTTCTTTCTTCTGCCCCATATTTTACCTTTTGTGCCTCGATCTCTTTCCAAACTTCATAAAGTATTTCATTTTCTTTCCTACTTCCCATTTTTTCTTCATACCTTACTTCAATTCTTCCTGCTTGTATCCTTATTTTTTCTATTTCTAGCTCTTCTCTTTCTCTAGTCCTAAGGTCCACCTCCAGTATTTCTCCTGTATCTTCTCCAGCTCTTGCCATTCCCTTTAACCCCAAATCTCCGCTCCATACAGTACCACACTTCTTACCAACTTTTCAAACATCCATCTCCTTTTGTCTATATCTTTACCAAATATCTTTTCCCCTAACCCCCATACTTGTCCTACTATTCTATTTCCTTTCATTTTCATCTCTTTTATATGGTCTCCATCTTTGTTATCATATCTGATGTTGTAACCTAAGTATCTATACTTGTCTACTCTCTCTACCTCCTCCCCCCAAACTTCTTTTAGTCCAAACATGGTTTTTTACGTCAGCTTCTCATCGATATGTAATTTCATATATTAGCACCCACACTGGTCTTCAAAACGTCGCGTAAACTAATATCAAGACTTTTCTTTTACCACACATTCGGCACCTTACATAAGAGGTTAAGAAGTTTTATTATATTAAAAAAGGAGAAAAGCACACCATAATTTTTTTTCTATTTGTCTGTCTATTCTACAATTTTATTTAAGTCATCTTGTAGATTTCTTGATGCCACGGTTAAATTACTATATTTGATTAATACGTTACAGTTAAAAACTCTTTGGTAGTTGGAAAGTCTGCAGTAAATAGACTATAAAAATAGAGCTCAACACACTACTCTGAGGGTCGCCGGCATTTATTTTCTAGATATTTGTAACACTAACGTCGTATTTAGCGTAGAAGTATCTTTCTTTTGGGGATGATTTTAATGTGTTGTAGAGTGAGTAAGAAATATTAATTTGTATAGACGTTCTGGGTGCAAACCTTATCCAAAGCTTACATCCACAATCATTGCGTTACAGAAACTTTTTTCTTAAAAGATTGTTTGTATGTCATTTACTACGTTGTTCTATGAGACTATGTTTCTGTTGAAATCCAAACTGGTGTTTAAGTACTACGGAATTTTTATCTATTTCGACTTGTAGTCCTTTTGTAATAACCTTTTCAACAGATTTTGACATTAAGACAGCAAAATTATCATGTCATGCAAATATTTTCCTGGTTTTGGAACTAATATGATTTCTGCAACTTCCCATTAAACAGGAAAGTATCTAGTTCTAAAGGTTGCTGTAAAAATTTGTGCCAAAAAAACTGCTTCTGTTCTTGGTAAGTATTTCATTATTCCTGCAGTTGTGACGTTGTGCTCGGAAATTTCTTTTTTCTAAGGTTTTTGATTATATTGATAACTTTTGGGGTGGTTGAGTTGGGTATAGGTTACAGTTTAAGTTTGTTTTATCTTCGGATGAATTGTTTGTTACCATTTTTTTTCATAGGATTCCTTTTCCAAAATTTTAATTTTTATTACAACGAGTCTTTTTATACCTTTTCAATAGCTTGTGGTGTTTTTATTGGAATCTTGATGTTTTCTTTTTTCTCTATAAATTCATGGACGTTTTATTAATTATCGTGGATGGTTGAGGTTTTTTTGTTGGTTTGGACATTATAAAAGCAATAATTGGAGTATGATTAATAATGCACAAATTTATAGTTTCTAGATTTAGTACAGTAGTGTAATTTTCTTAGCAAGATATTAAGTAGTATTTACTACAATTATTAATTAATTTAATAAATTGCTGAATACTGTGCCGCAACTCTTTGGATTGTCTTTTTATGATATTAGGAAAAATCAAACTTTTAGATAGAAAAACCAAAAATAAGTGCCTTCTTTGGTGTTTGTTCTTATTCCAATCTGGTTTTAGATTGTCCAGATAACATATGCTGCAACAGCAATTACCTACGTCTAAATTATTCATAAAAAAATGTAAATGGCTAATGATTAGTTTTGCGTTTGCTAAAGTATTTATGAACCATTTGGTCTAATGTATTTACTTGGTGTGGTTATAATACATTACAATTTTTGGTTTGTTCTTATAATTATATTGCGTCCCAGATTGTGATGCATAGTTGACAATAATATCACACGCTTGTTCCTTTTGGGTACATAGGGTGACAAAGATGTATTTAATGTGAAACATAAATTTTTGCGGCATCAAAAGTTTCATTTCACAGTTCCTATGCACGTTTTTAATTAACTCTTTGCTAACAAACAATCTGTGAAATATTTATCAAATGTCACGTTTCGGTTTGCTATTATAAAACGGTTCTACTAGTTGTTCAACTACACTATTTGCAAGCCTTTTCGCAACTTGATTGCTTTCTAATTCTAAATTTTTAGTTTAGGATCCTTCTTATGGAGACGCAGGGGAATGAAACTCTTTCACTGTTCTATATTCGCTGGGTCGTATCAGATATTTAGCTGATAAGAACAGATACTACACTTTGATATTATTGATTGCTTTCTTTTACTATACTTATGTTGCTATGTACTGAACACAATTAAGGGGGTAATACGTTTGAGAATCGCATGGGCACTAGACCTTCATTCCATATTTATTGTTTATTAAGTTCTGATGGTATTGACTGAATGGAATCTTGCACGAAAAGGTACAAGCTGTTCATCCATTGTTATATTATCTCCAGGTAAGTAATGCATCTTGAAATTGTTATTCTAAAATTTCTCGTATATGTGCAAGTTTATCATCTTTTCTCAGATAACTGCGGGTATCTTTGTTATCAAAGCGTATAAATTCCAATACATTTTTAAATCGTTTCAATCCAATCTTCTCTCAAAAAATTGGTGACCCGTATAAAGCACTCCACAATACATATAGTTAGTTTCATTTGCGCTCATATAGCCGGCGCTCAGTAACAAACCTAAAAAGGTACAGATTTTGATGTTAACATGTGGCTTACAAATAACACCTTTCATCAAAGCCTTTGCTTTATAGCACGTAAAACAATTTTAGAAACTATATTGTTAATCATAAATAACCAAAAAGGATCAATCGGATCGTCAATCGGCCTGTAAGAGGAACTTGGTCGCTTCATTCTGTGCCATTTTTAGCAGTGAATTTTGATGTAATTATAACATACGAATTCTGCATATCTTCTTGTTCATCTCGTTCTTAAATGTCTTCAATTTCACTAGCAGATCAAACAGGATCTTTTTCTTCATTTAATGAATAAATTACATAATCCATGTCGTCATCATATTCTTTCCATGGATTTTCTAGTATTTTTTCAAGTAGAATGAAGTAGAAAGTGTAAGACCACTTTTTGAAAAACTAAAAATAATTATTTATTTAAAAAAAATAACTATAATGTAAAAGACCATTTTTGAACAATAATGTAAAAACAATTATTGTAATATATTAATATTTTGTAAAAAAATAAGTTATTCTGACAGCTGCGTTAGTCCAACTATTAACCCTAATATGCAAGAGTCGTACTACCTTTGGTAGGATAGATGGACCTTAAGAACTTTACTTCTTTTTCTTACTGATGCTACTTTCACATATTTGGTACAATCCTTTATAGGTCGTACATCCCTCATGTAACCATCTATTACAAAATACGCACCGAATCTAACTATCAATTTTCTTTGTTTTGCGAAAATCTTTATCACATCCAACCCACTTGTTTTGGTAATCACTTAGCAGTTCTTCATTGCCTTCAAAATCGCTCAAAACTACTTCAGGTTTAGAAAAAAAGAAGAAGAAGAGATCGCTTTTTGTTTTTCAGAAAGCTTTACTGATTTATTTCTTAGCATCTTTGTATTTTTTCCTTTTTGTCGTGGTGTACTTCTCAGAAGAAAGGACACCAGAAAGTTTCCGGCAAATTTTATTGACTGAGGCGGTAATAGCGGGCACTGGCAAAACTAAATCTAATGCTTTCCCTGGTATAATATCAAGCTACAAAGTTAAGTTTTCTGATTGACTGCTATTTTAAACACTTGAAATTTTTGACGATTCTGGTTCTGTTAAATCTGCAACTTGAGATGGTCGTGGTCTCGGAGAATCAGCTCGTTCTTCCGGGTATTATCCAGTATTTTTTTTTGACGATTTTGTTCGAATTATGGAATAGAAATGTGTGGTCAGGAATTTTGCGGTAGTTAAAAGTCATTATTCCTGTCGTTCTGAAGCCTGACACTGCATTCTGAACAGTTAGAGATGTACCTACTTCACCCAATAGTTTCCTAAAATTTAATCTAGTCAACCTCCGATTGGCCTGATTTTTTATAAAATATCAGCAGGACTCGTAAAAGTTTCCCTTTAAAGATTTGAAAAAACTTCGATACAATTGCAGGAGGAAATGAATCGTAGTGGAGGCAGACAAAAAAATTATTATTTCCTGTTTTTTTATTAATTGTAGTTTTGAGGTCAGAGGTATTAGATGTGTGTCCATCTAGAATTAATAACATCTTTCCAGTTGGTTTTTTCTGGAGTAAAAATGAATAGCAAGTTTTTCTTTGGTTTTTGCGTCAAGTATTGAATGTGGACCAAGCCCATCACCTTTCAACATGTTATTGGTTTTCAATCTACTTTTAAATGTAGTTTTGGAAATCCCAAAACTTTTTTCTGCTTCATTTATTCCCATATTGCCCATGGTAACTGTTTTTTTTGCCTAGTGCAGATCGTTAGGTCTACAGGATCCCCTTCGGCAGTTTGCAGTTGCTTTATGCTTGTATGTAGTAGGCATTTTCTGAAATATTAACCTGTTAAAATTGTGGTCCATCTCACCTTCTTATTACCTGTTTCAAAGAGGAGGAGAGCGGACCACCATTCCACGCCCAATAAACGCAACACAAGCACAGTAAATGAGGTTATAAACAAAGATTAACATTCAATCTACTAGATGCTATATATATTTCATGTTAAAACTTACCGAATTCACAAATGTTGCACTAGTAATTTACATCATCAAAAAACTGCAAATTATCGGCATTTAGTTAATAAACGTTCAATTACAACCGGTGTTGCATACACCGACATCGGCATCCGTTAACGATATTACGTGTCACTCCACAACACAGCGCTATCAATATCTTAAAAATAACTACTGCTTGAGTCAATTTTGAATTCATTCTTATGCAGCACTATCATGTTCACAATTACATACAAACTAAAACTTCAAACCGTTTTAAAATAATTCAAGAGTACATTAAATCACTAGTTATTAATAGAAATATTAAAGTTTGATTCCGTCGTCGGACCTACTACGCTCTCCTTGCCCGGATAAGGAAAATGGTGATGTTAATTTGAATAATAAAACTAATTTTAGTAGAATACTTCTTGTTATTGTGGAAATTATAAGAGAATTTCAAATAACTTTTGAGCTTGAATACCAAGCGATAATCCGATTTAGAAATTCTTTACCAAGAAAACCTCACAGCGTTACTGAAAATTTACTCTCGATTTTGTTCTTTAGTAGAAAAGTGTGCGCCACCACGGCAGATAATATTAGACAATAGAAATAATTCTACCGTAGTGTATAATATTGTATTATTTTGATTAAGAACATACATCTGAGTTTTAATTTTTATGAGAAATAAACACATATATTTCTATAGATTGTTTCTTTTTAAAGAGAGATAAAATGTCAACTTACGATTTGATTTACGACGAGCAGTACAGGAACAATTCAACAATTATCTGAAATAAATAAAAGTTGTTAATCAATTATAATATGATTTTTGTTTGGCGTATTGAATTTTAATTTACGATAAAGCATATTTCTTCTGTAATTTTTTACAGGTCATATCTTAGGTAAAAAGACACACACCTCTTTCTTTCAAAAAAATCTTCAGGGAAAAGTTAACTTAAATCGATCTATTTGTGTGTGATTTTCGTGATTTGTGATCAAAAATATTTATTTAAACATTCCTTGTTCTAAATTTTGATATGGCTAACTCAAAAATTTATCGTGGACTCAACTAATTGAATTAGCAATTAATCTAAGTGTTTAATTATGAGCCGACGTCATAATTGATATTTCTCAATTTAAGTGTTGTAATCCGAAAATTAGTGTTTATAAAATATGTGTATGAATAATTTTCACTCCAGAACATTTATTTTAACATTAGCCCCATAATATATATATACGTGAATTCTAACTAAAATGAGCACCAGAATAATTTCTACAGTTTTGTTTTTGAGTAAAGTCCATAACACGATAATTTTTGTTATAAAGGAGGGCATCTTGAATGAAGGTATTTTTTATTCTCTTTTCATTTAACGATTCATTTTTTAGATTTTTTTAAAAAGAATAATTAATTAAATAAAATTTACAAAATATTTTCCATTAACTTCTATACAACTGACGTTCTACATCTCTTTTCACATTTTGAAAGAGTTTAGGAGCAAAATGAAATAATAGAGAAAAACGTGATGGTTAATTAATTTTTGAAAAAAATTGAGTTTTATTCATTATTAAAAAAATTGTTTTTCTGAAAAATTTTGAAATAGTCATAAAGATAATAAAAATACCTTCAAAATGAGGAGTATCTTTTGTCTCCTTAAAAACAATAATTGCTTTGTTTTTCGGTTTTTCTCAAAACAAAATAGGAAATGAATTATTCGGGGCGGTTCGTTTTAGTTGGAATGCATTGGATAATTGCGAAACGTCGCTATAAACTAACCCAAAAGTTTACTTGCATTCAGATTCCAAAAAGAAGTGTTTGTCATAAACCAAACTGTAGAAATACTTCCTCTTTTTAGTATCGATTTATTTGTTGGAAAATGAAAGAATACTCATTAAATTATATACTACGTGCTTTAGTGGGGAATTGTCTGGCAACTTGTCTGCGAAGGACCCTTATTGCTAAGTAAAGCTTATAAAGAATACGTACCAATAATTGCAATGGATAAAAACCAGTTATAATAAAACTTATGGCTGCAATAAAACTTAAAATTTATGCTGTAAAAAAAAATGAATTTTAACACGAATGAAGCCATATGTGATGTTTATATTTTAACCTGCTTATAAATGACATTTCAACCTAATGGTAAACTACAAGAACATACTTGTAAAATTTTACAAGCCAATTACAAACAATCCCCCGACTTACGATACACCGGTGTCAAATCGAAGATTTGTCGTCTTTTCAAAAACTTGACGAGAATACGCCGGAAAAACTTTGAGGTGACCATGGGAATTTATCAAAACGAACGTCTTTTCTGGCTTATCGGTTTCCGTTCCATTTCTCAACCGCAAGCGCCATGTTATATTTTTAAGCCTCGCGCGGAACTTCTAGTAATTTCTGTCTGCAAGAACGAGGGTTTTCTCCATAAATAATGGGTGTATCTCCACCACTCGAATGTGAGACGCGTTTGAGCCGTTTGTAGTAGCACTCGTTTTATTCCACAGAGGTTTTTTTTGTCTTTCCTTTCGTTACTCCTCCTTTGGGTTGTCTTGCTGGCGTTTAATTTGTGCTCGTCAACGTCCACATCGCCACGAAGTACAGACACATCTGGTCACGTCCTTGGGTTGAACACGACCGTTCACCAGCTAAGAGAGGTACGGAGAATCAGCCACCGACTTAGACTACTTCCAAACGTTCGTATGGGAACCATCTTTGTCGCGGGAATATTTCACTACCTCCAGGGATCCTCGGCCATCGTATGAGGTCGTACAATTTCATTATTCTTTCCTTGCTCGTGTTATCGGCACCATCCCCAAGAGAGACTTTTACGTGAGCGAATTTGCGCCACATCCTAAAACGCATTAATCACTTTACTTGTATCACACCGTCCTGCTCGCCAATACTTACTGAACGTCGCTGGTAAAAATATACTGTTCTCGCGCAATTGAGACTGATTAACTTTATGATCACTGCATGTTAATGTAAATCGCACTGTAATGAAAACTCTTTCTGTTTGGGACATCCTTTAGACGCCACGTTAGTGCACTATCGTTGCTCCCTGAACCTTGATTAAATGAATACTGGCACTTGACAAATTAAATACTCACTTACACGACACCTCGGTTTTACATTTAATTACATGCGAGTATAAGTATAAATAAATGTCAACACAACCGCCATATTTATAAACCATAGACGTGCGGTTTCGCGTGCAGTTTGAATTGCGAACGAATTAGTAGCGGCGTGAAATTTTATTGTCTAGCTATATCATTTGCCTTCCTGTTTTATATGTCTATGCTGTTTGTTGTTGTGCGTAAATACTCAAAGAATTACCCAAACATATGTATTTTCCGTATTGGAGGATTTCTTTTCTACCGAGTGAACTAAAGTGACTTCTGAACAAAATAATTCAGTACCTTCAGCTTAGTGCTAACGATTAGTTCCGAGTTAGTGCTCGCTACAGTTATATTGAAACTTGGCGCCCAAAATAAAATAAGACTATTACTTTCTGGTATACTGAGACCCCAACGTGTAACAGCCCACCACCCAACTCTCTCTTTAGTATCTTTGTTCAATTTGCTGTTACTAAGGCACCACAACCCTAGTCACCAGGGAATAAATGGTAACAAAATAAAATTGCCATATTATCGGCGTAGACGAATTTTTGACATTGTAAAGAAAGAAGATCAGAAATATATACATTAAAAAGAATAGGTGCAAGAACCGATTGCAGGTTCGCTGCAACGTCTCTAGACCTTTAAAAAAAAATGTTTCTTCTTGCTCTGCAAACCAGACCTCCACAGCTTCTATTACCTCCTTGTTGGTAGAAAATGTACGACCTTTAAACTTTTTTTCAGTTGAGGACAGAGGTGATAGTCGGACGTAGCCAAATCGGGTGAATAAGGGGGGTGTTCTAGTAATTTTTGCACGGCAACATGATATTTGTGGGCAGGGGCGTTGTCCTGCAAAACAAAACACCTTTTGGATAGCTTTCCGCGTCTTTCTCTCTTTAATATTTTCCCGTAGAGTGGTCAGTAATGTCGAATAGTAATCTCCAGTTATGTTCTACTCTTATCCAAAAAATCAATCATGATTACTCCATGGCAATCCCAAAAAACTAAAGTAAGAACTTTTCCAGCAGATTTTTGGACACGAAACTTCTTAGGTCTTGGAGAACCAGAGTGTCGCCATTCTATCGATTGTTGCTTTGTTTCTGGATCGTAGAAATGTACCCAAGTCTCATCTATAGTAACAATTCGGTTTAAGAAGTCTACATCGTTTTCAAATCGAGCACAGATCGAACGCGATGCTTCTACCCTTGCACGCTTTTGGTCAACATTCAAACATTTGCAGCAATTTTTCTCATGTCAAAATTGACGTGAACCATATGATGAATGCGTTTGTATGAAATATTCAGTGCTTCAGATATCCGTTTTAGCCCAATTCGACGGTCTGATAAAATCATGTCATGAACTGCATCGATATTTTCGGGGACTGACACAGAAACTGGCCTTCCCGATCGGTCATCATCTTCAATGGAAAATTTACCTCTTTTGAAGCTTGCATTCCAATTTTTGACGGTTGCATACGAAGGACATTGATCACCAAGGGTATTAAGCATATCTTCGTAAATCTGCTTACCTTTTAACCCTTTTAAATACAGGTACTTGATGATGGCTCGATACTCCAATTTTTCGATTTTCAATTTCGGTGGACATCTTTTTTCATTTAATTTATTGAGTGACTCTGGTTTACTTTTTTGACGTCAAACTTTACACTGACACTTCTAATAAGTTATTGTTCGTTGCTATGGTAACGCAATATTTTGTTTATGCAAGGAACTGGTCTAGGCTAACTAGATATCAATACATCCTTGTAGTTAATGCCAATACTTCATCACAACAACTTCTACCGGATCGAAATCCTGCTTGTTCAATTGGATAATCACTTTAATGAACGGATTAATTCTTTAAAAAATCAATCTTTTCAAAACCTTATAAATTACACTTAACAAACTTATTGGACGATAAGAAGTTGGGTCTGTAGGAAACTTATTTTTCTTTAAAATTGCCACGACTTTACATTTTTTTAAATTTGTTGGTAACTTACTTGTATTATAAATATCATTGGGAAACATTAGTAGCCACTTCAAAAAATAATTTCCCAAATTTTTTAGAAATTCGGAATGTATTCCATCAATCCCAGCAGCTTTCTTTAATTTTGTTTTTTTTAATACATGTTTTAGCTCATCTACAGTAAAAGGTCTGATATATCTTCTGAGATAGATGTAGATTTTCTTTTCTTTTCTAAACCCCTTTTCACCTTGGTGATAATCGATTTCTCAATTTTTACTGAGTTTGAAACATTAACCAACTAAGAAGCAATAGAATTTGCAGAAATTTTTGTATTTGTTTTAGCAGAATAATTTGTAAAACCTAATTTATTTAAAAGTGCCCAGTTTTTACAACTTGAATGTACGAAATTCATATTTTGCATTAATGAATTTCATTTCTCTTTTCTTCTATTATTTAGAAATGACAGTACAGCATTCTTATTTTTTTTATTTGGATTTTCTAAATATAATTTGTACAATCTGTTTGTTTCAATCGACCAACATGGGACATATTCCTTTTGAAAACCATTTGAAATTGATTTTTTTGCTGCACATTTAAGTGCACCTACAAACCTAAAATAATTATTAGAAACCGGTAGTATTCATCTAAGAATAGAATGGAGAGATGTTCTATAGTTTATCCAATTAGCTTTTTGAAAATTCTATCTTAGTTTTCCTAAAGATTCTACAAACGGAATTTGAAATCCAATTTGTAATAGCGAAGGTCTATGTTGATTTCTTGAAAAATCGTTTAATACCATACGTTTTGATTGTAATGGAACCATGTCACGATCTATCGATACTAAACACAGGTCCGGGCTGTAATTGTTTTACCATCGACCGGAGTAAAATGTTTTCATGTCTTTTGGATCGTATACTAGATGTATGTTTTCAATATCCATTCACGTTTGTAACGTTATTTCCTTGGTATCATTGTCTTTGTAGCCCCATAATGTGTTGTGACAATTAAAGTCACCCATATACGTAAAAGTTTCTGGCCAAAATATTTAAGGAGGTTTGTAAATATTTACTACGCGTACATCTCCTATTTTAGTAGTTATAACAAAAACTCCAGAAATTATACTTTTTTGTATATTTTCGTGTTGGATATTTTCTTTGACATACGTCGCTATTTCATGAATGGGGTTCTACTAATTGAAAACCTTTTAGTATACCTTTATTGAGTATACTTATCTCCACGGTGTGTTTCCTGTAAAAGTAAAATATCGACCTATTCCTAAAACAAAAGTTAGCCAAGAAATCTGATTTGTCTTTACTAAATCCTTTAACATTAGTTTGTAGAATATTTGTTGTGTGCCCTATATTAGTGTGTGATTGTGGTTTGTAAAATTGTGTTGTACATTTTTTTTACACGAGCCGATTCGATCACAAAAGTGTGGCGTGCGTCTGCAGTCGGCATGCACCAACTTTTAAACAACGTTTTGTCTGCATATTTTAACACGCCACAGAGACAAGAAAAGACAAGCGCAGCAAGGAAATTTTGGTAAAAAAATTTAATTTGCTCTATCAATTTGGGCACCAGCTATTTTGAAGCGTTTTGTGTGTTTCTTCATTATAAAAAACATGAAAAAATTGACCTTCTCTATGATCGATGCCAGCAAAACTGCGCAAAAATAAACACAAGATATGCTCCGCGTAGATGGTTTTATTTTTTGCAACGTTTTCATTCTGTTCAGGACTGCACAAACAAAACGTTGTGCTTACGTAGCGTCTGAATCAGGCTTAAAGAGCAGTTATGTTAACGTGTGAACAATTGTATCGACCAAATATAAGCTAATGAAATACACAATTAGAAACTGTTGATTTAGTCAATAGAAGATGTTTTATTGCATGATCTCCAGAATTTAACAATAAATAATAATTGTTAAAATTATCTTGTATCCTCATAAATTTTTTTTTATTTCTTGGCTGCAAATCAAGACACATTTTAGTGAACTTCCAGAATGTCCTTGCTTCAATTTTGTCACTTTATCCATGAAGAATAAACAGTGTGTTTTTATTTAATTATTGGGATTATTTTGAAAACTTCATGAGTTTGGCATACCACTATAGTAGGTACATCATCTTAAAAAAAAATGTAATTGCCTTTCAAAATTTTAATAGAATACAAAGTGTCCTGTTTGAAAAAATCAAAGTTTTGGCCAATTCTGTGTGTCACGTTAAAATCCTGAGCTTCAAATAACATAATTACTTTATTTAAGGAAATGTTTTTGCAAACTGTGGGCAAAATTTTAGTCTACGATGGGTTCAAATAGCAGCTAAATTAAAATTTCAATGGTACCATTTTTCTGACAGAAAAAAGATAATTATTATCTCAAAAACCGATGTGGATAGCAATCAAAATTTATTCAGAAAATGAGATTATAAAGAAATAGCAATTTAACAAATAAAATAATATACTGAGGTTCCCATTAAAAATAAACTAGTTGTTATACGAGGGTAAATCAAATATAAACCGGAATTTGAAGCTCAGTTCGGTGATACGTACTTAGAAAATTCATTCATTGTCATTAGCACAAAAATTTTGGGAAAAAAAAATATTTAAAATTGAGCTTCATGGTCGGCGTCCTTGTACCAGTTACACACATGAGAACATTCAAGCCGTTCGACGCATTATCGAAAGTGATTGATGTGTAACTGTCTCTGAAATTGCATCTGAGGTAGGAATAAGCTACGGTAGCGCTTAAACTATCATCTCTGATAAATTAAAGTTTTGAAAAGTTTCAGCTCGCTTCTTTTGGACAAATTTCATGTTGAGGGAGAAGATTTTTTACATTGTATTGTGTCTGGGATGGTCTTGATGATCAGATCCGAAAACCAAAGTGGTGATTCTTGGGAACAACATGTTTTTCTTGTTGACCATGGAGCACTGTAAGGTACTGATCACACAAAAAAACTCTAACGAATATTGACGTACGTTTTGACGTTTCTAATTAGATAATAATTTATTTACTTTTTTATTAATTAATCGTATGGTACATTTTAAATATTGTATTGTGGTGTAAGTGTTATGTATAATGCCCCAGAAGATCAGTATAAACCTGTATAGTGTGGTGACGAAACCGTGTGCAATTGTGGATTGGTTTGCCTTGACAAAGCATTTAGAAAAACCACTAAAATCTAAACATGCCAACCCTTACCCACCCTAGTATTCACATGTAATAATATTAATTAAGTGTGTAATGTGATTGTGTTTTGTGAAATTGTGTTGTACATTTTTTCCTAATTATCCGGGAGAGTCTTGATGACCAGGTCCGGAAACCAAAGTGGTGATGCTCAGAAACAACATGTTTTTCTTGTTGTCCATGGAGTACTGTGAAGTACTGATCACCTTCCATATTTTATATTTGCACCAAAACCGCTAAAAAACACACACGAGAAAAAAAACTTGAAAAAAAAATTGATAATAATAGTGTATGGTGAAAACTGTAGTGACAGTTCTGTGAGAAAATGGTGTAGGAAATTTACAAAAGGTTGAACAGACGTCCATGATGAAGGACGCAAATCGGTTACTTCTACAAGTTTGGTTGGCCGAGTAGATCAAGTGGTCTGGGATAACCAGAGGTTTACTATTACTGAACTTTCCACTGAATTTCCAGATATTTGAAGGCCGCCCTTGTACAAAATTGTGACTAGCGAGCTTGGTTACCGAAAGTTAAAGAGTGTACAGGAAAACTTGTCTCACGTCAAGACAAATGCCTCAACTTTCATGGTGACCACATAGAAAAATAAGAAAGACGTGAATCTTTTAATAATAAAATCATATTCTTATTTCAGTTTGTTTTTTTTTATAGTCTATTGGATTAAAATCTTATGTTATGTCCTAATAATTTTAGTAAGATAAATTTTAAGCAATTGTTTATGTAAGTAATTTAATTTAATCTCATTGTTACTATTTGACAATTCTTTTAGTGTCCTGATGAAGCATGTAAATTTATATGAGAAATGTTGACAAATAAATTTTATTATTTTAATGTGATAACTGGCAGGTCGTTATTCTTATACTTATTTGCAGTTAGCAAATATTACTTATTGTTACTAAATTTGCAATTGATATTTTATTTTGTTTGAAAAGGATTATTCCGTGTAATAATAAATAAATTTATACAGACATACTGTGTTTGTATTCAAAGGAATTTTTTTATATTTCTAAGTAAATGCAATGCACAAATTAAAAATATTTTTGAAATTCTTTTTCAAATTAATAGTTATAATAAACAGAATTTAGATAATTTTTAAATTATTTACATTAAAACCACTAATCCTAAAATTATCCGTAATGATTAAACCAAATTTGAAAATCTGATGTTTAATTATAAGGATAATTTTATTTAATTTAATTGCTAACCTTTGAACCAAAATGAACCAGAAATTTTATAACATCAATTATAGTTAGGATGTTTTATGTTAATGTCATTGTTTATAATTAAATGTCATATTAATATCATATTTTAAATAGTATAGAATCTAAAATTTATAGAGTTGAAAGTATAGTTATTATAATTAATAAATTATATAATTAGTATTGGTAATTGCAAGAATTATTATTTTATATCTATAAAAATATTTTGTTATCTTAATAAGATATTTTTTTTTAAATAGAAAACTATAAAATAAAGCAAGTTCTTATTAGAGTATTTATTTAGAGCAGATTTCTGAAATTGTCTAAAATGTTGAACCTCAATTTGCTCTCATTGTAATTATTATTATATGTAAGAGAATTTGTAGAAACTGTAATGTATTTTGGGAATTACTTGTATACTTTGGTAATTTCTCTTGGCAACATCTGGAACTCCCATTGATAAAATACACAGTTTGCATAGATGTTATATTAGTTCATGACTAAGCATGGAAGTCGAATCAATTTATTTTATGAAAAAAATTGATAGTAAGCTTTGTCATTTTCTACTAATTTTCTGTAATTATCATAACTTACAAGTTTGTTAAAGGTTATTGCAATTTGAATATAAGTACCATAGTAAAATAAAAATAAAACAATTTTTTAGAGTAATATATATAACTTTTGCATGTGCAAATAATGTAAAAATAAACAAAATTGCTGTTGACGGTTTTAGTGCTCGGGTTGATAATATTTGAAATTTTATCGTTACATGTGTTCTTTGCTTTACACGCATGGGGGTGAAAGTTATAATGCTGGTCATGCAAAGTCGTTTACCCTCATGAGTATGTTTAATATAATATAAAGGCAATTGCACCAGACCAGCCTTTAAATTCAGTAATTAGAAGTTGTTCTCGTTCCGTCTGGTTAAGCTAAACTCATTAACTTGTCAATATAACAATGGTCAACAGAGAAACAGCCACAATAAGCTGTAACGCCCGTCGAGATAACAGCTGATTGCGGGTGTTCTACCCTGGGACCAAAGAGACCTTTCAACCCTTTATCAAAGCAAACCTTTTGCCATTACCCACACTTCGTCTCCGGTGCACACATCTGTTCTACAATAGTTAAACAAACAATGGACATCGTGAAATCGTAACTTAAATGAAAATGTCTTTGAGAATTTTGCATTAAAAGTGTTGAATTTAAATACATAGATCTCGCTTAACTAAAATTGAAAAGCTGATTGCGGTTACAGCCACCAAAGTAGTGAATTACAACGACAACGAACTTTAATTTTAATTAGAAAACCGACTAGAATTTCAATTAGCACTGCATGGTAAAGGTGACCTGATTTAACCATACAATCTTTTACATGTTAACAACTGAACTTGTTACAAAACGCAATCTAATTTACATTTGTTTTATTGTAATCAATATTTAAATTTATATAAAAATTTTTGACTACTTAAGTACAACAAAAATTATAAAGAACTGAAAAAAAAGTTGTAAAATAAATTTAAATATTTTAATGAGGAAAAAGCTTCGAATTTAAAATTTAAATTATCGTTAAAAATTTGTTAATGGATGTTTCTACTAAAAGTTAGTTCTGATTATTTAAATTGTGTTTTAAGAAATCTCAAGCTCAGACTGTGTTTAAAAAAGGAAAAATTCAGAACTTATCGCATTAGGGGTTCGTAGTTTCAGTATATTTCTTTATTAAAACGATACATTTCTAATTTGATTTAACACTTTTAATTGTAATTGAATATGATTGTAAGTTAATAAAAAAAAAAGATTATTATTATTTTCCAACTGAAAATTAATTTTAATTTGAATATTATTAAAATTAATGAAAATCCTTATTGTTTAGGAAGTGGTGTATCTCTCAGTCAGTATTCGAATTTTTTACGAGATTCTATTTCTGACAGTCATCCTTAAAAAGTGTTATAAAGTTCCAAGAAACGTTAATATTGCTTGAGACTTAAATTTTATAAAATATAAAACATTTTTTAGTAAGCGTGATGAATGAAGTGTGTTTTGTTCAGTCAACTCATTTTGTTCTATTTCTGGTTCTGATCGTTAGAAGATGTTTTATTTTATGGTTCCAAGACATTTATTTTTAATATAAACGAAACTTAAATTTATCAAAAATAGTGTTTATTTAGAAAAATCTTAAGCACTATTTCAAACTGTAATTTTTGAACAGTATTTGACGATTCTAAATCTTTTTTTTTATTTCTTTTTTTCTGTAAGTGAGAATAGTTGTTTTTTGTCAAAAATGAATTATGAATAACAAGTCACTTAGGTTTCCTGCAGTGTAAGTCTACCACAGATAGACGATCGTACTTACCTGGCAAAACCTAGAGGGATGGTATGCAGTTTGTAAAAGACGTGAAAGTAACAGATCTTTTTTCTGATTCAATCGATATTAAGCAAGGGGCACCACAAAGATCCATACTTGGGCCACTATTTTTTTATTGTATATACAATGACTTGAATCAATATGTTTCAGTACCCAAGTTAAAGTAACATGCAGAAGATATATATATTTTTAAATGCAAGTGATGATATAATTTATTATCACATAGCACAACCATGGCTGTAAATGTTTAAATGGTGCCGCGAGAATTTTCTTATAATAAAAAAACACTGAACTTTTATTTTTCATTAACAAAGATGATAAATATCTTGTGGTTATTATTTATTTATTCGAACAGTACATTTTTATTATTGTATTGTGATGTAAGTGTTGTGTATAGTACCCCAGAAGATCAGTATAAACCTGTATAGTTTGGTAACGAAACCGTGTGCAATTGTGGATTGGTTCGTCTTAGCAATAGATTTGCTTCAAGGTTTAGAAAAATCACTAAAACCTAAACAGGCCAATCATTACCGATCTTAGTGTTTATAGAGGGTGGGGCACTACCAACGAATTATTCTATAGCATTAAAACGACAAATAATGTTAGAAATTTTAAGGCATACATATGTCAAGATTATTTGAAATCATATTTTAAAAATATTTTGGTTTGTACTGGGTGCTCTAGAAACACATACTATATCAAAGTTGAGTTATTTTAAATGGATCACCCTAAATTTTTTTAAATTTTTGAATAGTACAATAAATATTAATGTATGTTCTGTAAATGTCTCTATACCTACTTACTTCCGTTTCTGAGATAAATCGATTTTACCTGATTTGCAGACCCTCCAAGAAAATGCAATAATTTGAAGTAAATAAGAACAAGTAACTTTGGTTTACTCCACCTGACTAAGAGCCTTCGACATTTTTTTGCAATATTGATTATTATGTTATGATGTACAGGGTGTTTCTAATTCTACCGCATAACATTAACGACTTAAAACTTAAATAACTTGCTTAACTTAAATGGAACACTTTACATTTCTGTAGCCTGTTGAAAGCTGGAACTAATTACCTTTTAGTCGGTATTATGGTTACCAACCCCTAACTCTTATAGTTTTCAAGGTATTTAAAAATTTGATAGTTTAACAATTTACGATGTACTGGAGTCTAAGTTACCTGTGAAATATCCGCAATATGGATATTATCTTGTAACTTTTAGTTTTAAACATTTACCTTAAAAATATTTATTATTTAAAAAATAAACAGAAATGTGCTTATGACTAGTATCCCGGGCTTCAAGAGTCAGTCGAATTACACACACCGGTCACAATTTACTGATGTTTAACAACAGCAACCGTTATTTGGAACATTAAATATCGATCATACTGTACACATCGATAAACTTTAACCTGTTAACCAAGAATGTAATACAAATCGCTCAAACAAAGTTACCAATGCTTACAGTGTCATTGATTTTTGCTGAAATTAATAACGGTTGCTGTTGTTTGTAACAGGTGGGCGTGATTTGACTGTCTCTTAGAGCGCGGCATAAGTCATAAGCACATTTCTGGTATTTTGTTCAAATATTGGTCTATACATTAAAAATAATTGCAAGATATTGTTTATTTTACTGATATCTCACAGGTAACAGAAATTCCAGTAAATTGAAAATTGTTAAACTAGCAAAATTTAAAATATCTAGAGTTTAAACTATCAGGGTTAGGGGTTAGTAACTCTAATACCAATTGAAAGGTAACTAGTTCCTGATTCCAACAGGCTACGGAAATGCAGTGTGTTCTATTTAAGTTAAGCAAGTTATTTAAGTTTTAAGTCGTTAGTGTTATGCGGTAGTTTTTGAAACAGTCTGTACATGATAACATAATAGTAAATATTGCAAAAGAAATGTTGAAGGTTCTTAGTAAGGCGATGTAAAACAAAATTATTTGTTCTTATTTATCTTGAAGTTATTACATTTTTTGGAGGGTTTGCAAATCAGGTAAAATAGATTTATCTCAGAAACGGATATAAGTTGGTATAGGGACTTATTTTTTTTCCTACAATTTAAAAATACAAAAAATACATGGTATTCTGTTTAAAATAACTCAAATTTTATATAGTACGTGTTTAAAATGTGGTTTAAAATAATCTCAGTATACGTATGTTTTAAGATTTCTTACATTATATGTCATTTTTTGCGCTACAGAATAATTCGTTGGTAGTGTCCCACCCTGTATGTAATAATATTGATTAAGTTTGTAAACATTATGGAAGGTAAACAAGAACATAAAGTATAACAGCACAGTCATTGCATGACAACATATAATGTACCGGGCCAAGCGCCGGCCACGACAATGACGAAAAAAAAAATAGTAGGTTAAAGAAATAACAAACAAATTAATGGAAAAACAGAAAAAAAAGCTTAATAGTAAATTTGACTTCAATGGCAAAACTTTTAAGTGCGCAAAAAGAATCATTAGAGTTATTTTAAAATTAAAAAATTGAACCTAATGTGACTTTTACTTTAAAAGACTTTGAATAATGACACTTTTATTTCTCTATACAGTGTGACCAATAAGGTCCGCATCATATGGGAATTTATTTTATTAATAGTTTTCTCAAAATTTGATTTTGACATTAGTTTCTCCATTGATTGAAATGAAAACATACGAAACGTTATTTGCACTATTTGTCATTTTAATTTTTTTTCCAAGAAAATTGCAATTGTATAACTCTATTTTTCAGAATATCGAAAAAGTCGTTCTAAATGTAATTTTGTGCAAAATTTTAGCTTCCTAGAACAATTTTGATTTTTTACTATTTTTTGGAAATTACATCACCATGTAAAAATAAGATTCAACGCAACCTACGTAATTGTTCTTGGTTTTGTCTTGATTGTGTATTATTTTTAGACATAAATTATTTTTTCAAAAATAGATATTTTATGAAGTTATCTTATACAGGGTCAAAAACAAAAAAATTTTAACACATATGATCAAATTTTAATTGCTCTATTTGAAATTTCTAGAAAAAGACACATTTAATATGGCGATACTTCAATGAAACCATGTCTGGTATAAAGCATTGTCAAAATGAAGATGAATAATGTAGGACGCGTTAAGTCTCATGTTTAGACAGTGGTGCAATTTCCAAAAAATAGTGAAACAATCAAAATTGCCTAACAAAGCTGAAATTTTGCATACAAGCTCAAAATTGAATTTTGAACGACTTTTTCTTATATCTTTTTTCGATATTATGAGAAAAAAAATTAAAATTTGACAAATAGTGCGTATCACGTGCCTACAAATTTTTTCGTAAAATTTTATTTCAATCAATGCAGAAACTGATGCAGTAATCAAACTTTAAAAAAATATTAATAACAATAAGGTACTCGTACATGTGATTTTATTAGTCACACTGCATATACACTGTAGCAATCTATGTTAGAACACATTTGATTCTTTTTACATGTAATAAGCAAATATACAATTGTATGAATACAAGTAATATATTATAATTGCATTAAAATTTACAACACACTACCGCAGTATATTAAAAAATGTTATATTAGTTCATCTTTCAAAATTAAACTAGAAATCAATTTTCTAAATTGCGCGTATTATAGTGTGTCGAAGTATTTTAGTAGTAGTATCTAGCTAATGTTGTTGCTATTGTATTAATTGGTAGTTGGACATAGATCTATAATATACAAGATGCATTAAAAGTTTTTTAACTTGCAGATAAATCAGAAACTTGAAATTGGTGCACATTTTTTTTGGAAAAAAAATAAATCAAAAACGGTCAAGGATAAGATAACATAATTTAGGTTATATAAACTCAGAATTATATGGTTAATCAACCCATGTAAAAGGAATTATAGGTTTGTATTTAAAATAAGAAAGTTGATAGCAACTTTTGGTACTCCGTGTATAGCTGAAGGTCTGAAGATATTTGAGGTACAACAAAAATGATTGATTATGGCCGTGTACCAAATTTCTAGTTTCTGATTTATTTGCAAGTTAAAAAACTTTTAATGCACGCTCTACGCAGATCATCTACGAAACGATCACTACAGTATTTTATTTAAAAATGTTATGGTTTTAAATTTTTATTATTATTAGTATTATTATTAATTGAAACATAGCATTTATAAAATTTGCTATTAAAAAATTAGATATTTAGAAAGAGTGGAGTGCTGTGAACTTATCTATCTTCCAAAATTTTTGAAAATTTCTTCTATTCCTAACAGTGGTCGTCAAGAAACTTAAATTTAATAAAATAAAAAAATTAGTTATAAAACAACTGATATTTTTTATGTAGGATTTATTGTTTTGGGTCTTTAAAAATATAATTTTAATAAATTTTTATTTTATTTTAAACTTTATCAAATTAAAATACAGGCAATCAAAATTTATAACTGCGACTACAAAGTATTTTAAGGTCATGGTCAAGCACAAAGTTAAAGTTTTTTTAAATGGCCTAAAGCAGACAAGTTTCAGTTTTTATACTTAAAATCTATTTACAGTTTATGTTGCAAGCAACCAAAAAAACGATTGCATTCACAAAACACCATTTAACGATCACGGTTACAAATTTGCAAATTTCTAAACATTTTGCTAGATAGCTGAGATGCTCAAATTTTCTGACAGTTGTTTTGGAATTTATTTAAATTTTATGAAGTTTGGGTTAAAATTAAATTGGAATTACAAACACTTTTCAACGAGTTTTGTCAAGAGACGGAAACAACTTAATTAAATAAAAATGTCGCAATGAGACGTTTTGGTGCCGATATATTGGCACCGCTGTTTTGGCACCGCCGAATTGGCGCCAAGACGTTTTAGGGTGAAAACATTTAGCCTTTTTTTGGCGTCGAGTTATATTTGCGCAAGGAAATTTCGCCGTCACGACGCAAATTGTTTTGGACCGTTGATGTCTTTGCGTTGACTTTGTTACGTTTATCAAATTTTAATTGTGTACTAACTTTTAATCTTTACAAAAAAATTAAGCATAACTTTTGTAGCGAAAAGGTAAAAGTTTTAGAAGTTTTGTCAAATTGCGGTTTGTATTTGGTTATTTATTTTAGTTTTACTTTTGCTCTTCCTGTTTTTTTTGTTTTGAAACTGTATTTGTGTTCTTATTTATTTTATTTGTTTCTAATTAATTATCTTTATTTATGACTATTTTTTTCTTCAATCGTCATCAGAGAATGTCCTATCTGGGAATGTCTTGCTCATGGTTCTTCCCTTTTGGTTCCCTGAAATACTACTTGACTCATTCCACTATGAGTTTTTTTCTTCCTTTTCTTCACATGTACTCCGTTTCTATCTTGTTTATCCAAATTTTGTAACCTATCCAGAAATACCTCCGCTCCATTAATTATCCGTTTGTTATATCTTCGGATGGGATTGTGACCGTTTTTCCTGTATTATTGCATGTATATTATTAGTTTCTATCGTTGTTCTAGAATTTCTTTAGAGAAACCTTCCTTGAGGTAAATTTTAGTAGCCCTTTAATTTTTTTTTGAGTTTAGAATCCCGATCTTTTTATTCCAGATTTTTAATTCTATCAATATTGGGTTACTTAATCTCTTTTGTTCTTTTCTTAAACTTCTTAACTCTGTTATCTCTTATTCCGTTTTTGAGGATATATTCATATCATTAAGATTTTTCTTACATTTTCTTTTGTTTGAGCGCCTTTCTCTTCTATATGCTTCCCCACTCAACGTATATATCGGATGCGATAATTGTAAATGAGAAAAAATCTTAGGCCGGAAATGTATTTCAGGACGTGTATTTTAGCGACTCGACACGATAAGGGGCCGGTCCAAATCCGTTCCTTGAATACGGTCTCCTACTTTTTGCCGTCTAGTGATATTTCTGTTGATGGCGTAAGGATAATATTCCTACCTTACAATATGGTATTTTCCTTGCCACTGTCTTATATTCCATCAAATAAACGGTATTTTCATTAAATATCTGTGTTTATATTTCTAAATTTCACTTTTATGTAAAATCAGCTGTTTACATTGTTCGTAACCAAGACCGTACTCCGATGAGCCGTACATGTTAAATATATATATTTTTTCACTACTAGCTGTGAAGTGGGCAATTATTACGTCTCCTAGCCAACTGAGAAGTTGAATTTCTCTATTAATGGTTAATAATTTTTTCTATTTATGACCTAGGTTAATAATGGACAATTTCAAATTTTTTGAGAATCTAAGAATACTTGTTTAACAAAAACGAGTGAAACATAATTTTGTATATGCAGGAGATTATCTCTAACGTATTTGCTGCTTAAAATTAGCTAACACGATAAAATTATTTGAATAAAAAGATGCCATTAGTTTAAAATTAGCGCCCCCATCCCATAACCGCAAATACATAACCTGAATTTATTTATTTATTAAATATGATGATAGAATCAGTTTTTTCAGGTTTCCCAAAGGAGATTTAACCAGGCGGGTTAAGTTACTTCAAGAATTTTAAGTAAATTACAAACATTTGGTTGTAGGTGTTTTGAATGGTTAACAGAATCTAAAAGGTCCGATCTGTTGCATAAAAATGTCGACTCTAAAAACTTAACGAGTATTCCTAAATGAATTACAAGTGTCAATTTCTGAAACCCAATATTCAAATGATGCAAGGTATATTGGCGATGCAATAAATGCCCGTTAACATCTCTAGCTATACCAAAACTACTCAAGCTGGCAGCTCAAATACTCTTAGGTAAAGAAAATTACGGAGGAACATTCTTAAATTGCAACGTGAAAAGAAAGTACTTTAATTGAAGTTAACATCTCCCAACGATTACTTCCCGAAAGCAGAGCACAAATTGTGACAGCCCAAGTGGACTTAAAAATAAACCACTAAGAAGCAGGAGATATACAGAGAAATACAAACAATTTTACTAAAATTATATTTACGAGTCCCAAAATGTTAATTTTAAAGTAGGTTTTTGCCAGCTCAAACTGTTACGTGATCATGGTTAGAGTTATATATAAAAAGTTAAACAACCCTTGTGCTACATCTTTACAAATACGATATGCAAAGGTGACAAATTGAAGTTGATAGTATTAAACTGCATAGAAAAGCTACAACTACGATGCGGTGCCAATGTTAGGGCAGTAGTAAAATTTTCGAAACCTAATTAAAAAAATAGATGTATCACTGAAAAAACCATACCTTCTCGTAAACGATAAGAAAATCTATTATTTCTTCGATGTCCCCTATTTATTGAAGTCGGTGCAAAATAACTTGATTAAATACGATATAATCTTTAATAACAAAAAGCATCTTGGAAAGACATTAAAAATTTCTACATGTCAGACAAATCTAAACCGCTGCGATTGTCTCCTAAATCAACTAATTTACATATTACTCCGAATAATTTTCAGAAAATAAAGGTGACATATGCCACATATGTGTGTGAATCAGTTGCAGTTGGTTTATCAACGTATGTAGCTTTTAATGCTTTTTGATTTATTTGCATTCCTGTGCTACTTGATTTTTACAAGAAAAATGTTTATTTTTTATTTTTGGCTTAAATTTGGCTAGTAGTGGAAAAAATAGTATATACTATTACGTTTATGGTTCCAAAAAGTATAAGATCTAGATTTTTGTAGTAAACAAACATTAACTATACGTTTACATGAACAAATAACAACGGTGTTTAGTAATGCGAACAATTTATATTTTAAAATTTGTGTTTTTAAACACTGGTTTTAATGATTCTTGTAAACATAGTTGAAAAATGAAAATTTGTTTCTACCTAATTATGAATTAAGCAGTTATAACGAACCAGTACAGTTTTTTTGCCGCGTGTCTACTGATAATTTAGAAACAGCACTGATTATCTACTTAAGCCAGAAAATATTTTCGAAAACAAACACCACATTATAAAATAAAACATCGATAAATTACAATTTACAGTAGGTATTTATGAATACCGTAATAAAGATTTAACCCTAAAATAGAAGTAAAACAACCTAAATTACATTAGACATGCAACTGTTAATAACCCTTTTATACAAACTATAAAATGATATTTGGAAGCCATTATTACAAGGCTGAACAACAACCAATAACTACAAATAAATTAAACGAACGAATCCTCTGTGAGCAATTTTATTCGTAGAAACTGTATCTGTCGAAAAGTAATTACTTTCAATACTAAATTTATCTCGGATTAAAAAGAACCTATGGAAATTTTATTAAAGAACATCGAGTTGCAGAAATTCGTACCAGTCGCAAAGTAATTTTTTTTCTGTCGATGTCTTTCTCTTATACAAAAATCAATGTATTTGAATGGTAAAATACAAATTCATCTAATACATTCTTTTTGTACTCTTGATAAGATAACAAATTTTGGTTTTAATTTTAAAATTTAAGTTGAAAAATAAATTTTCAAAGTTCTTAAAAGCACACGAGCTTATACAAATACTTCTAGTTTAAACATTTTTTTTCGAATACTTTATCTTTATTATTTTCGGTTTAAAACGCTATTGATATTAATATTTTTTATGAAATTCTTTCTAAGACGTTTTTTAAAATCTTAATACTAAATATTTATGTATTTATTATTTGCTCCTTTTATTATATTTACGCAAAAAATATTACAAAGAAATAATTAGACAATTAATAATTAAATCTTTATCCAGTATCATTTCACAAGTTTGACTTTTTAATATTTTGTCAAAGATCGTAGCTGTAATTAGTCATAAATAATAAATAAAACAAACATTGACTAGATAATTAATAATTAATAATCAAATTGGTGTTTATTTTTATTGAACAATGTGTTTAATAACAACATCAATAGATACATTTAGCAATATAATAGTATTAAATTAAAATATATTAAATTAAAAAATAAATTTCATCCAACCCCGAATCGGTTAGCTTTGTCAACAAGACGCTAGCTGTATTGCGTCTTATGATAGCCGAGTTCTTGAAGGGAAAGTTTAGATTTAGGCATTTCGGGTTTTTCAGTCAGTAATTTTCCCAGTTTCTGCCATATTTTTTTGGCCCCTTGACTCCAAGATCCAATTGTTTCAACCGCAAATCCGGAGAAGCCATAGTTGTCCTTAATTTTAGTATATTTCTGGTGTTTTGATAATTGAGCAGAAGCAGCTGATGAACAAAACCGTTTTGAATATGAGACGAAGAAAACATTGGGAAGTGATGCTTGTTTCCAAGAATCCTCAGCAAGTTGTATGTTAAATATAGTTTTTAGAGTTTTTCTGATTGTTTTGTAAAAAGTTTTGCATGTCTCCATATTTCAAAAAAGATAACAAAGTAAAAAGTAATTTAGTTTTTGGTATCTAAAAACAATTACGGGAAGAGCTTTTTCAGTTAATGGAGAACACAGGGTATATACATTTTTTACAGGTGTAATATTAATCCCAGGAGTTATTGAGTTAAATTTTTGTAGAAGAATATTTTACATTTCTTAGAATTTAAAGTTAAACCAATCATTTTGAATTCGTTGATTAAATGTTCAATATTTTTAATAACTTTACTAGTTGTACGCCCAAAGAGTCATCGTCAAGATACTAAACATTGAATTTTGATTTGATAGGGTGTATTGCCAGACTAAAACTAAAATAAGTGAGTCGGCAAAGAATAACACTGCCATAGATAATAATATAGTTCTGGAATAATATTTTGATATTTTGATAAAGAATATCACGATCCACGGTATTGGATGCATTCTTTATATTGATTTTTTTAATATTTCCGCTGAAAAATTATGTGAAATAAATTTTACTTCCATTTGAAGAGATTTTAAAAAACCAGATTGACTAGCAGAAAAGTAGAAACAACCAAATTTGAAACTAGTCGACGAAAGGTGCATCCTACTGCTATTGGACAAATTCAACCTTCTTTCGTAGATAATACAGGCAAAAAGCTCCATCCAAGAATTTTGTTACTGAAGAATTCACTTTTCCAGATAACATAAAATTACAAAATTTTGTTAGATTAGGAAACAATTGTATTTCATCAGTGGATTTGCTAATTATATCTTGCAGATGTTGAGGCCGTAAATCGTCAATTCCTGCAGCTAAAGTGTTTGGAAATGACATGATAGTATGAAGAACATTTTGCTGAAAGCGTGGAGTCATTGCAACGCCAAAAGATTGTAAATATATTTGATCGTCGTAAATAAAATAAATAGAGTTTAAAGTAAAAGTTATTACTTCAATAAATTATTTTTTAAAAATTTTGGTATATTTTTTGATTTTTTACAATAAAAATGTATAGATTCTATAGCAAGTTCTATTAGTATGTTAATACACTGTGTCCAAGATAAGGAGGGCTACTATGGGGGTCTTGGAAACGGTAAGAGATACAGATTTGATTAAATGGGACAAAAGTTGCGCGAAAATGTTTTTAGTTTTTGAGATTTGTGAAAAAATTAGATTTTTTAGTTACACGAACTATTTTTTTCTGACGTTAACATTTGACTTAGAACAAAACCAATGGCACTTTTATAAAGCAACTTTTTATGGGCTTTAACATGGCATTATTAGTTTTTTAATCCGACGTTTTGTCTTTGCGGACCCATCATCAACTTCTTTTTGTTAAACACGGTTTGAATGTTTTGATATCAGATTATGAAAGCCCTTCTTATTTCAAAATCAATGATTTATAACACTTTATGGTTTGATTGCGTTTTAGTCTGTTTTTCGGGTTTCATCAAGAAAATTTTTATTACGGACCTTTACACAGATTTTTAATTTTTAAAAATAAACAATTAGCTATATCGATTAAAAATGCATGGAATTTAAATGTTTACTAATGGTCTAATAGTTCAAGTAAATCAGGAAACGTAATTAATGGCAAAAAATCGTTCAAAAAGGCAATTATCAATCCATTTACACCATTATAACTAAGACAATAGCATGCTTTGGAAAACAAACGAATGTGATAATGGCGCATTTTTTGACAGTAACGTTAAAATTTTGACATTAGTTTGATGTTTACTAAGAAAAATGCCAACAGTTAATTGTAACGACATGTGTACGTTTAACGTGCATATCGCTATCTAAGCAACAGCTTTAATGCTTGAAACGCACGAGTGTCGATAAAGCCAAGTAAAAACTTGTACAGAAGCACAACACGCAACGAAAGAACACCTGATGCCGCATTTCGCTCTTATTATGAGCTCATCAGAGGTGTGTACTTAAGTGCGGTATACAACTGTACAAGACGGCGGTTGGTCTTTTAAACTCTCGTGGAGCAATAAACATAAGTAAAATGTGTGTCGTACGACATCTCGTGTAAAAGCATTGACACGTATGAATAGTATAAACTAAGAAAAATGCCAACAGTTAATGTTACCACTTTTATTTTTAATTTTTATTAATGATTTGCATTCATGTCTTAAATTTTCGAAGGATTATTATTTGCTGATGACCTAAAATATTTAAGAGAATCACTTGCAGTGAAGATACTAAATTGTTCCAAAAAGATATTAATGCAATAGTTAAATGGAGCATTTTAAATAAATTATACTTTAATATAAATAAATGTAAATCGTTAACATATACCTTAAATAAAAAACTCATAGAATGTAAATATACCACGAACAATATCATTTTGTCTAAAGAAACGATGATTAGGGATCTAGTTGTAATATTTGTCTCTACGTTGAGCTGGGAATCGTATATTGCGAGTGTGGTTAATTTATCATTGATAAACTTAGGTTTCTTAATGAGAAATACAGTGAACTTTAGAACTACACGTCCAATTCAAATATTATATAATTTATTGGTTCGAACAAAACTTGAATACGGAACCCGAATATGGAACTCTGATGTTAAAAAATACAATATTAGAAAAGAGTTTTAAATCTTTAAATTATGTTATAGACGGGAAATAGGTGGTATACTTTTCGTATACAAATTAATTAACAACCGCATTGACTGTCCCAATCTATTATCCTTAGTTAGTATCTACACCCCAGCTTATAGAACCAGATCTCGGGATATACTGCATGTATGTACTAAGCTACCGTACTAAAGTACGATTAAATTCTCCAATTGTTAGAATGCTCATACAAACAAATAAGTACCTTACGAAGTCAGATGTTAACATTTTTAGCACACCTTTGACGAAATTTAAAACCGCTATACGAAACTTTTATCACCAAAGTTACCTTTTCAATAAGTACCAGCACTACCTAAAATCTGGATGGCCTCTACATATTTAATTTTGTTATTAATTACATAGTGTGTTTTTCCTTTTTTGATTGTATTGTATTAATAGTGTATCTGAAAAGAATCCTGACAATGTAATTTGGTAATAACCGTATTGTCAATAAATTAAATTTTAATTAAATTAAAATTAAGTAAATTAAATTAAATTAAATAAAGATAATACGTCTAAAAAATTTTACAATTTTTGGCACTGTTATGTTATTTATTATTTTTGAAAAATACATGAACCTTTAATGTTATTTTTATTTTTGTTGTAATATTTTTAATATATTAGAAAAAAATTTTGATAATTTACATGTCGGACTATTACATGATGCTACAATTGGTCTTAATGGAATGTTTGTTTTATGTATTTTTAGTAGCCTATAAAAGAGCCATCCTCTATCCAGTACTATATCTGACCTACTGTTACAAACAATTGAGATTGATAACCTTAAAAAATATTATGATAACTATAGCACACAAAAACCACACAAATAATATTCAAAATAAATTTAATTACTGCCATCCAAGACTTAAATTCACAATCGAATTTGAAAACAACAATAAAACAATACATTTTCTAAATTTAAATAATATAACAAACTAAACACAGTAACTAACTGGTACAAAATGAATGTTAAAGTTTTTAAATTTTAAATCTTATACTACAAATAAATATAAAGTTAAGTGTAATTAACTCAAAAATTAAATTTTCCACAAAACCAAATACTATATTATCTGACCATGCGCATGCTGTAAATAATCTACATACTTTTGATTAAAAAAACAATAATATTAAATAAAGAAAACAAATATCCATAAAAGAGCCCTTCTAAAAATGATACATACAAAAATAACTAAAACTGTTAATTATCAAACTGACATTGAAAAACTAAATCTAATTTACCATAAAATTATAATTTAATTTTATCCTAATAAAATTAATTATTAATTATTTAAAAAAAATAAATAATAACAATTAAAAAATATTAAAGTTTTAAAACTAATAACACTAGTTGATTTTTTGTTTAATAATTTTGATAAATAAAAATCTGTGTTATTCTATTTGAGACCTATTCCACCCCAAAAATAACACTACCTAGTGTGAAACATTAAATTTTATCGGAAAACTAGAGCTTATGAGTAAGACGTTTGTTGCATAAAATGATATTATTTAACAAAAAAAAGTATGGAGATGATGACACAAGCATATTTAATAAAATTTGAATTCTAAAAAGAATAAATTTGTTTGTTTGACTGTTTTGTACGGCTAATTTATTCGAGTTTTTATTTAGTTGTACACAAAAATAAAACATATATTACATATACAGTAATTTGATTTCAAATTTCAAACAAAAAGACAAACGAAATGCAAAATATAGTGCTTAAAATTTTTGGGATCATTAAGTTGCATATAAGTTTAGAAATTGATAAGTAATGTATTCTGTTCCTAAGAATGAAACAAAATCAACTGCTTCAAAGTTTTCCATTTAATGTCAGTCTGAATTTTTATCTTAAAAACAACAATATTGTAATAGTTTTTTAAAATAATTTTTAAAATAAACTACGCAAAACAGACTCAATGTATCTTCTGAAATTTTTAGCATAGAAAGATACCAACAATTGCAAAACAAGAAATTTTAAACACTTAAATGCAAAATATTTAGACATAATATTTATTAAAATGAAAGTTATTTATTAATTATATACACCCTCCTAAATATGCAAAAGCAGACAAAGGAAATATTTATACAATACGAAACAACGAAAAAGTAAATTACGTGTACAACAGTTTTAAAACTAAACCGAATTTTATAAAAACAAAGTAAAATTAATTTTGGTGAAGTTGGAAGTTCAAAGCAACAGCAAAAGAAAATTGTTTAAATGAATTTTAATTCTTTGGTTCAACTTACGTTTAAGATATAACTTGCAAATTATTCAGCTTCAATCGCAATGAAGGAAAGTTTAATTTTGAAAAATATACTAATCTTAATATTTATTTTTATCCAAAAAAAACAACCTTTGTCGTCTTCTGTATTCTTGTATTTATGGAAACTATTTTCTTGGGCAAATTTGAATACTTTTAACAAACTTTAGAGGTAGGATTTTTCTGAGACGTACGTATTATTTCATGCATCCACAGATGTATTAACGTGAGGAGTGTTAAAATAAAAAAATGGATTGGGTAGGTGATAAAATTTTCTTTAACATTTGGTATTTTGTTTAACAGCTGTGTACTGTATGAGTCTTTCCTAATATTCTTGTGTTCTTTGCTTTACAAATTTTGCACCATTCTTTCAACTAAATCAGTTCTGCAAATTCCATTTTAATAAGGAAGGTTTTCCGCATTTCCGCAATGGCGTTAAAGTCCGCAGGGTTTGGCACTACAATGTCGTTGCATGTATTGATCAATTTCGAGAGGAATTTCCTAAAGTGGTATTTTTTTATGAGTGGTTTGGTAGACCCTAACTCCAGGATTTCGGGAAACTGGCGATTCACGACTTAAGAATCGCACTCATGAATTCACCACCTACCTCAACCACCAGCACTCTGTATTAAGACCTGCAATGATGTTCTCAGAAGCGATTTGGGTTTGCATCGATATCGAGTAACCTCAGTTCAAGAGCTAAAGAAAAAAAATTTTTCTTAGAAAAAAGCCTCCTGTCAGTTTATAATTTCATAACTAAGATAGTTTTTATAAGTGAATCATACTTTCACTTTAACGAATATGTAAGTTCACAAAATTTGAGACATTGGAGCAC
This sequence comes from Abscondita cerata, assembly GCA_030710515.1. Classification (NCBI taxonomy): domain Eukaryota; kingdom Metazoa; phylum Arthropoda; class Insecta; order Coleoptera; family Lampyridae; genus Abscondita; species Abscondita cerata. Next base: position 278,242 of record JALBCR010002839.1, on the reverse strand, counting down.
CGACAAACCTCACATTGTATCCACAGAAAATTAGAGTGTGGTGTACCATTAGCAAACGTAGGATCATTGGGCCAAATTAACTAAACGATGATGATTTGGCTACTGGTTATTTTCAACAATTAGTCATAATACAGAAAACATTTGGTTGCCTAGATCTTGCGGTCTTACGTCATGTGATTGCTTACTTTATCGCACCTCAATTAAAACTCTCAAAGAACTTTAAAACAGAATTGTAGATAAATTTAATAAAATTAATAATATTCTTGAAATTTCTCAAAATGTTTGAAATGGTGTCATAAGAAGAATTGAATTATGTTTACAACAAGGTAGACATTTTGAAGAAGAAATTTATTAATCGTGTCTTATTGCAAAATGAGAAGTTTTGACGCAAATTGCAAAATTAACAAACTACTACTTGCTTAAATTAATTGTTTGTAGAAGTTTTCATTAAAATGCAAAGTACAGTAGAAGCCACATTTATTTTTTTTTTTCGGTACAAAGGACTTGACTACAGTGGCAGTTGATTTGCAACGAGTGTAGTACATGGATGTTGTAAGTTTTGCTCGGCATTGCAAAGAAAAATCAATTTTAACCTTGAATTTTCATAATGTGTAGCTAAAATAAAGCATTTTTTGTGAAAATAAAACAAAAATACTAAATGAGTTGCACACAACTTTACTTTACTAAATTTACCGGTGAAGCAGGAATTAGTCTAACAATCGATGGCCGAAAATATTAACTCATACCCTTTTCCATTTCGTGTGAATACCTTATTTTTATTAATATAAAAATTTAATCAAACTACAATAAAAAGTGCACTACAGTTATAATGTCTATGTTACAAAGAAAATTGTTAAACTAAAAAGTTATTTACTGTAATTTTATTGTTTAATTTACATAATAAATTCATAAATATACGAAAAAAGTGTTTTCCTTTAAAAAGAAATAACTCTCGTTTATACAATACACTGTAAACAAGCTTTTTAACATGTTATAGGTACACAATAACTTAAGTGTTAACACATAATATGTTTTTTGTTTGATTGGTATTAAAATGGTTCGACAAATTCATCTACTCCAAGTTTACTATACTGTAAAATTTGAGTCTATGGAATGTATTAATGAGTTAGTCTGAATTAAAATTGGAAAACACTTTTAAAAGATACGTTTTCCTATTAAGTAACGAAAATTTCAATAATAAATAATACCCCTGGAGATAACTTTAGAAAAATGTGAAATCTTAGAATTGTGTTAATAAGGATTCTTGTTAAATTGTATTTTTGGCTTTACTTTAATGAGAAGTTACGGTACGAACAGCTCCATGGTTCTTTACCGTTGTTCTCAACCACACAATTAATCATTTGCCACAACCCGCTTGCACTTTATCCGCATCCATTAATCAAACTCTTGGTCTTCACTGATCTAATTTCGTTTCTTTTTGTTAAAAGTCTAATGTTCACTAGATGTGATTCCCCACTTGACTGGATTCATGCTCTAATTTAAAAAGCTCGTAGATAGAAGCTTTTGCTATGTTCAAACATTCCAACTAAAAAGCTATACGAGTAAATTATTTGTTTTTCTTGTTTTTAATGATATGCAAATATAATTAATGAATATGCATACTCCACTTCAAACACGTTCTTTGAAGCTTAATAACTCAATCATCCTTTTCACTACGTGCATAAAAAAATATTATTGCTCATCCAAAAATATTAATTACGACATTAACGAAAAAATTGCGAATTTGGTAGAAAGTAATGTTTTTTAACTGTACATTCGTTCCATCTTATAAAGTTTCAAACAAGTTATTTACATTCAAATGTATTTTCAACTTCTTTTTTCGGTTTGTAACTTTCTGTAATATTACTCATTTCAAGTTTGGCTTATCTCTTTTCCAGAAAAAAAAAATAAATTGCGACGAAAACTTGTTTTCTTTGTTTTAAATCTTTGATGATTTAGCATCCAGTTTGTTATGCAAAATTTAAATAACGCATTTCTACATGTAAAACTCTAGAATCGAATAAAATTTCAAAATTCAAAATTATGTGAATTGTTAATTGATATTCTTTTTGACATTCAATATTCAACGCTGAAATAAATTAAACAAAATTTAAAAATTACGAATGCAGCAATTCATTCGGTTTCAGTACGTACATTAAATGTACGTTTTATGTTATTTGTTATGGTTGAACTACATTTAGCAATCATGTGTACATACAAAACGTATATTTATTGCTGTCGTAAATTAAAAAAAAATAGAATTCTTCCACTGAGTACCAAATAGACCTCCCTTACGCTGTAATAATGCGAAATCAACATAATATTCTAATTTGTTGTAATACATTTCACAATCTGCGCTTTGTAATACATTCAAATATTTTTATTTTTAGACAGTCAAGTGCGATAAAAAAACACTTGGTGAAGCAGAAACGTGGACGGAAAAGATCGACCACCGTGCTATTTCAAAATACATAAAACATAAACAAAGCAGCATGGAAACATCTGCTGATGAGAAAGGAGGTTGATTTTAAAAGAAAACAAAAACATTAATTTATTTGATTTATATAAACATCGCTAATTTGTTCATCGTATTAGTACCTTTAAAACGGCTTTTAATATTAAATGATTTATTGTTTTATGAAAGACTTTGTCGCTGTAGTATCACTTTTTTTCAAAATACTTACTTTTTGTTTTTTATGTTTGAATTTCTACATTTTATAACATACTTAACACCATAATATTAATAGAAATAAATACAAAATCAAAATTCTACTACAACCACGACAAGTCCGTTCTTATTACTACTAACTTAAATCAATACATTGAGCCAATTTTATATGTAATTTAAGACAATTTGATGCATTAAAATGAGTACTTCAAAAAATCTTTTTGGAATGTGACGCAAATTTTTCCCTAATGCAGTTTACTTGGTAAAATATATTTTATCCATAAAACAAATTGTAGCAATTTTTTTTAAATTAATTAGACAATCAATATGTACCTATACATTTTGTTTTGAATTCATAGTGTATAGTATTCTATTTTTCTTCTGCCAAAATAAAACAATAAATATTTGCGGCGCAAAACAAAATGAAATTTGTTGTACTAAAAGAATACCTACGTAATCTAAAACTAATAGTGACAAAGTTTCTTCATTTATTGGGAAATTTCAAAGTAATAATTGATACTTTTATTCAAAAAAGCAATAAGGGAAAATGCAGAATTCTCTCGCAATTACATCTTTGAAGATTTGCTTTGTTGACATAAATCATTTTCAGATCACAATATAACAATAACAGGAGATTTGAAATAAAAAGGAAATATATAAATAATAAAGCGGACACAACAGTTCATAATTTTAATCATTCAGTACAATTTATTTAAATTTATCTCATGAATGTTACCGTACACTTCCTTATTGGCTAACAATATAGTTTCAGTATGTAGCATCTACATTTTGTACTATTTTCTGTACTTAAAACAAATTATTACTATTATTTATAGGTACTATAGTAGTTATTTATTGTAAACGTATTATCCGACTAAAACGCATATTTTTATTCAAAATCACAGTAATTTAGAATCAGATCTCGTAAAAATGTTTTGCACGTCATCTCAAAAATCATTGAAAAATATTGCGGGAGGCTGAATGGTTGGCCACGTTTGCAAAAACCTTCTATTTAACAGTCACTTAACAAAATTATTTTCATGTTATACAGGCGGTTTAAAACTTATGATTTTAACATGAATACAGATTTTTTTTAATTAGTATATGATTTAAAATTCTGAAAGAAAATATCAAATTTTCAAATTAATCGTAGTAATTATTAAAAAATAAAATACTGTTGACTCTTCGTGGATAATGTGACAAAATTATAGCAAGAACTTGCAGGAAATTCACTTGAATTTATCCTAATTTGCAACCAAAGAAAGTTTATAAGAATACAAAATAATTTTATCAATTATTGTTTATTATTAAATTGTAAACATCAAACAATAAATTTTCAAAACATCTTCCATTGACTTTAAAATTCGGCGATGTAAATCACCAGTTGTGGCTTTGTGTATTTCATTATCATTGGTTGATAAAATTGCTCACACGTTGACATAACTGCTTTTTAAGCTTGGTCCAGACGCTACGATTTGCATGCTTTATTTGCGCAGTCCTAGAACGGAATGAAATCTTGTGTTTATTTTTACCCAGTTTTTGTGCCTACGATCATAGAGGAAGTATTATCTGGTCAATTTTTTCACGGTCCAAAGTGATCGAGGAAATTAAATTTTTTGATCACAATTCCTTGGTTGTCTTTTTTTCTGACACTATTATTTCTTTTATTTTATACCCAAATCCACCAGAAAATTTCATATAACGCAATAAATTCACTGAAAAACTTCCGGGCACTTTTCACTGTCTTGACGTAACGTTTTGTCTGTGACGTGTTAAACTGTGCAGACAAAACGTTACGTTTTGACCAGACTTTAGTGTTCACCAGTGTATGGTGTACGATTTGTTTTAAATTACCTCTAAACTAGTGGTCATCAAATATCTGAAACATGTTACCTCTTCTAAACAATGTTCAAGTGCTCAGTTCAACTAAAACCAAGAAATACGGAAATCTTCTAATGTTAAATTTTCCAAAAATTTAATATCTACTACAGTCTTTGGAATGTAGAGATATTGATTGTTATTTAATGCTTATTGTAAATGAAAAATTTTATTTGGTTATCTTTTAACAAAAGAAAGCAGAAAGTAGATTTTAATTGGAACAAAAATGTGATTTCTTCGACTAATAACGTCGTCTCACAAAAATCTAGCTTTGAATGTCCATATTGTTTATTTCCAAAGGTTTAAACCTTCTTGAATGCGTATTAGAAGTGTCTCACAATGTTGAATGCGGCCTTGGTAATCAATCATCTAAGTTGTGTTATAATTTTTCCATTGTATAGTAAGTTACACCTTACGCCCTTTAGATAGAAGCTTGTGGATATGCGTAAAAATAAGCTAAAACGTTCACAAATTCGACGACACCTCTCAAAAGTAAATATATCACAACACAAAGTTGTGTCCGAAAATGCAAAACATCTCTTTCTGTTGTGATAAAACACAAAAGTTAAATAGTTTACTCGCATATCGTCTTAGTTACGCTTTGCAACGATCTTTGCATCAATTTTTTACCACATGATTGAAAAATCAAGTAGGTGAACGTCTACCGAATTTGACAAAATATGGTAAGTTAATATTTTCTCCTATAACTTTTATTTGAATGATTGAGGAAAGGCACCAACAACCACTTTTTTCAAGTAACGTTTTGTCCAACAAATATGCATTTCTTCTGGCCTTTAAAACAAAGAAATGGTCCGTCACTTAAAATAACATAAAATTCGTGTTTGTTTGTTTCTACGTATAGAGTGTGTGTTTTATTAGAAATATTTATTTACATTTATACGTTAATTTATGTTGTGACTGTTAAAATCTATGTGGTGAAAAAACGCGTTAGTAGTTGTTGGTGCCCGAATCCTTCAATTTGACACATTATGTATTTGAAGCACATTAAAATAAAAATTTAAATTCTTTTCAATTGTAACAATGCACGCCACGCGTCTGCAGTCGGCATGCACCAGTTTTTGAACAACGTTGTGTCTGCATATTTTAACACGCTACAGGGACAAGAAAAGACAAGCATAGCAAGGAAATTTTAGTCAAAAAATTTAATTTGCTCTATCAATTTGGGCATTTGTTGTGTGTTTCTTCATTACAAAAAAGCATGAAAAAATTGACCATCCTCTATGATCGATGTCAGCAAAACTGCGCAAAAATAAACACAAGATATCCGCGTACACGGTTTATTTTTGCAACGTTTTCATTCTGTTCTAGGACTAAACAAACAAAACGTTGTGCCAAACGTAGCGTCTGAATCAGGCTTAAAGAGCAGTTATGTCAACGTGTGACCAATTGTATCGTCCAAATATAAGCTAATGAAATACACAATTGGCAACTGATAATTTAGTCAATGGAAGATGTTTTATGGCGTGATCTTCAGAATTTAACAATAAATAATAATTGTTAAAATTATGTTGTATCCTCATAAACTTTTTTTTGATTGATTGGTTGCAAATCAAGAAACATTTTAGTGAATTTCCTGCATGTCCTTGCCTCAATTTTGTCACATTATCCATGAAGAATAAACAGTGTGTTTTTATTAGGATTATTTTGAAAACTTCATGAGTTCGGCATACCATTATGGTAGGTACATCAACTTAAAAAAATTTAATTGCCTTTTAATAGAATACAAAGTGTTCTGTTTAAAAAAAATGGAAGTTTTTGCCAATTCTGTGTCACGTTAAAATCATAAGCTTCAAACCGCCTGTGTAACATAATGACTTTATTTAAGTAACTGTTTTTGCAAACTGTGTGCAATATTTTAGTCTACCATGGGTTTAAAATAGCAGCTAAATTAAAACTTCAATGGTACCATTTTTCTGACAGAAAAAAGATAATTATTATCTCAAAAACCGATGTAGATAGGAATAAAAATTTATTCAGAAAATGAGATTATAAAGAAATAGGTATTTAACAAATAAAATAATTTACTGAAGGCCCCATTCAAAATAAACCAGTTGTTATACGAGGGTAAATCAAATATAAACCGGAAGGCTCAGTTCGGTGATACGTACTTAGAAAACTCAGGTGTGTGATTAGCACAAAAAGTTTTCGGAAGGAAAAGAAATATTTAAAGATGAGCTCATAGTCGGCATCTTTGTACCAGTTAGACCCATGGAAACATTCAAGCCGTTCAACGGATTATCGAAAGCGATTGGCGTGTAACTGCCTCAGAAATTGCATCTGAGATAGGAATAAGCTACGGGAGCACTCAAACTATTATCTCTGATAAATCAAAGTTTCTAAAAGTTTCAGCTCACTGAGTGCCTGGTCTTCCCAAAGGTTTGCAGAAACAGCGTCGCTTCGACTTCTTTTGGACAAATTTCAAGATTTTTTGCAATGTATTGTGACCTACGATGGAACTTGGATGCATCATTACACTCCGAAACCAAAACAAGCAGACAAAGAGTAGAGAAAGAAGAGGGAAGGTGCACCTGTCAAAACGAAAAATCCGCCTTCTACAGATAAGGTTTTTGCAACATTGTTCTGAAAATTCAAGAGTGACTTGCTCATTGACTTTTTTCAAAAGCGCCAAACTATTAACGCTGCATACTACGGTAACCTTTTGGATAAGGCAAAACTGACATATTGGAGTTCTTTCGCTCCTAACAAGAAAACTCAATTTTTTTCAATTATCTCAAAAACTAAAAGAGATATTCGAGTTCTACAAAGGACACAAATACATACCCTTATATGCGCAACTTTTGTTCGATGGTTGCAAAAAAACGAAACGTTGTATCAAAAATTGGTTGACGTCATGAAGCTAAAAAAGTAGAAATAAAAATGAGTTGTTTTTTCTTTTGACGTCTCTTCAAATAAAGTCAGAAAAAAAATAAAAACAAAAATCAGTAATTTCAATTTTTTCTCAAAAACTAAAAGAAATATTCGAGTTTTATAAAGACCATAAATAGATCCCCTCAAATGCGCAACTTTCAATCTCTTACCGTTTTCCAGATTTCCATAGAAGGAACCCTCATCTTGAACACGTTGTGTATTGTCAGTTTCATAGTCATTTGGTTTTTATTCATAAATTAAGAACAAATTCCGATATTTTATCAAAATGGTATTTGATAAATAATTATTTTATGATGAAATTTGTTAAAATGCAAAATTTCATATTTAACTCATTTTTGTAGAATTCTAATTTATATTAGAAAAAAACTATAGCATAGAGTGAGAATTTAAATTAAAGGAAACGAAATTTACTCGATAAATATTAAATATCACAAAAAGCTTTTCGGAAATTGGTATATACATCACGGAACACATTTTCGTCTAATTCAATAATTAAGATTGGTACTTTACATAAAAGCAAAATGTTGCATTTCCTTTAATAAATTAGATGTGTATATGTTTAGGATTTATGTATTTTACTATTGAAAAATCGTTGAGGTATCAAACTATATGTTAGGTTCGAAAAGATTTAAGTATGATCTATATTTTTATTGTTCTCATGAACCGTATGTTTTAGGATTTTGCACTGAAGCACTTTAAATTAGATTGTCAATTTCTGCAGTTTTCCACTCTGTTCGGTTTTCTCAAATGCTGGAAACTCGTTTCTTTTTCTTATTGGTGAAGTAAGAATTTAGTTGCAGCAATAAATTATAAACTACATTAATTGGATACAATTGAGCACTTTTTTTGAGGGAACTATATTTTTAAATTGTATATGTTTTAATAGTAATTTCACATTGTATGAGTTTCGATTATGTAGATATAATTAATGTAACGAAACGCAACAAAATAATCGTTAAACTCGAAAACCATACTTTTCTCACTAAACTTTCAAAAGCAATCAATGATTTATGCGACTTCTAGCATATCAACTTGAACAGAGTTTACTCAAATAAATTACACTTAAAAGTTATTACACTAACGCATAAACCTTCAAACCTGTCAACTTAATCATAAAAAACAGCAGCCAAGTGATATTTAATAAATGTTGTCATTTTCTACAAAGTAATAACTAATGTATGCATACTAGACATTGCCGATAATATTTATAAATTATAAGAAATTTTCCAAGCTAAGGTGATAAACGATCGTTGTTTATAAAATACACAAGTTTGAAAAAAGTTTGGTAATTGCAATTTCAAATTTAAACTTTAGAGATAAACTTTACATATTTTATTAAATAGATAGATATGTTGAACGATAATTAAATACACAGTTACATTTAAACCTCTTCCAATTTCGGTACGTCAGTAATTACGACTGTTGGAGGAAACGGTTTGTTAGCGGTGTTGTGGGTTGTAAATGAGTAGTAAAAGTTAGGCGTTCCATTGTTGTTTGAAAGACAGGCATTTGAAAAGTATTCTTGATCATTTCTAGAGAAGGTAAACAAAAAGCAACTAAAGAATTTTGACAAACCTAAAAGTCAAGAAGTGTATATTTTTTCAATACATTTTCACATTTTCTTTCAGAAAAACGTTAATCGGACGCTATTCATTCAATCTACATTTTGTTCAAAACACTAATATAAAGTTACATAAATTTATTTTCTGAATAAAATTTTAAGACTTTGGTAAAACAATCATATTGTAAATGTGGATGGATAATAATCAATACAATATACTTCAAAACGTTTTATTTATCATTCTCAAATAATAATTTTGTAAACTTTGTTTTCTGTAAATACAACTGTTAAATAATGAGTTACATAAATAAATACCAATTTTCTCTATCAACAATTTCTTTGTAGTTTTAAGTTTAGGAGCGGTTTTTAATTAGTAATTTATGCGATTATCACATATGACAGTGATAGCAAGGTCATTTTAATGTATAAATGCAAAATTATATCTATTGTTTAGAATTAAAGTATATTTATTTATTGATGAAAATAAATCAATAATTGTGGGTACGTGATGAAACTAAGTAAAAGTGGGAATGAGACGGTTTCGAGTAGTGAACAATATTGGGTGTGTACTTGAATGAATATGAAAATTTCCTTGTTAAACCTTTAATGAAGTGTTTATATTTATAAATTTCAGTAACATTGCAATTATTACAATTACATAAAAAACAGCATATTGTAGAAAGTGAGCGTTATTCATAGTAAGCCAGTGTTTTGTAGTAAAATCAAATTGTTTTCGATTATTAAAAAAGTGCTTTGTAAAATATAAAGCTTTCAACATATTAGAAAGTCTAGGAAGAAAACGTCACAAAAAAAACAAAGAACACGGTGGAAAACAACCCCGGATCAAGAATTCACTGTCCCAAAGTCGTCGAAGGTCGCAAGTAACACGTCACACATAAATGTAATCCGGGTTAGTTTAAGATTTAAATAATTAAATTTTGTGTATATTAAATAAATAAAATTGTAGCAGAAATAACGTTATAGTTTAATTACTTTGAGACGTGCACGCTATTGAAATTCAATTAAATCGATTAAACATTGTACGTTCGATATTATTTTATTTTATTGTTTTAAAATTTTGTTAAAATGACCAACCACGCATTTTATTAATGAATGCAAAATTCTGAGAGTTTTATTAAAGAGTAAAATAAAAAAGTAAAATTTGCCAACACCGCAATATGTTCCTACAATTAATGCATAAATTTGCCTCAACATTCATTGAGGCACATGCTATAAATGTCTTAGAACAAAACCAATAACCTGTTTAAGAAAATCATTAAAAAAAACCTATAAAAATTTATGTCAATTTCTCTAAAAGGAACAAATTTTATTGCGTTCCATAAATATTATTAAAAATGTACAATAATTTTTGATCTGAAATGAGGTATATTATTGGTAGAAAAAATAATATTTTAGCAAAATTAATACGAATAAGTGGCATATCACAATAATGAAAGAGAATGCTTATCATCGAAGCCATAGACTATAAAATATTAGATTACCTTACTGAAGATTTCTTTACAACGGCTTCTTTGAATTAAATTCTTCTTTATGTTTGCCTCCAGTCAAAGCTGTCAGTTCTCAAATTTTTGAAATAGAAATAATTCCTTCACTATACATGCGTTTTTCAGTCCCTTCGAAGGGAGGAGAAACTAATACGCTTCCATTCCCTCTCCTCGAGTGATAAACTGCTATAGCATTAAGGAGGTATTTTACCCAAAATGGGATTCGCACGTATATACGCATGTACAGGGTAAGCCATTAAGAATGGACTCCGGCCATATCTCGGTTTATTGTACACAATTAGAAACAAAATTAGTATTAAAAAATTGAAAATAAAGAAGCACTAGAAAATATTTTGGCTAAATAAAAAATTAGTTTTTTCCGCTTTTTGCATATTCAGAGGGTATTCAAAATAATTTTAATACTAATTTTTGTTGTATTTTTAACAATAAAGTGTTTTAATTTAAACGCAGATTCCTCAGAATTGTTACAACGGAATTTAATAAACTTGAATGCAAAAAAAGGTGTTATTAGTTTATCGACTGCACTTTATTTTATCTTATTCTTATTATAACCGTTGCCGATAAAGAGCGTTAAATATGAAATCTACAAAGTCGTTTTCTAAAAAAAAAATTAAATGGTATTATTTTTACAATAAAATAGAGAATTAAAAGCTTAACAAGATAGTGAAAACCAAATCTTGGTACCTTCTTTCTAACTCTAGATATTAGCACACAAAGTTATATTAAAACTATTTTTTATAAAGTAGATATTAAAACAAGCAAGCTATGGAAACAAAACATAACCCAAAATCATTAAAAATAAAAATACTGTAATTAAGGGCAATTTAATCAAGTTGCAGAAATATTTCAGTTAAATTTTTTGATGATTATTTATTAATTATAAACGTTTCTGCTTTTTAATAAATGCTTCATCAGTATAAGTTACAATAAATATAAATATATAACAATTACACAAAAACATAAATATTAGATTTTCTATAAAATTTTTATATATGAAACATGCATATTGATTGACTTATGTACCAACTTTTTGTTGCTATACGTATACGTATAATATAATCGATAAGGGTAATTCTATTTGTATATTTAAGAACTATTATGTTTCAGGGCTAGTTATAATTTAAATACATATTAAAACCAGGCGGCTATGACAATAAAATTGTAAATGTCAAAAACTGGCTGTTGCAAATGTTCGAAAAAGATCTTGGCTTACTTATGCAAACTTTGTGGTTAGAATGCACAACATGCATGAACGAAAGAAAGTTTATGGCTTTAAGCTTAGAACCATAATTAATAAAGTTCTCCTGTATTTGCATAAACTTTCTTTTGTTCATTGGCTGCAAATCAGGATGCATTTCATTGAATTTCCTACATGTTCTTGCTACAATTTTGTCACATTGTCTATGAAGAATAAATTGATTCATCATAACTTCTTGCGAGTAATTATTTCGCTCCATTGTAATTTGTTTTTGAATAAGTATTAAGTAGTAAATCACAATCACAATCTCAAAACTTCGACGTCTGTCAAACACAGTGAATAATTGAACAATTGGCTAACTAATGCAAATTATGTGAAGACAATGTGATTTTTAATGGTTATTGCAATTATTTCAAAAAATTGACGCCATTTTAATTGTCTATCAGAATTTCAAGCTATATACAGGGTGTTCTATTAGAAAAAATTAAGTTTTGACCTTTTTGTATGTCACGTCGAAATCATTAATTTTAAAAGATAAAATAAATTTATTTAAGTAGCTGTTAAATACAAGGCTTTTGCAAACTGCATCTAAAATTTCAGCCTTATATGGGTTCAAATAGCAGCTAAATTTAAATTTTGGAGGGATCATATTTTGAAAGAAAATAACCTAAAATAATTATTATCACGAAAACCGGTGTAGATAGGTATAGGAAACTATTCAGAAAAATTATTAGTAAGAAATTGCAATTCTAAAAATTAAATAATATACATGGGGTATTATTGAAAATTACTTTGTTGTTACTACTTTTGAGTAGAAGCGACAACACCGCCAAAATGAATATATTTTAGAAAGATAGATCGTGTCTAGTTATGGCAGTAGCTAAATTTTTAGATTACTTCTATGCCCCGTTTTCCATAAACGTTTAACCTACCATTGAGTATCAATGACCCTGTATTGTTACTTCATAGGTGTAATATACGTCAATAACGAGCCACTATTTTTGCAATATTGGCTAACTAGTGATTAAAAACCCGTCGATTGACGGGCAAATTTTAATGCATAAATTTAATCATGACGCCCCTGGTTCTACGACGTTTGGAAGTACCCATTTAATTTCGGAGACAGACATAAAAAAATAGGCGCTTTATTATATACGATCTGTTGCTATAATGGTTACATATATTTTTTTTATATTGGCAAATTTGCAATGGCCCAATATGGGTATATTCCTTGTTAGTGTAATATCAGGGCGATTCACCACCAACTGAACGAAGATTTATAGCGAATCCACCTGTTTAGACTTAAGAATAAATTTGTTATGGTTTGTTGGATTAGAAAATATTGATCTTTTTAATACTCCATATTTTAAGATAAGTCGACGTAACTCACAATACTCGCGATTCACACTGTATATGCTCGAAAAATGTATCTGTTAAATGGGTGGCGTATGCAGTTTTTGCCATTATTGCCTATTTTGTTAGTATGAAGTTCTAACTTAATAAATAATTTTGCAAAAAAAGAAAAATGATATTTTCCAAAATTAACAAAGGATTTTTGAAGTTTATTGATATTTTTATTAAAAGAATTGAAAAACAGAAGTTTTCATACATTTTATTACACAAAAATGTATGCAACATTTTTTAATAAATAATATTTTTGATCAAATTTGAGAAATACTTTTAGCAAAAATGATATAATTTTTACTTACATTTTTATATTTTTTGAACATTTTTTGTTTCGTGTAGTTATTTTGTAATTAAGTAAATACTTTTTAAGATTGTGTCAATACAAAGGGTTTTGTATTTTTAATATTTACTCAAAAACAGTAAAATTAATTAATTAATTAATTAATAATTAATTGTTTAAATATAATTTCGGTACACATTTTAACGATTTTGATAAAAATTTTAAAGACATTAAGTCTGAACGCAACAAAAGATCGTTATCCCACCAGCTTCTAAAAACAGAAAACTACAACCAAAATATTATTGAACTCCTAAATAAGAGAAGCAACATGATCCTAAAGAAACATCCGACGCAAACAAAATTACGACTCACCAACAAACTCATCAGGTCATCTTCTCTCAAAAACCAACTTTGATAATATAAGCTGTTCCTCCAAAGCTTTGCAAGCTACCCAAGGTTCACAAGGCACATGTTCTTATCCTCCAATCACATATAGAAAATACCAACAGCTACGTTAAGAACTCAGCAGATTTTGTGCACAACATTCATGACATTAACATTGGGCCCAAGTAAGCTTCGAGTGGTTTTACAGACAATCTCTATGCGAACTCGAAACAAAGATCAATGAAGTTCAAAAGATTGAGAATTCCGAAATCCGACAATCGATTCCACTACCGACCACACATATTTTCCATACATATACAAAGTCACAGACCGCATAGAAAGAATTCTAAAACTGCACGACATTAAAACTAGCTTCACACTAACCAAGAAAATTCAGCAGACTATTTAATCAACAAAGGACAAACGAGACTTTCTCTCACAACCTTGTGGACGGTACACATAGGAATCACCAACAGATCGATAAAAACGGGGCTCACAGAACATCGACCAACTGTCACCTGGGACACACCGAGAAGTCATTGGTAGCAGAACAGGTGCTTAGCAATGGGGACTACAAGATACTTTTTGATAGTTCCAAGTATCTATCAATGGTTAACGGTTACCACAACAGATTACGTAGAGAAGCCATCTTGATTCACATACATCCAGAAAACTTCAACAGAAAGGAAGAGACCCTTAGGTTTAATTAGATCTGCAATTCAATCCCCAAGAATACCTGAACAGCACCTTAGCGCCAAAATCTGGCAGCAATATGTTATAGAGCCGAATGTTTTGGCGCCTACGTCTTGTACTAAAACAGCGTCGCCAACATAGTGGCGCCAAAAAGTTCCCAATTTACTACAATTACAAGCTGCAAACTGGAAATTCTCAGTCTGCATCCACTCGTGTGGTTAAGAAGAAATTCCGATTAACGACAGCATTTACACTCAAATGTAGGCAACAAATTTGATAGTCTGATCTATAAAATTTGGAAGTTATTCATGTCACTTTTCTTAATAGTTTGTTTACCTTAGTAGTTTTAATGTCAGAAGATAACTTCTGATAATTAAATATCGGAACTGGTCACAGTTTAACAAACTTTTAATTTAAGTTATGTTTATTGTTTTAGGACTGTAAATAGCTTTTTTTATTTTTAGTTTACCTTAAAACAATTCAGTTTGATCAAATGAATGAATTGTTATATTTCGGGAGGCAACTTTTGATTGTTAATTTATTTTGGGTAACGGCTCTTATGGCTTGATAGGTTATGTCCAAAATCCAATCAGATCTACGGCAAATAAGATCTGTATGCTAAGTTTCATACAAATCGGAACAGTGGTGTTCTTGATATCAGATTTACATACGGGCAGACGGCTTCTAGACAATATTGTAACTCGATTGTAACGTACTAACTTTAATTCGTGGGAATAAAGAAAAAATGGTTTGGAAATTATTACCTATCTTTCTATTTTATTTATTTATAAGATATAAGTAGAAATGAATTATATGATGTTAAGTTTTGATCGAATTTAAATTTAGCTGATGGTGAGCTTTAGATACAAATAGACATATAGGTTGTTCACCACTAAGTTGGGTTTTTGTTGTAGAAGGGCATAGATAAGAAACTTACTGCAAATGTAGAAAGACGTCCAACCTATAAGAGAAAAATAGAGCGCCACCTGTTTGCGTGTTCTTTAGTTGTCTTCTCTCAATAACAGGAATAAGAGAAAAGACACCAAATTAGATTAATAAATATACAAAATAATTAAATTTAAACTAAACTGGCTTAGGGTTTAAGCCGGTATAACTTAGTTACTAATGTGCTAATAACGAAATGACTCTTGACCGCAATAAATATATAAGAAAGCAAAGGTCACGCTACGTTATAGGTTCCTGATCGTAAGGCGTCTGATGTACAAAATTAAATAGAGTCTGATTTATATACTAAACGTATAATCGGTCGCTTCGTTTCTCACCTAAAGAATAACAGTCTATCTTAATTAAATGCGCATGTTGGAAGTAACAAAAAAAAAACAATCTAGTAGTGTGGTGGCCTTAAGAGAGGTAAAGATAATAGACAGAGTTTTCGGGTAGCAGTACTAGCAATTTTAAGCCTCAAAGATGAGTTATAATTTTATCCCATTTAAAAATTCTACAAAATGAGAAAATTCCACTTCAGAAAATAAAGAAGGAGTTCAACAGTGTGCATTCCTACGCCACCGAAAGAATAGTTCCATCGCGTTATCGATTCAATTACGTATGATATATTCAAGATTCGGAGTAGGAAACTTAAGTAGCATGACCACAATTAAAATGCTCTGTATGTTGAAATATTAACGTTACCATTATGATCTATTTATTACAATTATGAGTAAAGTATCGTCGGTACAAATTGGTTCAACATTTGACAGATAAGATTACCAACGTACAAATTAGTTCATAATTCCATAAATAGGATAAAAACCTTTGTTTTTGATTTGCAAATTTGTTTTTAACCAACCGTTAAAATCAAAATTAGATAAAAAAACGAATTATAATCTATTTATTAATATTAAGAGTAAACCATCGTGGGTACAAATTAGTTCTAAATTCCATGTATACCTAATATTGAGTTTTATTTGCTAATTTTTTAAAAGGGTTTTTGCAAAATCGTTAAAATGCGTACCATTTTACAAAAAAAATTAATTAATTCATTATTGAGAATGTGAAAAAAAACCATTGTAGGTACAAATTAGGTGTTAATCAAAGTATTTAGTTAGAATTTGATTTTGGCATATTGGAGGGTGCTAGCTTAAGCTCAAGTTAGGACTCACATTTAAAAAAAACTGCTTTATCGCAAGTCTATTTGTGCGCAAATTCTAATTCTTTGGATACAAATTAGGGTCAGATTCTCATGTTTTTTTTTTAAATTTTGACAAAGTAGGGGTACTTTATCTTTATCGATGTTAAGATTCAGTTAGGTGTCATAAAAAAAAATTGTGGAAAATTAAATTAAAACACCAAAAAAAACAAAAATTTTGTTTCAAGTTTGGACCCAAAGCACAAATACACACAGTAAAAAAATGTGAAAAAATTAATTTATCAATTTAAGGTGTATCTTGTTTCATACTTAGAAGATTCATTTTACTTGATTTAGTAAAATTAATCAAACCGTGTTAAAATAAAAGCTACATTCCGGAAAATCGAAGTTATATGAGAATTGAGTTGTTTCGACTAAATATGTGATATTTTGAAACAAAGCTTTTGTGTTTCAGTTAAAAGATTTAACTGTATATAAAGTAACAAGTTGGAATTAATTCTTTAACATAAATATTGGATTAGACATAAATTTCCTCACTAACTTCGAATTAGGGTTATAATTTATGTATAAATGAAGGTTTTTCGGACATTTGCAAAAGGATTTCAATAGTAAATCGTTCTTCAGTAGCATATAATGGTAGAATAAACTTGTAATCAACGAACTGTAAGCTATAAAGATAATTCAATTAACTTCATTACTCTGTTTCTTATTTAATATATCTTAGCAGAAATCCCTACTCTAGAGATAAACAAAATTGTTGTTACTGTCGTAAAACGGCTAGAATTTTCTTAATCTCTAAAGTCAACATATAGCAGTACTTTTGAAACACTAATTTCGAATTAAAAGTTTCTTGAGCTTGTTTAAATATTTCTTCATTTCAGGAGCAGCAATCGGAGATGTGTGTTTGTTTACTCTTGCTATTCAAATCTTGCGGTATTTAATTAGTCGACACTTTCAATTTGTGCACTTATTATTCTTGCTTTGAGATTCTTACTAACGACAAATCCTCTCAACCCTTTTAGCTCAATGTTATTTACCTTAATTTGCATTCAAATTAATGATGACAATTGTGTTGAACTTTTAGGAACATTGTTTTAAACGTAGGTATGTGGTTTTATTATTACACCATTATAATAATAATATGTGCGTTCGTTACTTATTTATTTTTGATGATACGATGTTCAACGAATTTCATTAAATAAATATTAAAGAAACGAATAAAACAGCAATTTAAAGAACTAACCGCATTTATGTCAGGATTTTATAACTTTTGCAAACTTTTTTTTTTATATAAAAAATACTTTTATTGTGCACAATGAAAACGTCAGCAACTTAACAAAAATGACTAAATAAGATTAAAATAAAAATATAAAATGGAAAAGGATCTATCGCCGGATGTACAAAGAAGTAAAATATAACACACAAACCTAATATGAGTAAAGAATACAAAATAGGTTAAGGAAGAACGAAGGTCGTTGTGAACTTCAATATATATTGTTATATTTGGTAACTCTAAAATTTATTGCTTTGAAAACCGTCATATTGATTTTGTGTAATTTATAGCTTGTGTATGTATGCCGGAACCTTCGCTTAAAATAAAATGTGAAGACATTTACAAATAACTTTAACGAACCATTATATCTGTAACAAACATTTTTATAATTATAAAAATAAACAAAATTTGATGTACAATTATTTAAATAAATATGTATTTGTACATGTTTGTTATTCCATTTCATTGCGCTTGAATTTATTTTAAAAATTGTTAATTATTTGTAAACAACAAATTTAATGACACCAGTTAATTAATTACATTTTTTTCTAAATACTTTTTACTCAATAATGTTAGTAAATGGTTAATTGGTTATGTGACAAACTAAATTACTTATTCTAAGGTGTCGATGGAATTAAATTTTTACTGATTACATTTATTTGAAAATTAAGAAAAAAATCATATTTAAATTGGAATCAAAGTCTAATATACTATAAAACATTTCGCAAAGAAAGAAACTGATATCATCCAATTCTTTTATTAAACTTAGTTTATTATAGTTGTCAAAATTAATTTTGGAATACTGAAACATTAATTACTAATATTAAACAATAGTATTATTGTTTATAATCAAACTCTAAGCAGACGTTATTCAATTTAGGGCGTTCTCTATAGCAAATTACTCGCAGTTTCTGACAAAGCGACACAAATAACTATTATGTTTTGAACCTTAAAGTCTTTTTGGTTCAGTAAACAAAAAAATATCAGAAGTTTGTAATAGTAAAATTGCCGTACATCTCAATAACAGGTTAATTGACAAAATATACGACTAAAAACAATTATTTATTACTATTTATTAGTTTAAAATACGGTGGACGTTCGTCAAACAAAGAAGGAAAGAATCATCTCGACAGCGAAATCAGAAGTAATAATGTTAATAACAAGCACCGTAAACTAATTTGAAATGTAAATCACGAATAATACGTATATTTAATAAATACCTGTAAAATTAAACTCTCTTCCAATAGCATTTCGAGGTTTTTGGGTGAGGTTTTTGCGTTTTGTTTAACTTAGGTTATAGAGGGAAGGGTATTTTTCCACTTGTTTTACGATTCTAAAATTCAACGTATGTTCACCTAGCGACTAGTACATCGGGTTCCTGCTGATTAGTTGCCGACGCGTTACAAACTTGTTGCCAACTAATTGTGTATGCAAATGCGTGACAAAACATTCGCACATAGCGCAATTAGTTGGTAATCAGTTTGTAACGCGTCGGAAACAAGTCATAAGAAACCGTAAGTATTCACCTTCACCCAATACCTTCTTTTCTTCTGAAAGTTTTTTGGTTTTTTGTTATAATAATACAGTATAATATCTTCATCACTTCAATCACTAGACACGTTGAACACCTAGTTTCACAATAGGAACAATATCTTAACCGTCATAAAAAATAATTTAAAAAGAACATATTTTAAACAGAGATGCGACAATCTAAATCTGTATTGATTTTATAAACTTCAGTAACGTTGTGAACGACTCCTATATGCGATTAGGTAAAGTTTTGTCAAGTTTACAGTGCAGAAGACAAATTACAAAGAAAAAACTATGTCCGCATAAGCACGAAGTGCGTGAGAAGAAGAAAATTTATACCTTTCTAAACGTGTCTATTTACAAATTTATACTAAATTATCTATAATGCATATAAAGTACATTAAACTAAGGGAATGAAACACAATCATTAAGAAATTGACTTAATTCAGCTTTTTAGACGCAGTGACTCTATTACGGCCAACGATAGAAAAACGAAAGAACAAGTTTACAGTTATAACCTTCAGGAATTAAGTTACCTTCAACGATGTTTAGCGCAATAGCGTTAATTGCTGCTGCCGTATTCACAGTGGCGGCACGTGCGAGTAAAATAATAACCGTTAAATCGGAAATTCTAAAAAATTAAATTTGACAATAAGTTTCCATGTAAATTTCAATCAATCAATAATTGTAAAATCTCTGAAACTCTTTTATAATACATTTAATTTGAGGTGTTACTCTAGGCATAAATCTTTTTAAAAAAGTAGCCGCTTTTAGACTTTTATGTCAGTTGTTTAAGGCTTATTTTTAGTTTTTTTGAAAAATTAAAACTGTCAATAGTTGTCTCAGGTACACTCTCGCCCGTATTGCACATCGTTGCCCATTATTAGAGTGATTGTTTATTGAAACAACAAATTAATGTTAAAAAACATTGAATTAGGCAATTACATTCTTACTTAACTTTTGGTAAATGCTCTTTGAAGATGTCAAAAAGTTAACAACATCTTTGTTTGCTATAGTTCATTCTCTTTATACAAACTAAAAATTAACCCAATCTATAACACCTAGGTACAGAGAATGTTATACAAAGTAACCCTAAAATTTGACGTAAAATCCGAAAATGCAATAATATATAAGGTATTTTGTTTAAAATTTTCCGTATACGGCTAAATGGCGGTCCCGGTGAGACACCTTGTATATTTTAATTTTAAGAAATTGTAGAATAATTTAGGAAAATGGATTTTAACACCAAACACTAGTAACTACTATACGAAGCAATTGTAAAATATTAAAACAAAATAATTGAGTTCTCAAAAGAAATGCATGAAAGTAATATAGGTATTTTTGGCCATTTCAGTTAACAACGTGATAGAGCAATTTCAAGGTTAGATTTGTTTTCATATCCATTCTTGACACTGTTCCTTGCAAGGTTGTGTTGTTATACTATTTAAAATTATTTAGAACTTAGATAAATTGTGAGTTTTTCCTTTCCATACGTATTTTGTGCTTCTAATAACATATAATGTATTTGTACTATTAAATAGTATATTAAAGAACAAGTTTTACATGGGTTGATTTGGCGCACAAATTCCAAGGTAGGAAACGAGCCGCATGCGAGAACTTTATACTATTTTTTCTAATTTACCATTCCATGCTTCCTTATTTTAATTTTAAAAATTGTGTAGAAAATTTTTGTGTTGATTGATATGGTTGGTAACACTCCATGTCAACTTGATTTTTTGAACCGTTTTTACCGCCGGCTGTTCAATAACAATATCATAAGAGCACTTCTGTATATTCAAATATACTTTCCCGATTTCCAAATTGATGTTGCTATGGAAATATCCCGAGCGCTTGCGCGAGGGGTATTTCCTAAAAGCAACATCAATTGAGAAAAAAGAAGGAAAGTATTAAGGATTTGTCATGATCATATCACGAAATAAGAAGATAAAAAATACAAACTGAAAATATTGATTTATTAACGAATTAAACATAATAAAGGTTTCTAACAGTCTACTACTGTGCAGACTGATAATAATTAATGTTAAAAGTATTGTAACTAATTTTATTAAGTATTTTTGCTAATTGGTGAGCTGTGTTGTTTTTGTCCAACTAATAATTTCTTTCTTTACAAAAGTCCATAAATTGCTTTCATATATATTTATGAGTTTTCAATGTGTTCTTAGGTATGTTCTCTGATATTTTCTGATCAA
Organism: Abscondita cerata; assembly: GCA_030710515.1. NCBI lineage: Eukaryota > Metazoa > Arthropoda > Insecta > Coleoptera > Lampyridae > Abscondita > Abscondita cerata. Next base: position 256,617 of record JALBCR010002839.1, on the reverse strand, counting down.
TTTCAGAGCAAGTTGTATTTGCAAATCTATTTTTATTCTTCATTTTGATATTCTGAAAATTTTAATATATTTGACTGACGTTTGCAAAAAGTCATTTTTATTATTTACGCCTGTTATCTAATAAAATCTATCCAATTGGAAAACAAAACACCAAATTGAATATATATTGAAACTATGGAAACCACCCTTCAACTTAGTCATTGTTTTCAATTAATCAAAATGTGTGATAGTGCAATTCCTTCTACTTCTTCTTCTGTTGTTGTTCCATTCAATTTGAAACTAAAATGAAATCGAAAAAGACTCATCGAGTTAACTGGAACACGGAATCTGGAAGTAAGTTATGCAATTAGAAGTCATTTATTGCCCATGTTTGAAAATTGCCGTAATTGCAAGAAACTAATGACTGTGTTTCGCAACTTTTTTTCAAAAATTCTTGTGTATTCGTGCTCCTCAGGTCATGGGATTTCTAAATATATAGGTCTCATCGTGTGGGCCAAACTGAATTGTACCCCGCCTGAGATTTGTAAAATTGCCGAAGTAACGACTTAAAATTTGTTACCTGTTAAATAGGAAGCGGCATACAAAAAACAATTTGCAAAATTTGAAGAGTGGAGAAAAGAAAATACTATTCAAGCCTTGTCAGAAAATGTTCTGTTGGCATACTTAGAATCCCAACGTCAACAATATAAGCTTTCCACGCTGTGGACTAATTACTCAATATTGCGGTAATGTCTTAATTCATTTGAACACCGATATTTTAAAATATGCAAAATTGCCAGCTTTCCTTAAACGGGCTTCGCAAGGCTATACGCCAAAAAATCTAAAATACTAGAAGAGGATGAGATAAATAAAGTTATTTGTGAGGCTGAGAATGTGAAATACCTTCCAATAAAAGTGTGTATAATTCTTGCAGATCTTTTCATAAACTTTATAAAATTGTTTGTAGGTGATCTTAATTATTGCATAGGTACAGTGGAGCCTGTAGACGGGAGGGACTTGCTAACATGACACTGAAAGATATTGAGTTTAAATCCGATTTAGTTACGGTTTCAGTGCCTAAAACAAAAAATTATATACCACGTTTCTTTGCAGTTACAGATGAAAATTGGATTGCACTAGTAAAAGAATATTTTAAATTAAGACCACAAAAAGTTACATACCGTCGGTTTTTCCTCACTTACAGGAATGGCAAATGTATAAATAAGATGGGAGCACTTGCATAGAAATTGTCAGTTTTCTTCGATTGCCACACTCGGAGCTGTACACTGGGCACTGTTTTAGACGGTCCAGCGCAACCCATTTAGCAAATCGTGTGGGCGATTTGCTAACTATTAAGCAACACGGAGGGTGGAAGTTAAGTGCCGTAGCAGAAAGTTACGTTGACACATAGTGAAGTTCACTCACCTGTAAGCTCCAGAAGGCCAGCCCCGAGACTATACCTACCTCTAGAGCTAAATTACAGAAACAACGAAACCATTACCGTTGACAATAGGAATGTGCCAACTATAAACATTCAAGTGCAAAACAGCAAATGTGACAGTAAATATAAAAATTGCCAATGTAATAGAAATAATTAGGATTTATATTTTTTCTTGTAACATTAATAATTATAATCGTTCCTTTGTGTTAATCGTGTTCGTTCACTACCAGCTCATTTGCGGTCAGATGTTTCCGACCTGCAACACTCATTACACTTGAGTCGTTGAATTTATTTTGCCGATCGAACCTTTACAAATTAAATTCCCCTAAATCCATTAAAGTACAGTGAATATGACATAATTGACGCCTACTGCAAAACGTTAATTTATAATCGTTTCTGCACACTTACCCGTAGCCTATGTTGGAGAGTGGGTCGTGGACAATTATTGAAGATGTGACAGTTACAAAAAAGTGCTTCCGAGACGAAAAGGCCATCCTATGAGTTGTAGTCATTAATATAAAGCAGTAGGGATTTAAAATACAAAAGAACAAACTGTTAAAGAAATAATCGTATAATTTACAAACCTTCCCTTGTTCCACTGTTGCATATACAAAAAATATAGATGTAATCGTAGATAATAACAATATGGTTAACACATAAGAATGCAAATCGTATAACAAATAAATATATATTACTATCCGGCAGAAATATATTGTTTCCCTTAAGAATATAATGCAGCAACGCCTCGATGACAGATTTACTTGTAGTTTAAACGCAAATTTTTTTTTGAAAACTATCACGATTACTTCCCTAATTATGTTTAAATAACCGACTAAACATTTACTTTAATAATGTAATACTGACGCAAACAACCGTGTAATCAATTTGACCGGAGATTTTATCGGTTTTGTACATGCATGCAATTATCATTACAGAAGTTTTCAATTACAATTGCGTGTAAAGAAATATTTTAAAAATAGATCCATTTATTGTTGGTTTGATTACGTGCTGTTGGGGTTTGTCACATCCTTCGGATATATTCCAAATTGTTTGACGTCAAAGAGTGAGAAGGAGGAAGAAGGAAGAGCAAAACTGACTGATATCCAAAGGTGGTAAACTGGTATCACGTTCAAAAATCACCTGCTTATCAACAGAAAGGAACAGCTTCGGTATAGGATTCGTCTGATTACGATAATTTTAGCCAAATAGGTTATAACATTTAATAGATAGAAACAAGCGTTTCGAGTAAAACTTGACTTGTCCCATTACTAATAAACGTGTATAGAAAGTGAGAAACTTATGATAGAAATAGTGAAGAATAAAAGTAATACGTCATAGAACAAGAAATTTAATTAACTGTTTTGAAAATGTTAAGTAATTTATTATTGAACTTAAAATTTAAGGAGTACTGTTTTGACGAAGTTAAGGCGTATGTATCTGTTTTTACACCCGTTTCTTCGAACAACATGATGCGCATTCTCTCCCTTGAACCAGACAAAAAGGAGAGGGGGTTAAAATTTTAGGTTAGGAAACCATCGCATACTAAAGTTTGAATGAAAAAATAAAAGACTAGAAGTTCTGACAATCACAATACAGGCAAAAGGTACGGAAAAAAATATTTAAGTTCTAATAATTACGTCACCGATCATTTGTACTATTTCTAAATGCTTTGTAATAAATTAAACCAGTAATCTACTAAGTTGTACAATTACTGCGAATAGTAAATATACTTACAAAACAAGATGTATTACAAGACATTATTCAAATTACTACTCCCAAAAGTAGGTCACAGACTTAAAGCAAACTTATTGTTGAGTTCCACCTAGAGCCAAATTTTACGATGGTTTTAATTTTAGAATTCACAAAGTAATGAATTTTTTTAACTTACCAACATAAATTACGTATACGTTTTTGTTTGAGTCTTAAAATTGTATAGAAAATTTTGAGTACGAGTCAAATACATAAGCCATTGTTTCTCTCAGTATATTGTTTCTCTTCCATTGATATTGTTTTAAGTTACTAATTAAGAAGCTTTAACAATGGACTAAGAATGTTGAACTTTGTTGTGAAACATACTTTATGTAAAACTATAAATACAAAGTGAAGTTTTGTAATTCCGTCTGCTTAAGTCTTCTAACAAAAGGATTCACCTTAGAGTGATTCTAACACACATTTTGGGGATGTTATACATGAATCTACGTGTACCAATGCGACTCTCAATTCAACTTAATTGTTCTCACATTCTCTGACGACTTTAATTAAAAGGTTGTTTTATACAAGCTTCATTATTTAATATTATGAAATTATTTCTTACACCCGGTCGTTCCTTCTATATTCATGTCACATACTGAAATTCATCCTTAATTATTTTGTTGTAAAACTAAGTAACAATTACAGCATTTTTTATAAGCAATATATTGTTCCAAACTGAGTTACAAATTATTAAATTATTGCTTCATCTGTTGTTGAATCAGCGTCAAGTGCTTTTTATTATTAACCCTTGCGGTTTTCGATTATGTAATAGTCCAATTCGTTTGAGGTTTATAGGGATTAAATATAAGTTCGTGGGGACATTAATATTTCCGCTAACTGAATTTATATTTCTATGCTTCACGCATTACTGAACAGATATCTTAAAATTTGGTGGAAATGGTTTAGTTGATGGGCTTGTAAAAGTTGCCAAGTGCTTTACCGATATATTATTGTTATTATTTGAAAATCATTTCATTTTTTACTTCATTAATCCAATAGATTTTTTTTATGTCTTCGAATGAGCAATAAAAACACGTCTTGTTGTAGAATCACTCGTCAGCTAATTGTGATGAAAACTTCAGTGAGGTTTGAATTATATGTAAAAAACTGGAGTATCATCATTTTTGCAAAACTTTTTCCAAAGAATCGTTGAACAACTATGGATAATAGTTATTTATGATTCAAGTGTGCGGTCCGCAACTCGTGCGTAAAAGCCCTTCACACACGTGTCCATACAATATTTTATCGACGCAGAACAAATTTTTTCAAATAGAAACAGTCATTACAACGGAAAACGCAATCGGTTTCACTTTTCATTATTTCGAGTCCTACGTTGTCAGGTAACTTTGACAACCAAAATCGTTTAATAACGAAGAAACATTTAAATAACATTGCACTTTTACACACGATTTTATTTTTTTACGCACGATTTGTTTAAAAGTAACATTTCACGCACAATTATTTAGTAATTAATGTACTGATTATAGGTGAGACGTAGATAAAATACAATTATTTTACTTTTCCAGTTACATTTTTAAACTAGGATCTATTGTTTTAATCTTGTTGCATAAAGCCTTACATTACTCAATAATATTTATCTTAATCTAATTTATTTTATTGCGTGTTGATAAGATTCTTTGTTGCATCAGTGTTGTAATGAAAAACATTAAAAAGGTCAAATTATTGCTGTTTCAAATCTAAAAATTTTTTTTGAGTTTTGTTATTTTGGATGGAACACGACGTATATCTTGTATTTTCTGAACTAAACTTATGCATTTATTTAAATTTTTTGTTTGTTTCTTAATGCCAGTTGTTCCGTTGCTTTCCCCCTTATTAGCTTTTTGATCTTATTTGTATTCCCAACAATGCTGGGCCTTCTATAGGAAGGTTATTTGGCAGATTGCAATTAGAACACCATAAGAACTTTTGGTTGCCAACGTTTCAGTACTAAAAAAAGTTTAAGTTTTTTTAAAAAACTGATTCAAAGGGACATTCGTGGAGTTATTACACCAACAAATTTTTGAGTCCTTAGAAAGATCGCACAATTTAGCAATCTCCCAATAGAAGGCTCAGCACAGTTGAGAATATTAATGCCAATATTAGTACTTAATTAGATCATCATTATCATTAGCCTTTTTCAATCGGGTTGCAGATTTAGGCCTGCAATAGTACTCTCCATCTTATTCTGTCATGGGAAATTCGATTCCAATTTAGGCCAACATGGTCAGTCTATGATTCTTCTATCTCATCTGTCATCCATTTGACGGGATTTGTGTTTTGCAAACTGCTTATTGAGTCGGGTTCTTATTTCTCTTAAGTCAGAAAGTTTTGTCTTTTGCCGTATTCACAACTTTCGTTTTATATCTATATTTTTTTTAGTGAAGGCCCAAATCTGAGCTCCGTAAGTTAGAAAGGTTAGTTACTATGGAGCTGTTAAATAGTTTTGATCTTAGTTGTTGCGGTTTCTTACTATTTTTTAGTAAATATTTCTACTGAAAGCGGCCCAACCTAATGTTGTTCTTCTTTTTATTTCTATTTCTTGATTGTCTTTTCTAAGTGTGATCTTTTGTCCGGTATATATGAATTCTTCTGTTTGTTCTCTAGTGCTATGTTCATATGTTCTTTAGCGTTTGTCATTATTTTGGTTTTAGTAGTAGGTTTCAGTTAGTTTGTTCAGCATGGATTGTAACTGATTTTTATCAGCGGCAAATAATATAATGTCGTTAGCGTACTTCAGACGGGTTAGATTTTTTCCATATGATTGTTTATTTTTTCCAAATTAAATCCTTTAAAAACCCCTTTAAAAGCCATTTAGCAGATATTGGATTTCTTTGTCAAACCCCTCTTTGTGATAGGATTGGTTGAGTCTGTTTTTTCATTGATGTCTTTAATACGTGATATACATCTATGATCTATCCTGTAGTCCCAGAAGCTTTGTTGTATTGCCCATATTTCAATGCTATCTACGACCTTTTCAAAATCTATTTGTGTCGCATATTCTATTAAGCACTCACCCTTTTTCTGAATCCAACCTAATCTCAAAGAAATAATTTTTTTTTTAATAGTATTCTCGAAAATAGTTTATACACTTGAAACAATAGTGTTGCAGGTCTATAATTCGCTAGTTCTGATTGGTCACTTTCCTTTGACTTTTTTTCACTATTATTCTATTTTTTCCGTCTCTTAACAATTAATAAGTAGTAGGTGTCTGATCCGCTATTGATAAATTGTGTTTGCCAAGAACTTTTTGATTTTTTTCTTTCAGGGCAATTATTTTTTCTTTTTCCAGTCCGGCAAATTCTCTGAGATTACATTGGTTACCTTATTTTTCAATTCTTCTTTTTCGGGATTTGCATAGTTTCTTATAAAATTCTTGTTTTTTTGTTTTTACTTTTCTAGTATCTTTTACTTCTTTCCTATTTATTATCTTGTTTCTACCCAGAATGTAACGTAATATTTTAAAGTTTTGATTCTTTTCTATAACTTGATGTATTTTGAATTTGTTTATGAGTTTTATATTATTTAATGGTTTTTATTATGGTTTTATTATATTTATCAAACTGTCCTTTGTATTAATTTTCTTCTTTTCCTCAGCATTTCCTTTACTGTTGTTGGGAATATCTCATTTTGTTTTGTTTACATTGATGTTATTTTTGAGTGAAGTTTCGAGTAGGTTTTTTATGGTATGGTTGATTTCAACGATGTTGTATAATCTTTGTCTTGTAACTGTATTTTATCTACTTTTTGATATTTTTCAAAATTTTTCTTTAGTGTTTGAGTGGTTAATGATGTTTTTAAATCTCTTCATTTTTTGTAATTTAAGATTGATTTGTAGCTTGACTTTGATCTACGTCCATTTGTTTTGGGATTTCTTTCTGAAGAATCCAATCATTAAAAAAATATTCTTTTGTTCTAAGGGGTTTCACGTCTCTCATTTTTTGTGCCATAACCGTAAACGCCTGGGGTTATTTTATATGAAATTGGGTGTCCGTAATTAATTGAGATGTTTCGTCGTAGATATTTCTCACTTCTTCGTCATTATATTTTTATCTGGAGAGATATACCTAGATTACCTTTGGGAATGCATTTTCATTCAGCTATATTACTAAGTATGCCACTCTATTAGATACCCCTTTGTTTCTTTATTCTATCTTTGAAGTTTTTAGATGCAATAAAAATTACTTCTTTTGTTCCGTTTGGTTCACAGTCTAGGGGTTTCAGCTAATCCAGTTATGCTCTATTTTTTTTAATTCTTTTTCTAATTATTCAATGTTTAGTTTAAACTTAGAACTTGTACATTGTTGGTTTCTATATGCTTTTTGTGGGTTAAGTCTTACTAAGTATACCTGGGGTATATCCTTTCTCTTGAAATTTGACATAATAAGATAAGGGGATTCTGGCCTGAAAACGCCACCTTGGCTAAAAATGTTGTCGAGTTGGTTGGGATTATTTGACAAGACAATGGTTCTTGGATTTCACTTCTCGTAGAGGAAAACTGAAAAAAAATCAGTAGCTTACGTACAGGCAGATATCTGTATAGTAAAAATAAAAATCACATTCAATTCTTCCAGTCCACGACTTAATTATGTATCAAATTGTTACAAAGGTCAAAGGTTACCTGTACCTATTCCTGGCCGATTTTGAGATAATTAGGTCTTTTGTATGCGGTAAGTTTAATAAATTTAAACTTTTACTTTCCTAGTAACAGATGTCGACATACAATACATACTCATTATCTGCCATGGGTGACAGCAAAACAATAATGGTTTTTGCATAGCTAACTACGCGGAGGTAATAAGTTCGATCATTTCAAAAAGACCTAATTATGTCGAAAATGATCAGAAATAGGTATAGGTAACCTTAATACAGTTAGATGCAGAATTAAGTCCTGAACTTGATAACACTTAAAGTTACAGAGCGTTCAATTAAAAAAATGATTTTACCGACATTGAAAATGCAAAGATTTGGCACGGAATGTTGAATATCCTATATAAAAGTAGACAGCAAAAATTACAAAAATTAAAACTTAGGGCTCTTTTTCAACATTTTGCCAAATATTAAGATCAAATATTCAAAAACTAAAAATATGTTATTCTATAACTAGTTACGCAGGAGGCACGTTTTTATTCAAAGTCAATAATTTAAAAATGGTTAGATGTAGGTATAGGATCCATTTATAAAATTCGTTTAGAATTTCACACCAAATCAAAGAATAAAATAATAAATAGGACGTTCTATTTAAAATAAGCAAGTTGACAGCAAATTCCGGTTAAACCGGAAGAGACAGAAACTTTTAATGAACGGGTTCGGTGAATAACCCTGTATAGATCCACAACTCATTTGCGTTCAATAATAAAATTATTATACCATGCAATTGTAAAATTTTGTTTACAGATCATAAGTCACACACTAAAATAAATTTGTCGCAATGTAATATCATTGATCCTTTTTTAAGGTTTTTGTATAAATGGTATTTTTTTAGTTACATACCTTTTATCTAATGTTTAATATGTTTTTCTTATAGCAACAACTTCCCTTTAATACTTTAATACTATAATACAATAACATATTAAATCTAATGGTAGATTTATTAGAATATCGGTATACAGGGTGGCTCATAAGGTTTAGGCTAGTTTATATCTCAAAAACTATCTGAACTACGATATTAAATTTTGCCACTTATAAGTAGGGGGTAGTTATACCCATTGTAAGTAAGAAATGACGTTGTGGAAATGTTACATATTGGGTTACGTGATATCATTTTTATTTTAGATTTTTGATCACAGACCGCATAATAACAATTATAAAAAAACACGACATCAAAACTATCCTCAAACCAACAAGAAGATTCAGGAGACCATCAGATCAATAAAGGATGATCAAAGCTCTCTTTCAGCAGCTTGTTTTTATCGTATACTTTGTTTATACATTTATATACATACAAACATCGATGGGAACGAGGGTCAAAGAACATCGAGCAAACTGCCGCATGGGTCACACCGAGAAGTCATCGGAAGCAGAATGTGCGCTTCGAAATGGGAATCACGAGATACTTTACAAATTGGTTAGAAAAGCCATTAAGATCCACAAAAATCCAGAAGATTTCCATAGAAAGGAAAAAACTCTAAGGGTAAACCAGTTCTAGAATCCAATTGTCAAGAACAACCCAACGGCATCTTATGAAAAATTAGATGGATGCTATCTCCCCTTCCCCCCTACAGGAATAGTATAAATACAAACTGCAAAGTAGAAATCATCAGTTTATATCCAAAATTGGAAATGGACAAATCTCTGAAGAAGTTGACCACTTACATTAGCGAAACGTTAGAATGAAATGAACGATGACCTAATTGTAGACGACATTAGTTTATCATTTGTAGTTTTCCGCTGGCTTGTGTAACATTGCTTCATTATGCGTATCATCCTTTCCGACGCACTCTGTCGGTATGGCCCTGTTGTATTTTTGTTGCTGTCTTGTGTATTGTAATTGTTTCTTCCACTTCCTAGTTCGTTAAAATTGTTCTTTTATAATTGTTATTGTTAGTTTTATTGCTAATTCAATTATTTTATTATGTCGTTGTAGTTCTCAAAATCCTTATTTCTAGGTCGTTTCCGTCTAATAGTTTATTCTAACCAACTTTTTTATCACTTTGATTCTAATATACTTTACATTTTATTTAATTCATTAATTTTTTTATAATAGAAGTTTTCGTATTTTGTGTTTGTTATTGCCTTCTATTCGTTGTTTCTCGTTTATTCTTCTTCTAAATCATTCACATGTCTTCGGTATGTTTGTTTTTATTTCATTACTTAAGTTTCGTGTTACAATGTTAAACGATGTTTTTCCGTGTAATAATCGAAATCCATTAATTCTTTTCTACGTGCATTCACACTTCATATTTATTAACTACTTTCTTTTATTGATCTATGTTTAGTACCACTTATCGTGTTATAAACTGACTCAAACTTTTGATTTTTGCCGATAGTAGTGATGATTTCCATTAAAATAACATAAATGCTCTTGCTGATGTAAGTTTGTATTCCAAGTAATTCAACCAAATTATGAATTAACTAAGAGTTTTATAACGTATATATTATTTAAATAAAAGTATACACAAAGCTTTTGATGTGCATATGGTATATCTTATAATAACAACATTATTTATTTAACCTAGGATTTGTATCATTACATTGACGTACCTACTCACACTACCCACTCTAAAAAGCTCACAAACAAAATACTCTATTTTTCAATCGGCAAAAAAACCAATGCGAAATTTAAATTCAGTTTTTCAAAATTAAATGTTCGAGTTTTACATAAATCTTCTACTTAAAAAAAACCGCCTTTACAAAAAAGAATAACGAGCTTTCAAAGAAAAATGTACACAATTTTGCAACTAACTTTTTCTTTTAGCTCATGCAAATTAAGTAAATGCAAATGTTAAAACGAGCATGTAAAAGTAAACTTTTCCAAATTCATATAAAAACAATTTTTTACGTTCAATGTGGTAATGTTTGAAACTTGCCTAAAATCGATTTAATGTAAATTAAACATGAAATACAAGCTTATTAACATGTGTCTAAAGAAAATTACGTGCGTTATTTTGAAAATTTTCAGAATGCAAATTTATTTTATTTATAATAACCGACAATTTATTTTGCGTGCTTTTTTTCCAAGCTAAATATCTTGTATCGCCTGCACGCAATTTCCGTCTGCTTTTTTGTCATTTTATCTTCTTTGCAATTCATTCAGCAGCTAACGTGGTGACACATTTATTTATAGATGCACATCTGGAACTTTCAAATTCATTCATAATATTCTTGGCAGCGAACAACTGAATAAAAACAAAACAAATTGTTCATGGATTTTGTGAATTAAAATAACGCGATTTATTTTTAAATCATAATAGTTAATGAATATGTAGTTAAAAATGTCAAAAATGTATGTGTTATTTTATTAGTAAGTTATGCCTTAATATATGTGATGCACGATTTTATTTAAAAATACTCGGTTAAGCGGTAGTTGAGTTTTAATTATAGCAGGGTGCTTGCAATAAATTACGTTACAGGAAATAGAAAGAAGATTTTTCTATGTATAGATAGCATAATAAAATATCATGCATACATAATAATTAAAGTCAATAAATCACCCCTGTAAATCAAATAAAAACATTTTTGTTTATATTTAAAATTGCATTTGAATCGCCAATACAACCGGTCTCTACTTTTTTTACAGAGAAAGGACAATAAAAAGCTCGACCAGTCTTAAACTTAAGTTTGTAGTAACGAGGAGGTACAGAGAGTACATATTATAATTAGCCGGATATGTTGACTTTCATAATCCTGGAAATGTTTGTAGTTATTTGTTCGACTCTTACTATTTCTTAGAAAGAATTGAAATATTTATTTTAAATTAAAGTCAATCACGTAGACCTTTATAGGACATTAATTGGAACAAATTGTATAATTTAAGAAGCAAAATTCCTCAAACATATTACGGAAACGTTTCAAATTCATTGATGGGTTGAATCTAAAATATTCAACAAAATAAACTGACTTTGCATTTTAGACAGCGCGATACTTCCAAATATTGACATAATTAACACTGTATTTTTACATTGTCTTTTCGGTCTCGCTATTGTAATTCTATACACTTGCAATGTTGAATAAACAACACTGAACTTATTTATTCAATACCTACACGAGAAATTTGTATAATGATTCTAAAGACTTCTCGAATGCAACAGAATGCACATGACTCATTTTTGATACAGTTTTATAAATTGTCACATTAATTATATTTGTCATGAATTTGCACAGTGGTCTATTATTTTTTTTTTAATTATAGAAATTATAGGGCTTTAAACAAAAAAAAATGAAAAGTACTAGAAGCATAATTTCTAAAATTTTTCAAAAGAGAAATGATAAATATTCTTAGCAAAATTTTCACACATCCGTCTGTCAAGAAAAGATTTGTGATGTGACACGGGAAAAGCTAACAAGTATGTCTTTCCAACAAATTTAAATTCAAAGAGTGTTTTACAATTTTTTGTTGTTAACAAATTATCTCTTGATTTACACAAGCATCTGAATTAAGAATCACTCTGGGAACAAATCTGAGAACAGAGACTTTTGTTTTATTTTATTTCAAATATGGAGAAGAAAATGGAATCTTTCTTTACAGCTTGAATTGTATTATTCTACGTTCCAATCTACTACCGGCATCGGTTGTATTGCATTGGAAATCTGTTCAATTTCAATTGAGGCACTTTATTTTCCCTTCATTGTGTAAATATTGAAATAACTCAGAAATATTTTTTTAAAATCTTCATGTAGTTTATATTCAGTGTTATGATAGAAACGTGGATGTTGTCGACATAAATATAATTCTCGAAATAATATGTGTCCCGAATTTGAAGACGTGGAACAGCAATATTCGAGTCGTGACGGTTCAGTCACCTTTATGAACGATACAACTTTGGCAAAGTTGAATTTTATACCGGATGCTGTATGTCATCTCTGTAACCAAATAAATGCGTTTCCAGATTTAATGAATGCTGCTAAACTAAAATTCAGTTCAGCGAGCACGTTGAACAGCTGACGCTTCAATTATAACCCTTTTCGTTGCATAACCTTTACGGATGTATTCTATAATAAACACATAAACTTCTTGTTTTGTTGAAGGAAATGTTATTAAAATTACTTTGTACACGGATATGAAACTAAGCGCTCTTATATTAAAACATTTCTGTCTTTAGTACAAGAAGTGTTACTTCGTTATATTCTCGCGACACTAAATGACTACAATTGAAGGAAAAGTTACAATTTACTGTCTGAAAAGTTATTTTTATCTTTTTGTGCAGCTAATTTAACTTTAAGACGTCTTTAAGATTTCTTTTTCAAATACGTAATCACTATCCGACTACAATTGTTCCTAAACAAATTTTCCTTTTTCTTAACTAAGTTTTTACTAATAAAAGTGCTACACAAAATAATTCAGTTTGAAAACTTATAATTTTATAACAGAATTCATTCTCTGGAATTATTTTATATTTTTAGATTAGTACTTTCGTGTTGCTCAAATTCATGTAATAAAGTTATAAGTTATGATCCTTCTATGTAGAGTCGAGTAACAAAACTACCGGTCTTCGGCGGGCATAAACTGTACACCACTAATAAGTTGTTTCCTACTGTAATTAAGAGTTCCCAAATCGTGCAGGTAAACTGTACTCTAGATTTCAAAATTGTCCATATGGAATTTGCATTGCTCGATGCTTATTAACCTTCGAGCTAATTACTCATAATACAATCTTTGAAAAAAAAAACATCTGCCAATCGGCAAAGAATGAGAATTGCAGTCTATGATAAAAGTCTTGTTACGGGCAAACACATTTTAGTGTTCGCCGGGGTTGGTATATAGGTAATGTACACCTTAATTTTTACGTTTCTTTTAAAAACATTGGCTCAGCTTCAGTATGAGTTTACACGTAGAGACATCTTGGATAAAAAAATCAACGGGAAGTATTTGTTAGAAGTAAATAAATTTACGTTTTTTAAACAAAGTGTTGAAGTATTTTAAAGATGTAGGAAAAGGTCAACAAAATGCACAGCAAAACTTTTTACTATTGAAGGCGAAAATCTGGTAGTTTCAAGTGATGTACTACACAATCACAAAGAAAATGAAGTTTGTACTGATCTTCAGGGGCACCATACATAACACTTACATCACACTACAATTATGAAAATGTACTATACGAATAAAAGAATAAATAAATAACGGATATCTACTTTATTTATGACCGAAAATTTTAACGTTGGTGTACACCTGCACCTTTTTTGAAGCCGTTTTTGTTTGGTGTACAGATTACATATCAAAATAATCCCTCAGGTACTTTGATATACACTTTATATCCCACTGGTAGCCAGCCGGTACTTGCTGGAGAAAGTAATGTTAGTCTGTAAGTGCATGAAACTAAAGATTTTAATTTTCAGAAAGTAAGCAAAAGTTTTATTTTAAATAAATCTACTTAATACAGAAATAATAATGTCAAAATAACGACAAATGCATATAACAAAAATCAACTTTAAAAAAGCTGGTTGTTAATCCCTGTTTTTGTAAAGACATATTTCATGGCCTTAAGTCAACCTTGTGATACTCGACCACTCCATCTTTAGCGCATAACTTACCAAATCTATCACAGTACCCTTATTCAAAAGTATTATTAATTTGCACAAAATCTTTTTCTCACTAATACTAGCTCGTATTTACTCTAATCAATTATTCATATCGTTTTGCAACTAACGTTTACGCTAAACAGATGATGGTATAGTTTACTTAATTTCAATTAAAACATTATTTTATTTAAATAATTTGTTTTTCTATGAGGAAGGGCATCAAAAAACCACTAAGTCAAACCATATAAAAGAGAAGTGCAGACCTTTTCCATAAAACATAAATGCTATCAAAAGAAAATTGAGAAAAGCAAATTTAAGTTATAATTTTGGATTGGGAAGAATATTGCTTAATTTGTGGAAATTGGGAAACAAAGAAACTAATAATCCAAGTTCAAAGCTCTGATTTTTTATGTAACATCATTATTCCATAAAATAGGTTACAAACAATTTGCGGCTCAAGCGTTTACTAAAATTCCTAGAGAAATGATGGAACAAATTAAAAAAAAAAGATAAGTCTTTATTAACTAACTTTGTCAAGCAAATTGAATAATTTATGGATGTCCTTGAAGGATGCCGACAGTCATGAACTATCAAAAATATTTTTTTTTAACTTTTGGTAGCACAGTATTAATAAAAGGATTGAAATTACTTTAAAAAAAGGTATAAAAAATATTAGTTAATCAACTATTTTTGATCAAATGTATAGAAACAAATCATGTCAGATAGTGGAATTAACGATATTTTCTCCATTATCTAAATGCCACAGAATCAGAATCAAACTTTATCAGGACATCCGTACGCTCGTGCTATGAGAGCCCATATTATTCTGCATACAGGTATTATCACAATTAACTTTTGATGTATTAAAAGAGATAACGTAGAATTTTAGGAGTTTAGAATTTAAAAAACTTAAGAAAGCAATAGAATCTAAACTTCAAGAGATTGAGGTGCGAAGAAAAGCATATAAGTTGTCGATGTGTAAATAATTTCTTTTGTAAAAATAAGATATTGAAACGTGCAGGTTAAACGTTCAAAACTTCTAACACCCTCGCCCATGCAGTTGGTCACTAGAATTATGCATAGTCTCCTTGTTTATATGAACAATACATGAATAATTCGGAAAAAAGTAGTCCTTGTTGAAAATGAAGAGTTTACCAAAAAGATTTTATTACTTGTCGAAGGATTGACCTGGATTTTTTTTGACCAAACAACAGAAGAAACATTCATAAGGGTTAAAATGTATTGTACCGGCCACGCTGAGAACGCACGTTACACCAATGGTATCGCTTCAGTTGACTAACAAGAGGTCAGGTCTCCATCAAACTTTACCTGTTGAGTAAACGTTTTAAATATCAATAACAACAAATAACAAGAAACAAAAAATTAATGAAATGTATTGTGCTATGCGACTCACGGCAACACTGTGCGCTTTTCTCCATTTAACATACATTGCTTATGCCAGCCGGACACGCTGAGAATTCAGTATAATTCTCAGCGTGTCCGACACAATAGAAAGTGGTCTCTTGAAAAAAAGGTTTATTAAAAACATTGTATGGAAATGAACTAAGTGCTTTCTCTAAACTAAAGAGGTGATTGAGATTTTTTTTTGTAGAAAGTTGTTTTGAAGCTTTGGCTGTTCGCATATAAGCGATAAATCCAATCGAGGGTCTAAATTATCCTAATATCAAACTTTCCCAAAAAACACAAAGTTAGAGATAAAACAATTTCTGTTGATTCGCAATTATCATTTCAAAGAATTTGTTTGATAAAGTAAAAAAAATAGAATTTTGTTTAAAACTAATTGAAAGCCCGTCCTGTCAGATGCATGGTAAAACTATAGCTTATATAAATAGTTATTTGTCCAACAAGTGAGGAAAGCGATTCTCTAATGCCTCCCTCGCTATGCTCGTGAGGCAACTCGAGCTCGAGTGGAAAAAGGCTTTCCTCATGTGTTAGACACAACATTTTTCCACGACATTCCTCAAAAAACAACCTAATGAAAGAAGTAATATTGTAAACATAACCAGTAGTCTCGCTACAGTATTCTGTAGAGTCGGTGTGGTCTCAATCTGTCATAGCGCAGTCGCGTAATTCTAACCAATAAATGTAGGATAGCAATTTTTAAGAGTCGAAATATAAGATATTAAATTAAACAAACCTTATTGATTACTAAATTAAATTGTTTAACTAACTACTAGGTGCATATAGTTCTAATAACACATTTTTACATTTTTTAAAGAGGCATTTTTGTAACACGGCATTATTTTCCTCGCTAGTAAGGAAAAACCAATTTTTCTCACTATTTGTAGAGAAGAAACGTCCGTTTTCTAAGTATGTCGTGGAAAAATAAATTTTCTGTACATGGTGGTGGACCACCTCTCTTTGATCTCCTTTCCCATTCTCCCCAGTAATTCAATGCCGATGCGATAAGATCCAAAGTTCGCAATGGTTATAATTTAAGAAATATTATTTACGACGTAGAAGATGTTGTTTAAAAAATCTTCAGAGAATACTAAGAACTTTTCATGGGGTTTATTTCCGTTACCAATTAATTTATAATAGTACTCCATCAGATTTTACCCTTTTTAGAACAAGAAGTTGACCTCAACTTTCTACGTCAAAGTCACAATTAGAATAGAAAAAGGATTAATAACGTTTCATTTAAAACGTGATTAAATGCTTGTTAAAACTAACTTAGAAAAACTTGATATTCTTAACTGAAAAGCTCGAACGTAACTGAAATGGCCTAACAACCAAGGTAAAATTACTAACAAAGTTAATAAAACTTAGACAACGTCACAGTGGCGCCAAAATGAATAGATTTGAAGAAACATTATTGTCATAGGTCTCTTTCTTTAATGCTGTTTAAATGATAAAATATCAAAATATTGACCAATGAATTTAGGTTTGTTAGCAAGAGCATCAAACGTATTATAAAAATTTGTCCTCAATAATATTTGCTATCAAACTTCTTATTATTAATTTGAATGTAGTTGTTTTAAAATGAATTATTACTGAAATGCTGTAACTGATTATTAGCAGAAAGAACACTTGCTGGTGGCTTTAAATCAATAATGTATTGAGCTAAATACCTACATCATTTTAATAAACCCCCTTTCAATTTTTTAGTAACACGTTCTGATTTCATTTATATTTTTTACATTTATCATTTTTTTTCATACATATTTTAAAAGCGTCTTATGCACCCTTAATGCATTTACGCTTATCGAGAAGTTATTTTAAATTGTCAGCAATATTATTTAATTAAAGTTTATAATAATGAACAATTAGCAACACAAAGAAAACAATTATTAAGAGATTCTTGTAAGGAGGCTTACTTATTTGTGTATCTTCCTTTAACAAGTTTGGGAACCTATGCGCGAAACTTTTATCGTTTATTTGAAATATCGATAACTAATTTTTTACCGCAATTTAATAAATTTGGTTCTTCAAATTCAACTTGCATTTTAATCATGACTTTCTTTTCAAATTAAATTACTTTATTATCCGACTGAATTAGACCAAAATAATATTAAATTACATATGAGTAAATACTGCCTACAATATTAGTATTGGACTAAAACTACTAAAAACAAATAAACATTTGTTAAATTGTAATTGTTTACCTCAATTACAAAAAAAACACTAACTACGTGGTTTTACTACAATTTGAATAAATTTAAGCACCATTTTGAATAAAAATAATTTTATTGCATTTACAAAACATCTGACCATGTTAGTTGAAGATTCCTCGATTTTTAAAGTTTGCTGTAATTTTGCAGATGTCTGATTTTCTACTTCAACAATTTAAAATTTGACCTATTTCGATGCTTTTTTAAGAAAAGAACACGGTGTTGTACGTATTTTACATCCAATAACGTAACTTTCTTATGTAGAACAAACTTCTCGTAAAGAATGGCTTTAAATTTAGGAAATAAAATAGTATTTGTAGGAATAACATCGACATCGTAAAAATACGATGACGCAACCGTCTATAAAATGAATACAAAAACGTAAATCGCCACCGATTGATCTAAAACAAAAAAAAAGATTTGCATCAAATATTGTTTTCATTTTTTTTTGTTTTAGTATCTAAGAAATTAGCGACAGCAGTTAAAATTTATGAGGCATGATTAATAACGCATAAAAGAAATTTAAAAAATTACAGACAGTAAAACGAAGTCGTTAAAATTTCAAATTCTAGAAAAACATGTTTTTATGTTGTATATTACATGCACTACATTTATTAGTTGCCATTTGTTGTACATTTAATACGAAAACTCTTTTTAGTACTAATAAAAACTTAAAAAACATCATGGAGAACTAGGAAAGCCTATTAAATATTTTTTAAATTTGTTTTGGTGGATTTGAGAATACATTTATTTTAATTAAAAAAAGTGTACATTTTAGAACACATTTATATATTTATTATTAGTATAGTTAATTGTAATTTTTCTTCTTCTCGAAACTGCTGTTTTATACACACTCATGACGATGTATAGGCTGTCAGATTTGACGCGTCGTTAACTCCTGACAAATGTTTGCCACGCGATATGTAATCGAGCATCAGTTAAATATTAGTAAAATGAGTGTAAAAAATGTTAAACGTAATTAAAAGTCCACTAAAAATGTATGTACGCTTATAAGCAAGGATGATTAAAAATATTAGTATTCCGAACATGTGCTTTACTTTTTATATGTATTTAAGAAAAGCAAATATAACTCAGCTGCAATCTATGGTAGTCTGTAAAAAATTTATATTAAAATTGTTTTTGTACGTTTCCTCCCAGCAATATTCGATAACGAATGGATTTGCAATCTTATAATGCCTGACAACGTCTTTTCTAAATTTTTAATCAAATATCTTCAATTTGATTTTTTATTTACAATGCTAAATTGTTTTAAATTTATTATTAGTATTCTACATTGGTTGTGTTTTATAAAATTAAATAAAGGGCGTGGATCTATTTTACAATACAGAAATTTTTAATTCGTTTTAATGTAAATTGATGTTTTTAAAACTTAATAGATATTAGTTAATGCATAATTAGGCACGCATTTTGAACGATATAAATGGTTTCAGAAATTTATAACTTTTTCAATAAACGTATTGATGAAAATACGAAATATGTTTTCTCATATTTCAATGTAAAACCCAAAGTGCAACAGCACGTGAAAAATCTTATTTATAAAACTTGATGTAAAATACTGTTATATAGTACGTGTCATAATGAAAACACGTCAAAAAATAAGACGGGTTGCGTTTAGAATGGATGAGGCTATTTCAAGAATGAATTCTTTTATATGACCGCCGTGCAATATTTATTTTTACACAAAATTTATTTCCTCTCTATCTCAACAGTTTTGAAAAATTACGTTCTTATCCTTAATCCCATTTTAAATGGATGTATAACATTTAACCGTTACAACTAAATTGGTATTAAGATTTGACGTTAATAGATTAATTTGAAATTCTATTTTAAGTTTGGTAAATATGCCTGACATTTAAAAGTTGATTTAAGATCTTAATTAAAAGTTGTCGAGTAAAAGTTAGTTTGGATTCAAACAGAATGTCAAGTAAAATCTAAATTTTTATTAATTCGTTATATCTTTTATTACAGATTCTATTGGCCTAAAAGATGTCGCAGTTACGATACCACAAGCAGCAACATCAGGAGACACAGTTACTTTGCAGTGCAAATACAATTTAGAAGGTGAACCATTGTATACAGTGAAGTGGTATAAAGGACAAAGTGAATTTTATCGGTTTTTACCTAAAGAACTTCCTAATACGCAGGTGTTTCCTCTTCCAGGGATTGACGTAGATGTAAGTATCGGTTTTTTCATAAGTCGAAAGTAAGCACATTATGTTAATGTATTAATCCATAATGCAGTAGCAATTTGTGCTCATTTAATGATGATGTGTAAAATTAACTAATTCTTCATCTCATCAAAATTAATGCTGCCATTCGATTTAATGTTTACTCAGAGAGGGGAAATTACTATTGTGTTTTTATACGGAGTATCAATTTAGCAACTTTCTATGCAAATATCTCAAAATGTTTTTTTACATAAGTATTTATTTGGCAATCAGAACAAAATTTATATTGTTAAGAGTATTTAGCATGATTTAAAGGTGTTTTCCTTCTAGGTGGAGGTAGAGATAAAAATAACAGCCTGAAATTACATCTAAGACCGAAGTTTCGTCCAAACTTGTGAGAGCTTTGTCGAGGCAAAAAGTAGATTATAAACCGTGTGGGTCACTAAATTTAATTTAAAATAAATCATCAAAGGTAATTAAAATTAGATAAAACTTTATCTGACCATCAATTTTATCTGACTCTTGATGATTTATTTTAAATTTCGTGACCCATACGGTTTATAATCTACTTTTTGCCTCTACAAAGCCCTACAGGTTTGGACAAAACGTCGGCCGTAGATGCAATTTTAGGTGGTTATTTTTTTCTTTACATTCCACGGAACATCCACCATCTGCCGGAGTATAGAATTTTTTGAATTATTGCTAAATTTGTTTTAGAGGCGCAGCCTCATAACTCTATCCCATATATCCAAATAAGTCGTATGACTGTCTTGTAAGTTAGTTTGTAGTATTTGTACATTATTATTTATAGCAATAACTGGACATAATTTTTTACGAAGGTTTCATGTTACTGTTGGAGATGGAACAGGTGAATCTGAATATAATCTGATGCTATTTGAGGGTTTTTATCAGTGGATAAAATTGCGGTATTGTCTGCAAATGTTCTTGTTGTATTTTGTATGATTTGTAGATCTGACGTATATAAAACATAGAGTAAAAGCCCTAACACACTACCTT
Source organism: Abscondita cerata (assembly GCA_030710515.1). Classification (NCBI taxonomy): domain Eukaryota; kingdom Metazoa; phylum Arthropoda; class Insecta; order Coleoptera; family Lampyridae; genus Abscondita; species Abscondita cerata. The sequence goes on along the minus strand of JALBCR010002839.1, from coordinate 235,432 downwards.
GGGGCACTTCGAAATTTATTGGGACATACATCTGATGTTTCCCCATTTACTATGGTTTGGAACGTTCTTTCGCTTAGGTGTGATTTGAGCAAATTAAAGTAAGCTGCAGGAAATATTGGTTTAATTTTGTACATTAATCCTAAATGCCATAGTGTGTCAAATGTTTTACTGGATGTCAAGAAAGACAGCGGTGCAGTATTGTTTATTTTCCAATGCTTTCTTTATGACTTACGTGATTTGATTGACTTGCTGCACCGTGGAATAAGCATGACAAAATCCAAACTGATTGTGTGGAATCCAATTTTGGCGTTTGAAGTCCTGTTTAATTCTGCAAAACAGTAACTTATCCAAAAGTTTAGAAATTACTGGGAGTAAACTTATACCGCCTGTTGGTATAGTACGCGGACGTTTGATATTGCCTTTAAAAAGTAGAATTATTCAAAATTCAATTCAAGGAAACACTGCAATTTATTTAAATAAATACATAATATATCAAAAACAATAGGTCAGGAAATCGAAATATTTCGGATCTGTGTGCTCAGAAAGCAGCAGTTTTGAGAAAAGTCGCAGAGGGAAAGTGTGTCAGAATCAGCAATAAGAAGTCACTCACAAAGTATTAGATATATATGTATCACTAACCTCCATGTATCCTAAATTGGTAACTATATTGTCAAGATACTCTGCAAATATACTAGCGAGCAAAAAAATTGAGGTCACTTTATAGTTGTGATATCTTTGTGGAATTTTCTGTATTAAATTTATATTGGACAATTGTAAATCATGGCAAGCGCTGTTTCTCGAGAAATTTTGTCTGTCATATTTGTTATCTGTCATGTAATATCACCGTACTTGTGATTTCAATGAAATAGCGTGCATTCGTTTTAATTACAAATTCTTATTTCGGTGTCTTTTTTGAAGTTAGCTTTAATTTGTCTCTGAGAACGTATTAGTCCCACAGTGTAGTATTTGCGGTATTTATTGCGCTGTTAATAATGTCTTTAGATCCTATTGTTGTGGCAAGAATTGTAGCGTTGATACAAGATGGCTGAGGACAACCTGAAACAGCAAGAATTGTTTGTAAGAGCTTTTGTGCTGTACAAAAGGTGTACCAACGCTATGAAGAGACTGGTCTGATAACCAGAAGACCAGGATCTGGGCGAAAAACCACCAGCTTCTCAGATTTTATAATTTTTTTGGTCACATTGTCGTTACCGGGTGCTGTGCCGTTTTACATTTGTGATAGGGTTAGTTCTATTTTATGGATGGTAATATTAGGCAGGTTTTCAGAACCAATATTTAAAATACTTTCATCGTCTGCATTTACATGTTTTGTTGTGTTTTCTGCATATAGTGTACCTACTACTGAATTTTTGTAACTGTTTTCGCATCTTTTCTATCTTCTCAGATGGTCTTATTTGTATCTTTTAATTGACGTATTGTAAATTCTTTTACGTTGTTAAGTATTTTTAAGAATTTTTGTATTATAGTGTCGTAGGTTATTACGTAATTGTTTCTTGATATGTTAGATAAGTTAGATAGATATCATTTTGATATTTTTATAGATTTTCTTAAACTATTTTTGACACAATATATCGGTATTGTTTGATTAACTTACGTTGCTCTGTTTTAATGTTTATTTTTACTTTTTGCTCTTAGTAGTCTGTGGTCACTGCCGGTATCAAAACGATTTAAAACTGATACGTCTTTTACTATGTGTTAAATGCGTTAAAATATACTTAAATTTATTTCTTACAGTCAAGTAGAGTTTAAATATTTCTTGAAAAAGAACATTCAACCATTTTCCCTGACTTTCTTAATAAAAATGCTCTATATCTCGTTTCATCAGTCTTCGAATTGATAGAAATTTGAGTAATGCAGTCAATCAAAACAATATTGTACCCGATTATTTGACTTGATCTCAATAATGGAGTTCTCATCTAGAACTTTAACAGCAGCAACCATTGTGAGAGAAGCTCTTAGTAATATTAGATCTTCTTCTTCTTCTAAAATTTTAATTCTAGGAGAAATCTCATCAAATCTTTAGTAAACCTCATTATCGAATGTCGAAGTAAAATACAGCTCATACTTTGGATTAATCTTAAGACCGATTTCTCTAGAATTGTTAACGATTTTGATAAAATATGCTAATACGGTATTTGCATTACTTCCTAAAAATACTGTCATCAAGGTTGTATCACTAAGCTAAAACATAAAGGACCAAGAGGATCTCTCTGCTGCCATCCGACTTCAGATGAAATCTTGTTTCGGTAAAAAAATAGAGACGTGAAGGTAGTATAACATTGATACTCTACAAGTAGAGTGTCTCTGTCTACACAATTAAACGCATTATTAAAGTCCATTTTAAGAAAAACACGACAATCCTTTTTATTTATCTCAATGAAAGATAGCTCTACGTAAGTTGTTACCTCACATCCGTCATTCTTTCCCGGTCTGCTTTAGGTAATAAATACAACCACATTTTACCCGAATATCTCTTACAACCTATTTTGGCAATGAATATCCTCAATGTCGATTATAACGCTATTTGATAGATGCCACCATCCTTCTTTGTTAGCTCACATAAGTTGGCATCGTGAAGAACTCTTGTGATTTTAACATTCACTTTTCCAGCTAGCATGAAGTTAGGTAAGCTGTTAAAGCTTGTGTTAGAAGTATTCCTGCATTGTCAGTAACTTTTTCAGTAAAGTCCTTTAAATGCTGAGGTCAATTGGTCGGTGTTTATCGTTTTTCTCGAACGACAGCGGCACCGTTTAAATTTATACCCACGGTGTAGCAAAGTGAAGTAATTTTATTTAAAGAATCCGGATGTAAGGAAAATTATCAAAATGTCTTTTAGCGATATAGTGCTTACTCTCACTACTTGTTCAGGATGTCAGATAAGTAAATTCTTTTGTGTAAGCGTGTGAAGGTTACGAATATTATCGACAGTAATCAAAAACTATAAACTTTGCTTTGATGAAAAAAAGGCTTTACCCTTAAGAACTGTAAATTAGCATCAAAATCAACAATATTCTCTAATTAATAAAAATGAAAAAATTAAATAGATGACTGGCTCAAAACCACAAGGAAATTTTATTGTTGTAGAGATACACCTAAGTATAGTTTACGTGATTTTTTTTTTAAATAGACCACTAGTAACCCACAAACAAAACAAAGGATTTTTAGTTTTAAGTCCCAGGTATGATAGGTGTGACTAGCTACTTTACAATTTAAATAACTAAATTATTTGATTTATTTCGAATAATTTTTTGGGTCTGAAACTTTCCTACCTATTCTAGAATTATTAAAAAACTAACATTAATGTAGGCGTTACCATGTTACGCAGGCCCGTGTAGGCCTACTTTTGCTTGTAGTTCTCCTCAGAGAAATCAGAGAGGGATGGGACCTAGCCTATGATCAGCTCTGGGGGGTGCTTTGTTCTGGCGGTCATAAGTAACAAACAACACACAGACCGACACACATGACCTATATTGGTATATATTTTGGAAGGAGCAGAGAGGTAATTAATTAAAAGTAGTGAAAGTACTGAATCTCAGATTCAAAATGTAAATCAGGATTGTCATTTCAAATTTTAATTTTTTTAACCTTTTACTTAAACCATCTAAACGTTTAGTGTTGAATTCATGAATAGCAAGTAAATTTGATAAAACTATTGTAAAACACGTTCTAACAACAGTAGACAATATTTTGCATAATGCTCCATACGGTGTCTAATTTCGTCCTTTAAAAGCTGTGGGTAAAAAATTTTTCCATATGTGAACATTATGACAAAAGACAAAAAACCCAACTAATATTAACCCTCGAGCTAACTTTAATTTGTTAACCCTTTGTAAAAAAATTCGTTTAGAACATGCCCGAGGAAACCCATTGCTTGCTACGATGTCTACATGATTCGGTAAAGGAGGAGTGCAAGTAGAACCAGTGGATTATCAGAAGCAGGAAAATTTTACTAATATACGATTCCAACTCAACACTACATTTTATCAGTAGTTTTAAGAGGATTCAACCGACAAAGTATGTGGCTTTTTCAAGCACTGCCTTTATCAGTCATCTTGCAAAAACCAAGTTCAGACATTATATCAAATTCTACTGCAGTATACAGATTAATTGGGCTTTTTTTAAAAAACCACAATGGAACTTGGGTTTGGAATTTACATCCCTTAATTTTAACATTCTTAACCATCTACTCAAAAATGAATTTGCAAGGTGGACTGGAACGTCTATTTAATTAAGAAAAGCTGCCCGTGTTTTTCAAAAACAAAATAGGGTTGTTTATTTAATTTAATAGAAATACAGAAAAAACGAAGTAAAAAGGAAGAAAAAAAGCGAATTTTTAAGGATAACTGTGGAGGTAGTAATGTCTGTATAAAAGACTGGCATATTATACCTTTATTACTGCACATTTTTTGTGAGCATAATTTTTTTCATTGTACAGTTTTTTTTTCTGTTTATGCAGTAAAACAAATAAGAATAAGTACTTTCTTCTCCTAACTGAAAATTTTCTTGGATTTCTTAATCTTTGGTGACGGTGTTATGGAATACATATCGTTTTTAAGATCTTAGTTTAAATGATATTATTTTCTTTTTTTGTTTTTTTTTTGAAATTGTTCATTTTCGCTTCTTTTATAATACTGACTCAATTGCCAAGAGTGCTTATGGTACAAGATTCATTCGAACTACAATTTGAAAATCTCATAAATGACGAAGTACAGGTATTTGGCTGCTTTAACTCGCTGTGATGGGATAAAAACATCTCTCAAAGCACAAAAAAATTGGCTAGATAGTGGTGGAAACGGTTTTCTGTTATGGAAGTAAAACATGGGTAATTAACGTAATTGCTTGAGAGTTAGTGGCAGAATACTTAGGCTTCAAAGGATGCCAAATAACGGATTTAGACACCAGATAAACTTTGACCAAACAATGTTTGATATAAGGGAACTGTGCCAATGATCATAATGAACATAAAATTATTATATTAAAAAATGCGCAATACTACCTCTTAAAATCAACCAAATTTCATTTTGTTTATATATTATTAAAGACAGTAATGAAACCCATCCGAAAACAAAAAAATGTGAATACACCTCTAACTCTCTTAATCTGGTCGCTGCTCTAAAGTGCAAAACGTTGCGTCTACTAGAACCCAGAGTTTTCTTTCGTTATATTTGCACTTTTGAAAGGGGTCAAGACGTCATGATACGTTTCTGGCAAAAAATGTTAACAAAAGAAAAATCTATTTATACCATAGTTAATTTTTTTTCCTTCATTCAGCACTTAGTTATCAAAAGTAGTAGAGAAGAAAAAATTTGTTAATTGGATCTAGTAAGTGCTACAGTTCTTTTATGGGTTCATTTACTAGTTTTTCTTTTGATTACCGGTTCTAGGAGTATCTCGAGAATTCTAGTATTTGGGGTAATTCATATTACCTAGATTTAATGGGCACAAGACATGATCCAGTTGGGCATGAAAAATTTAACAGGGGTTTCACTTTTCCTAAGAATGGGGCAAAATATTTTTGTTTGAGTCAACTTTTTGATAAACCTCTATTTAGTGCTTGTAGTGGAGAATGACATTTGAACTTTATATTAGAACAACATAATCTCCACCCATTTTTTGTTGTTGACTTAAAAAATGCATTGTTAAGAAACTCCAAAATTTTTATTTGGAACCATGTGGTCGTCAACAAAGTTGTCAATGACAGTCTATGATTAGTCAACAATAGTTTGTTACAGTAAAATGAGAAAATGGTAATTTTTGTCAACGGCTAACTGTTTAATTAGAGTTCAGAAACAAAATACAGTACTTTAAGATGATTATCTATAAAATATAATTATTATTTGCATGACGAATCTGTCACCGCAACATTCAAGGCTAACGCTTATAGTTGAACCATAATGTGAGAACACGGAGAATCCTAATATTTCTATAATTGTCTGAACACCGATATTTCTTTTTCACCGACCCAATTAATCATGCTACTAAAATACCTAAGGATTTACTACTTTTTTATAAGAACTAAATAAACTTTGCAGCAATTACTTTCCTTATTTTTAAAAATTAAGGAAATTTATATTTTGTTTTAAATGTTTTTTAATTCTTTAAAAAATAATACTTTAAAGAACTTAATGGTAACTGTACTAAAACGTCTTCCACAAACAAAACCAATAAATTTATGGTAATCAGTTTTATTTTCTCCAAATGCTTTACAAATATTTTATAGGTTTTTCATAGGTTGTAATAATGAAACGAATACTGGTTACATGAAATGAAAAATTATTCAATATACCAAGTCGGTTATTATAATTTTTTTGTTATGTTATTTAAATTTGACTTTTAAAATTAACCCTTTTTTCAATCTTTCTGTAAAGATGCATTTCCACCGAAGGAGCAAGCAAGAGCATGCAAGAGCAAGCATGCATTCTTTATATTTGCTTGCTTGATCGAAACCGACTTCCGTGCGCGCTAACACGAGCTCGAAAGTGATCGGGACGGTGTCGGTACTTCAAAGAGAGGTTTTGCTCGTATGTATTTTGGTTGAAACGAGTTTAGTAGCAGCAGTTAACCAACGCGCGTGCAAAGATATTTAATTTTGAAAAGTTTACGTTAATTAATTTCTGTTGGTATGGAGTGGAGTAATGAAGAAATGCTGGCAATTAATTGACGAATACCTGTGCTATGGGATCCTACAAATAACTTATTTAAAAATCGCAATAAAAAGGAAGATGCTTAGAAGAACTTGGCAAAACTATTTAAAACAGACACGATCGAAATTATAAGAAAAATTAATTCTCTTTTGGCTTCATTCAGACGTGAAAAACAGAAGGTGGTACTCAAACCATCTGGATCGGGAACTGAGGAAATATATAGACCAAAATGGTTCGCATTTTTAAGATTTGATTTTTTAATGGACAAAACTAAACCAAAGCATACTCAAAATACTGATGAGGTAAGTAAAATTTTATTATTGCAACATTAAAAAATAAGTTCCAAAAAATTAATGAATAAATGAAAAAAAAAGGTTATGATTGCATACAATTGCTGGTTAAACATGTGCACAAATAGACTCTATTTTCATTATTATTATTATTCATACACAGTCTGCCATGGAATACGCCCAATAGTAGTAGCAAAATATTCTGCAAATTCCTTTCTGTTATCATAGCAGGAAGCTGTCGATTTTCGAGGAATTCGTTCCAAGGACAATAGCGATGTTAAGTTCTTACGTTCTTTTCGCCAAGCTCCGTCGACTATTTTTCCATCTATTTCTTGATCAAATGTTTCAGGTGGAGAATAAAGATTTCGTGAATGTTTCCTTTTCTGAAAAAGTTATAAAGGTAAACACAAGCCAAGACAACTGTTTTTGATTTTTCAGGTTCAGTAGCATTGGTTTGCGTAAGACCCGGAACACGGCAGATAAAATACCAAAAGCATTTTCAACTAATCTTCTGGCTCTTGAAAGGCGGTAATTTAATATTCTTTCTATGGATGCTTTCTCCTGAACTCCCGCGTATGGTTTAAGAATGTGATACTGCATAGCAAAAGCTTCATCGGCAACAAATACATAAGGCACTGGATGTTGCCTGCCCTCCAATATATGTTCTGAAGGCAAATGTAAATTATTTTCTTGCAATTTGTGGAAAAAATTTGTATTTCGGAATACACCACCATCAGAAATTCTTCCTTGACAGCCAACATCCGCATATAGGAAGCAATAATCTGCATCAACCAAGGCCATTAACACGATAATGAATGTAGATTTGTAATTAAAAATTGCTGCCGCTGTTAATTGGCGCTTGTAGTACTATATGTTTCCCATCAAGGGCACCACATCAGTACGAGAAATTCCACAGTTCTTCAAAACGTGCTGCAACCTGCAACCATTCTTTTTCGGATTGGGGAATCTGAAAAAAAAATTATTAATGTTTTTTTTGTTTTTAAATGGTTGATGAGACTAACGGGGAAGATGGAATAATACAAGAAACTGAAAAGAAATAGAAATTACTAGCAATAATACAATTGGTACTAATGATAAAACTGAAGAACAGGTAAATTTTAACACTCCTACTACTGTAGAAGAAAAAAACCAGAAGCGAAAGTAGTTTGTTACACCAAATAAAAGTAGATTGTCTAAAAAAGTAAAAAATTAAGATCCCGTGATGGTCGAGGCATACAATGCCTTAAAAACAATTTCCGGACAAAAATCGAAACGGGACAGCTATACAATTTTTGGCGAGTACATAGCTGAAAAATTAAGATCTTACGATAAGCGTACATGCGCTGAAATACAACATCGTGTTTCCAGCATAATATTCGAGGCAGATATGCGCCAATATACAACGACGTCGTTTGTTCCTCCGAGTATGATGTATACTTCGTCCTCTCCAGCACAATGGCCGGGTTATACATCATCAGTATCGTCTCCAGCGCCGTCACCATCAATGACGTATACACCATTAGAATCACCTCAACGTCAACACGAAAGTAACTCAACAATAGCGCCCTTGTTATGCCCGTCGCCACGAAATGCAGATGTAAATGGTACATATCCACAATCTGATATTGTCACATATACAGGGTAATTTATTATTATTTGGAAATAATTTAACACTAGAATCCCGATCTCAAATTATGAAGATTTAACCCAAAACACCTAGATAAAATGTCACTCATTACTAAGTTACAGGGTGTTTTGTTTAAAAATTTAAAAACTATTTGTGCTCAGTAATTTAAAACTAATTGACGTATCTATTTCATATTTGGCAGGAAGTGTAGACACTGTACACTCTTCTAAATTACGTTAACCAAACATTTCTGTCTACTACCAGAGGCGTACGATAGGGGGAAGTGACTGGTGTATCGTCCCCAAGTTTTACGTCACTGGCGGAATAGAAATTTTAGTACAATTTTTCGATTCTCCAATATTTTTTAAGTAAATAATGTACTCTTTCCTTATAACGATTAAGTCAATATTTTTCGAGATATTTTAAGTTAAACATATAAATATATATTTTCTTACCTGTATATATTCGCGTAAAGCTTCAACAATGGCATCACAAACTTCGGGAATTATTCTGGATATGCTTGTTTTAGAAATTTTAAACAAATACATTAGGCTACTATATGAATCTCCCGTTGCTAAAAATCGTAATGTTAACGCTAATCTCTCCCTACCCGTATTGCTGTTCTGTAATTTGTGTCTTGTTTAATTATTTTTGGTTCAATTAATTTTAATAGAGCTCGGAAGTCTGTTAGCGACATTCTGCAAATTTTTTTAAATCTTTCCGACTCCTCCGCTTCTAAATCTTGCAGCAATTGGTCGCCTCCATAAAATTGTCGATTTCTAAATAAAGTTGTCATCCACCTTCTTGCCTTTCTCTTCTTTTTTCGTGTCGCTTTCGAATTATTATAATCAAAGCACTTACTAACGCCAACTTATTATTTTGTTCCATTTTTAACTCACATCGGACGCACACACACCTGGATCATCCACGAATCTGAGCAAACGTTTGCGCGCTCGTTTAATTAATTTATTTGCTTCGTGAGCATGCATGCTCGCGAGCAAATTCAAAAACAGCAAGCAAATATTTGCTCTCGCTTTCTCCTTCGGTGGAAATGCACCTTTACACTCAAATAAAATTATCAAATGTACATGTTCTGAATCAAAAACCGCTTTTCTAACACCTTCATACTCATTAGGTATATATGAAATTGCAAGGGGGAAAGTAACAGTTAACTTTTATTAAATGGATTTAATACCCATATATTTATAGGAATAATGTATAGTATGAGCTAACTAACTACAGTAATTACAATAAATTTATACTAAAAATATACAAAAGCATCATAAAACGTTTCGTAACTGGTCAGAATGATTTCGATGTAACAATTTGATTGTGTCACATAGTTGATTTAGGTTACATAATACCATCTTTATGTAATTTCGATTCGACTAGTCAATTACGTTCCACTCAGGCGCATATTTATTCGATTTCGAGTTAGTGAAAAGCTGTAAATATATTGGCACTTTTTCATTAAAAAATTGCTTTCTCTTCCGGATAGACTAACTTTAATTCGAAAATAGATTTTCAATTTCGCACAGCTTAAAATTGTACATTTTTTGTAGTATCCTCAAGCATGTCCCGGATATTATCTTTGTAATTGAGATTTAATTTATTCTTATTAGATTTTCTTTATTATCACGAAAAATTACTTGAAAAATCTATAATTTTTTCCAGCCGTCACAAAATCTGTCAGTTTTCATCTCATTATTGGAATATAAACTTTACGTTTTGAAACTGTACAAAAATGTTACTTTGTCAGGGTAACATAGATTATTTTAAGTCTAGGATTAAAAATATTTTTAATCCTAAACCGTGCTATGGGTACTCATATCGGTATGAAAATAATTATACCTGTTAGATTTTTTATTAAATTAGGAACATACATACTATTAATACCTTCATAAATATCTATAACATTTTTTAATTTTTGAAAGTAATGTTAAAAATGGACTTTGAGTTATTGAAAAATTGAATTAATGACTTGCTGTTAGCATTTTTTTGGGTTATTCATGACAACATTGATCACACCGTCTGCATCTGTATCAATATCATTGAGTAGTTCTTCTAAAGCTTCGTGAGTTTTACTAGTACTCGGCTCATCCAGTCTCAAAATTTTCCTTAGTACATCTTCCTTATCCCTGATGTATTCCTCTGCTAGACTAGTACCCTGTTCATCTAGTTTCAAAATTTTCCTTGCTAAATCTTTGTGTCTGACGGATTTTTCTATGTATCCTACTGCTATAGTGTCAGACGTCTATCCCCCAAGCCGTTTCAGGCAGATCATGTCTCCCCCAGAATCAACATAAAGTGTAGCAGATGTGCGGCGCAGAGGAGACACTGCTCAGTATATTTAGTTGCATTTTTCAACTTTAAAAGTTAGGCTATTTTTTGTAGGACGTTGCGAATGCCCACTAATTGTCTTCAACATACTCCGTTTTGATGTCGAATAAAAAGTCGACTCCATTAAAATTTTTCGGTCTTAGTATTTTTTGTATGGATTCAAACACACCAATGATTGCGACTACCTAAATGACAATTTATGAAGCATAAATCTTATATTAATGTTAAAAGGACTTACTTTCATAATTAAATATGCGTGGTCTGGATCTTCTTTTAAAAAGATTCCAGTTGATCACTTGTTGATACTCTTGATTTCTTGGGGTGTAATCTTATTTTTTTGTTTTCACAAATGCTCCTAATTTAAAAAAATGTTTCCACCTCTATATCATATTTAACATTCAACGTCTCTTCAACCATTACATAATGGGACCACAATGTGGATGATTTCTAACCTTTTGCCAAGTCAGCAAAGTACGCCAATAAGACAGCTTCGTGAAACGTTTGTAAGCGCATTCATAGGTTTCTCCAGATTTTAGTGGAAGTAGTTCAAAACAACTTCTTACGCCATTTATGCTACAACTTCAGAAAAATCTTATTTGAAATTTATTATCACGCAAATGCACTCACTCGTCGAACTATTGACAATTTTTTTCACAAGCAATTATATTGACAAACAAATCCATGACTACGTAGGTATCAAATATTGCGATACATTCTCACAATTTGATCGGTGACTATTTTTAAAATTTTTAAATTTATATCTGTCATGTTTTTGTTGGATGGAGAAAAATAGTATGTTTCATTGGGATTAAAAGTGCCGTTTTGACTCGTAAATTTTGCATTCCCTCGGCTCCGCATTGATCCGCCATGCAAATGAAAAATGTACTCGTCAAAAAGTGTCACTTTAATCTTTCAATCTGCTATTTTAACAAACGTGTAATTTTTATAGTTCTATCTATGTGTCGCTTGCTTCCCAATTCGGTTAATTTCTGTAAATAACAATAGCGGACGGATCTCGGGCGCCAGATTTGATGACAAAGTTCACTCTCCGTTTGCTTGTCGGAGAGCTATAGTGGAGGTTAAAAATTCCAGTGTTCTGATCGTCTAACAGGAAGCAGTTCGGAGAAATAGAGAGAATACACTAAAACTCAAGACTTTTTTATGTAGCACGAATCAAGTTACTATTAGTTTTACAAAAAAAACAACATTTATTAAAGTAAAGCACCAATCATACAATCCAAAACCAGTCAGCGGATTTGACGGTTATAACGGTGAGAGTTTCGGTAATGTAAGCAAAGCGGCTGCAGCGGTTGATGTAGGAAGGAGTATGACGGTATATAAGCAGAACGACGGTCTGTTAAGTTATGTGGTAGGTAGTGGGAGTGACCGAGTCGACATACGAAAATGCGCTATATTAACCCGGGCAACGGCTTGAGTAGTGTATTCATGGCGCATAACGGACTTACTCAGTATTAACAGCAGGACCAGGCGGAACAGGTATCCGAAACCAACTGCTTGTTTAAAGCAAGAGCTCACGCTTATATAAGGCATAACTTAAGTGAGTCAACTAGCTTACGGAAGGGGACTGCGTGCGCACGAAAAATAAGCTGGGCGCTATCGGACTTTGTACAACGGGCGGCCCGCTATCTTATGCTTTGGGTTCATAATTGATAATACGTAATAATTAATAACAGTTAAATACATAACAAAATGGGCCTTATCCTAGTAATTAATTATTCCAATTAATTTAGTGAGGGTGCAAAACAAAAAATAAAACGCATCGTTACAAACGCAAAGTATACCCAAAATCTCATCATCTTTACGATATTATAAAACGTACCAAATGGAATTAGAATAGGATCAACTGTTTTTGAAATATCGTGTGTAAATTTGACAAAAATTTTCAAATTAATCAAAATTAGAGTATTGACCGATAGAAAGGTAAAATAATTTAGTTAATTTTCTGTATTATAGTATCTCGGTTCGATTAAAACTTGTTCCTGAGAGTACTCACTTTCAAATAAAATTTAAATGTTCAATAGTATGTTAAGGTTTGGCAATTGCAATTGAATACTTTTAACAGGTGTAAATCAGAATGAATTTTTCCTTCAAATCATTTACAACTGGTTGAAAAAATTTTCCTTTATGCCAGTAAAAATTTTGATGCTCTGGTCAGTAATACTTACTTGGAATATTATAAACAACTAGTTTTGTGCAAAATATTAAGACAAACAGCGTAACATTTTTGAGGAATTGAGCCAAATTGGAGTTTCACTGAATTGTTTTGGAGAGTATTGAAATTTGTGATATTTTTTTATACAAGATGCATATTCTTCAAAAACTAGGTAAAGATGATGCCGCAAAACAAATTCAGTTTGGTGAAACTATAATTCAAAATGAAAGACTTTCGAATATTTTAAAAACAACTTTTTTAGTAATCCATGTTGTTTTTAAACGTACATATCAGCAAAACAATTTATTATTGGGGTGATAAAATATTTTCAAAAATTGATTGTTACAGATGAAATTGTATCTAAAACGAAAGCAATAAATCTAAAAAACATACATTTGTTATTTCATCACTCGCAACAATTGTAATTTGAATTGATAACTCCGACTATTTTTCTAAAAAACGGTGAAAAGTCCTGTAAATACTTTTCCAAAAAAATAAAAAAATTAGATTGCAAAAATTTTTATCTAGGCAGTCCTAATTGAAATTTTAAAGCTGTGGTTGTTATTTCGCTTAGAAGTCGAGATACAAAACTGCTGTTTTTACCAAACTTTTATACTCATTTTTTAAATGATTTTGTGTTTGATTTAAAAAATACAATTTTAAAGCTACAGTCAGTTTTGACAATTAACCCTGTATATGATAAATAGCAGTAGATTCCTATAGTACCTTTTAAAACATTTATCCTACAATGAAGAAAAGTAAATTGTGTGGATGAAACAAGAAAAAAATAAGAAATCAAAAAAATTGTATTAAGAATTATAAATTGTTTTTGCAAAAATCAATTTATTACCACTTAAATTTTTTAAACAATAAGTATCGGTTTCGAAATCTTTATACCCTTAATCAATTTATCACTTAATATAAACGTGTAGTATACTGTGTGTCCCACGGAAAAGTTGACGTAGGCGTTTACTGTGTTAAATTTAAATTTAACGCATATCTATTTTCTGGCACAATTGACCACAATACAACAATATATTTTGTTAGATGAATAAAATGATGGATGAGTTGATAAATGGTCGGGTATGGATTTACATGACAAAACTCCAGGTTCGATTTCGATTGGAGTAACTTTTATTTTTATTCAATTTTATTATTCATATTGCCTATAAAATGTGTTTAAATTTTGATCGTCTAATCGTAACTACAAATTAATAGTTTTTTACTTTTACGAATTATTGAGAAGCTCAAATACAAAAACAAAAATAATTTAAAAAAATTACGGCAATTAGAATCGAACTCGAGTTTTGTTCGCCAAGAACTACCCGACAACAGTTTAACCAACCGGTTAATAAATTAAAGTTTATAAATAATAAGTAATTTTTTGATTTTTGATAAAAATATGTTTAAAACTCATTTTTATCATATAAACTTGTTTAATTTTATCTATTTAACAAGATATGTTAATTGTAATGTAATACGGTGTTATAATCTGCAGGTTGTAGACTATATTTAATTTTTTTCACTACTGTAATTATTTTAAATAAATACCAACAATAGATGCAGTAATTATCAAAACTTTAAACTTCAGTAAAATAAAATAAAATTATGTTCCCATTTTCTAAAAAATATATCGTAATACTCTTTGATTATATGGTTTCAATTTTATAGTTTATTATTCTGTATAAAGTAATTACTGACTCTGAGTTATTAAATTACTTACCATACAAAAACTAATCGCATTAAATTATTTATTAAAATTAATTAAGTATACAAAAATAGTAGTACAGTTCCACTAAGCCTGCAGTAGCCCCAATAGACATAATCGGAAAAGCTAAATTTTTATTTTCATATTTTTCTAAATGTTCATACAAGACTCAAATTACGACTAAATATGTTTCTATTGGACACGAAAGATTGGATAACAGTTTTTCTAATTAAAATTTTTGAGGTTACGATGGGATTGTTGGAGTGGTATTTCAGTCAAAAGATGCATTGAGGTTTTGCGGTTGGGTCTATTATTAAAACAAACTTTTGTAAAAAATTAATTATTTATAAAATATTTTATTTCAGCTTAGCAAGTCAACTCCCAACGAAGTTGTGCTTCGAAACGTTCAACCGGAGATTTCGGGTCGATACAGGTGCGAAGTATCAACGGATTCACCAAACTTTTTTACAAACATAGAGACTGGATATATGTACGTTATAAGTAAGTAAATAAATATATTAACCCTATAGCTGTTATTTATTACTAAGCGATTATTTTTAAAATGCTTCGGTATATTTTAAATTGATGCCATATATAATATAAAACGCAAAAGTAAAAAAGGCAGAATAAATTATTAGACAATAATGGTGAATAAACAAATTTATAAACCGTTATAAAAAAAACCGAAGACAAAGTACGTCGTAAAACAAATACATTCCTTTTTTTGTACGCTATCTAGAATAAAAAAAATAAAAATTATTCCACCGTGGAAAAATTATTACAATCAAATAAAAAGATAAATTTATGATTTCATTTCTAGGGATGCATGATGAATATAATATCATCGATGATAGATGTTCTGAATCTACTACACATTCCAAGTCCTGATTTCGTTTTTATTTAAGCTGATTTCCCAGGGGCGGAGTTGTGTGGTCACATATGGACCAATTATCCCATAACTTCTACCTCGTTAACCAAAGCAATAAATCTAAAAAAATTCGTTACCCACTCGCGATCTAAAACCTGGTTTTTAGTCTTTTAAATACAATTTGGTATTTATTACATTGTATGCGAAATTGGAGCAGTATTAAAAATTTTTGCCAACCTTTTAGTAATAAATTGTATTATCTTTTAATTGTGTTATTCGTTTGTAAGAGATATCGTATATAAAATTCAAATTTAATCAAAGTCGTTGTTCACTATTGTTTTCCAAAATCGTATTCTAGTGGAAGTTGTTATCAATTAACGCTATTTATTTTACGCCCGTCAATTTTGTGAAACACTGTACAATCTTGTATAAGAGACGCTGTGGAAATGTTTCTTACTATAAACCTTTGTAAGCCAGTAATGGACTATCCATCAAACGGTTTCTACTGATTAAGTTTATTAACGTTTGCCATTATTTATGTCTCGATCTTATTGAAACACAACGCACTATAATTTAATATCAGCAATAAAATGTGTATAATTTTTAGATAAAAGTGTTGCATGGTACAGCAAAAAGGGTTCTAGTTGCCATTACATAATGAAGGGTAAGACTATTTATCTCTAAAACTCTCTAAAGCGGTAAAGCTGCTTACGGAGAAGGCATAGTTTGAATTGACATTGGTTAAGTTAAGAGGATTTTTAGTTAAAGCCGTATTTAACAATGACGCCACTTAGTGTATAGTTTTACGTGGTAAACTTGATTACCCGTAATGCTTATACTAATTTTAACAAAAAAAATAGAATTAGATTCGACACGTGAAAGTATTATATTTGGTTCAGATTTTATTAATAAATTGAATTTTTTGTGCGTGTTGCGAGTTAATTGACTTAAAAACCGGATAACTTTATAAGCGGATTCATTCTCCAATTTCTCTTCTACAGATGCTTTTATTTAATAAATCTCTTGCAGGCACAAAATAGAAAAGTAATTACAATTTGTTTTAAATTTAACAAAACTCTACCCTCATTTTAATTGTAACGGAATTACAAAAACTCATGTTCTGAATGTAGGGCGTGCTTGATGTACTTTTGATAAACTAAAACCTTCTTTTTTCATCAAATTAAATTTAAATTCAAATAAATCGAATAAACTTCCTTGTAGATAAATAACTTCCAAAATTAAAAAAAAAACGTGTGATTGTTTTATTTATTCACCTTTTTGGACAAAGAAGTTGGTTCCTGTTAGTTAAAATACCCTACAGTGTAAACATATTTAATAAAAATTAGTACTAGAATAGTAAATGATTGAAATATAATCCTGGCTGATTAAACTTGTATGTTGTGACAGGTGACGGGAAGTGGATTGTTTTATTGAACCATAGATTTTTTAAAATACGTTTTTAATCTTATTAAATTAAAAAAAAACGTATCAATGGACAATGCATTTATCACATAATTCAACTATATTCTAACTTTTTTATTAAAAAGAGAAAGACCGCCGGTTTAACTGAAACTGTAAATTAAATTTCGAAAACCTTTTGTTTTTAAATTCAAAATTTGTAGAATCCAACCGTAACGTCTTCACACGATTGTCCCAACATGCTTGGTTATTATGTTGGAAATACAGATTACTATATTTTTAAATTAAACTTTCCACATTATTTTTAAGATTTAGATTTATTTTTTAAAAAGTTATTACTCACACTTTGGAAAAAGTCGGTTCTGGACTGCTCGGTGATGCCAAGCCGGCTATAGTCATCACGACAATGGTCAACTCGACGACGGCAAATTCGTCACCTTATTTAAAAGTCTTTTGTTGGCTCCCACATAGCGTCTTCTTTTGACTTTTCTACTGCGTTCGTTTATTGCTCTTTTTGTAGTCAGCATTATATGCTGCTTAAACCTTCCTTAAATTTTTTATAAAGGTTCATATAGTGTACAATGAGCAATTGCAGAATTAGAAACCAATTGCTTTCTTCCGGTGACACCGATGTAATTTTTTGGTAAACCATTCCAAAATTGGTTGAAATTTATATTCTTCAGGCTATTATTGTTGTAATTCGACAATTACAGTAATTGCATCTTCTTGTGGAACAAATGCCAGTCAAGGGATCTTTTTCAATTATAGTACAAATTCTGGATGCCGTCTAAGAAGATTGCAAGAGGATAAATTTGGAGATCCTGAACCAGGTGAAATAAACACCCCCAATTTATCCTTGAACAGTTGTCGTATACTAAAATTCATCCAATGTAATAGTTTGTAGAAATCTGTAGTATGTAAGATAAAGACTCTAAACTCTTCAACGTTGCGAAAAAAGCTAACCGCATTTTTAACGCAATATATCACATTCCTGCTAGTCGATGATAATTGCAGAATTACGTACAAGTCCTAACAAACACGCGTTTCGCCTTTTTGAGGCTCATCAGTGTAGCGTAGCTTAAACACAAACCTACAAAAATCACTAGAAATAAAGTCTGTCCAGAAACAAAACGAAGTAATAAATCAACATGTTTAACAGATTCTAATGGCGTACCGATGTATTGATACTTTTTCGAAAAGGGGGTTAAAAATGTAGATGTGTAACTTTTTATCATTAAATAATTATTTTGACACATTTCATCTTATTAAATGTTCAAATTGACCTCCACCTACTTCCATGCAATGGTGTAAACTATTGACTGTAATAAACTGAAATTTGACACATGGGTTTGTCTAAACATTTCGGTTTATTATAGTCACTAGTTTTTGAGGTATTCTAAAAAAATTTAAATTTTTTTAAGTCTACCACCCTGTAACTTTTTAACGAAGCTTTCCTGATAAAAACTTTATATGAAAAACCCAATTTAAAATTTTTATCAAATATTACGTAGGTTTAATTTTGGCCACCACTAGTGAATCACCTTGTTTATCAGAAATTGCTAATATCATTATCGATCACATTTTTAGAAATTTTAACTAATTACATACTAATAATTGAACTAGAAAGTTCGCACCATATTTGTAATGACACTTTAATAGATTTTAATGTGTTCTTAATGAAATAATTAATGGAGAAATATGGTATGTAACTATAACGATAGCCTAACTAATGATTATTGTCATATCATATCGGTATATCATAAGGTGTACATACGCTGCAGTATTGAGTTTTATTGGAATGGCATCGAGTCCTGAATTTATTACAAGGAAACGCGTAAAGAGGTCTGCGCTTTCTACCAACGTGCTCAATGTGTACAATTATTTGAAATGCCATTATCCGTTGAAAACAGTTCAAGAGACAGTTAATATGTGTTCACATATGACTGACATTGCAAAAACAACAATATTCAGACTATTGCGTAAAGACAAAGTTTCTGTGCGTGAGCCTAGTTTATCTCATGGTAGAAAAAAAAACTTAAATACTCGAATATGTGAAAAATACAATTAGAAGAATAGTGCATTTGTTGTGAAAGAGGAAAAGGGTATACCCAATTTAAGTAGAACAATGTTGTGGCAAGTTTTGCACAAATTGAATTTTTCATGGGAAAAAATGAATAGGAAAGCTCTCATTGATAAGGACGAAATTGTATGTTGCAGAAGAAATTACCTACAAAATATCTCTAAATTACATTCTGAAAGCAAGAAAATTTATTATTTAGACGAAACGTGGGTAAATGAAGGTTATACTGTGGAAAAAATGTGGCAAGACAAAAATGTAACCAGTGGACAACAGGCTTTTTTAGAAGGATTATCTACAGGTTTAAGACCTCTTTCAGGAAAAGAGCGACGCTTAATTATTACGCATATAGGAAGTGACAAAGGTTTTATAGAGGAAGGTTTACTGCTATTTGAATTGAAAAATACCGGTGATTACCACGAGGATATGAATAGGGATGTTTTTGAGGAATATTTTGTACAAATGTTAGATTTAATACCAAAGGGTTCCGTAATTGTTATGGACAATGCCAGCTACCATTCCAGATAAATCGAACGTTTACCTACAACTTCCTGGAAAAAACACGTTATAATGGAATGGCTTTCCTCAAAAAATAATGCTTTCGCAAATGACATGGTAAACAGGGAACTACTAAGTCTAGTACAAGGTGTTAGGACAAAGTTTAAAAGATATGCAGTTGACGAAATGGCAGCAAAACGTGATATTTTTGTTCTACGCTTACCGCCATACCATTGTGAATTAAACATTAAAGAATTAATATGGGCGCAGGTGAAGGGTGCAGTAGCGAGAAATCATACCACGTTTAAATTAAGTGCCGTTAGACAACTTTTAATGACTTCTTTGAAGGATGTGACTGCGGAAAAATGAAAAAGTGTATAGAACACGTAATGAAAAAGGAACAAAAAATGTGGGAACTTGGCAATTTGATAGAAGTTACTATAGAGCCTATTGTAATTTCAATACGGTCGTATGATACTTCTTCCGAAGAAACAGATGAATTTTTAGAATAACTGTATTTTAAAATTATATATTTATTATTTTTCCTATAAATTTAGTTTGTTCGTGCTATATTTTATTATACCTTAAATTTTCAAACTCTATAAAATGGTTTCTAACAAACGATATGTTTTACAATTACAATGATATGTTTAAAATTACTTTCAATAAAACACAATAAAACGCAATCGTAATTTTTTTTTGTCAGCAAAACCCATGTACACGCCTATGATCTTTAGTTTAGACCTCAAGAACAGGTACGTTCCATTGTTAATGGATTAGGAGCTATTCATAAATAACTTACGTTGTAACACTATAGTATGGAAGCGGTATATTCTAAAACTAGTTTTAAAATCTTTTATGTATTTCATACAAAATCGTGTACCGCTTATATGTAAAATAAATAAACTATTTTAATTTATTACTTCGTTTCGTTTCTAGACAGACTTTAGCTACATAATTTGAACGCATTGTGGCTGCTTTATAAGCAAGTGAAAGTCTGTGTCGCTATCTCATGCGATTCATCAAATATAATAATTTGTAGTAGTATGTAAGATGCAGGCTATGAACTCTTTAACAAAAATAGCTAAGCGCATTTTTAAAGCAATATATCAAAATCTTGCCAACCGAATAAAACAGTAGCCAGTAATAATTACATTGGTTTTACATATTACAAATTTCTACAGATTTTTACATTTGTATTAACCTCTAATTAAAATTCCAAAAAGTGCAATAACTTCCAATAATGACATTTTCCATTATTACAACTTTCATAGAAGTTTTGATGATGTAGTAATATAATAATAGTAGTACAAGGAGTTTGAGATCGGACCGTCGCCAAGGTAATCATAGCAAGTTTCCCCTTCGCCGAATTCAATTCAAATCTGAAATCCACTATCCGAAATATGAAAAAGAAAAGCAGTGTAGATGGAATTACTCTACAGATTATCATTGACGCCTTAGCAATAATTGAAACAACTCTTCTAAATTTCATAAACCAATGCTTTTTAAACGGAATTTTCCCTAATATGTGGAAAACCGCGACAATAATACCAGTACCTAAAATAACCGGAACACGAAACTGCAGCGAATACAGACCTATAAATATGTTACCTACTTTAGAAAAAATTGTAGAAGTTTTTGCTAAAGAACAACTGGAAAAGTATTTAGAAGAAAATAATATAATAACTAATATGCAATCGGGTTTTAGAAAAAATCATTCGTGCGAAACTGCTCTACATCTAGTTCTAGCCAATGGGAAATACGATATTGAAAGCGGACAAAAGGTTGTTGCGGTACTGCTTGACTTTAAGAGGGCATCTGAAGCGGTAAATCGGACCCTTTTACTTTAAAAAATGGAAAAATACGGCATTACCGAAAATGCTTTAAAGTGGTTCCAAGATTACCTAACGGATAGGCGCCAGATAACCATCTATGAGGGAGAAAAATCTACATCTAGAGAGGTCTTATTAGGGGTGCCTCAAAGGACAATTTTAGGTCCTTTGTTATTTAGCATTTACATAAATGACATGATAACTTCAGTTAAATATGCTAGAGTAAACTTGTTTGCCGATGATACCTTAATAACAGTTAACGATATCGACATTAAAAGTGCAGTAAACAATATTAATAGTGACTTAGTGAATATTTCTAATTGGCTAAAATTTAATAAACTCAAATTTAACACTTCAAAAACAAAAGCATTAATATTAAGTAATAATGGGTCGATGACAGACTGCAAGGTTAGAATCGACAATGTTGAAATTGAGTACTCGATTGAATCAAAATATTTGGGAATAATTATTGACAACAAACTATCTTTCAAAAATCACATTAATTACATCATACGTAAAGTAGCTCAAAAAATAGGGTTCTTTGGAAGAATACGTTCGAA
This sequence comes from Abscondita cerata, assembly GCA_030710515.1. Lineage (NCBI taxonomy): Eukaryota > Metazoa > Arthropoda > Insecta > Coleoptera > Lampyridae > Abscondita > Abscondita cerata. Next base: position 213,375 of record JALBCR010002839.1, on the reverse strand, counting down.
ATTAAGTGTTCGGTCCCGAATTCTGGTGTATGAAACTATAATTGCACCTCATTTTGATTATTGTGCAACCATATTATTCTTGCCTTTCAAAGACGACTTTCAAAGACTGCAAAAATTACAAAATAAAGCAATGCGGATCATATTACGGTGTAGTAAAATGACACGAATATCATTAATGCTGAATGCATTACAATGGTTAAGAGTTAAGCAACGAGTTTATTTTAAAAGGTTGATATTTATTTATAAGATAATTAATAATATGTTACCTAGCTACATGCAGAAATTTATTGTTTTTAATAAGGATATACATTAATATAACACTAGAGATTTAAATAGTTTTAGGCTCCCTTTAGTTAAGAGAACTTTTTCACAAAACAATTTATATTATAAGGGCTTAAAAATATATAATGAGCTGCCTGAGGAAATTAAGAAATGACAGACATTAATGAAATTTATAAAAGCATGCTTAGAGCATGTGAGAGAGGTGATTCTAGTATGATTAGAGATTAGGTGATATTTGTGAACATCTTATTATTAGATGAATAAACTTACTTATTATTGAGCCGGTTCGAAAAAAAAATTCGTGTTTGTGCATAAGGTATCTAGGTGATACATGCACTTTTTTTAACTTTTCCCAATTTAAAATACAAAATTTGGTGCATCTAAAAACATTTAAATCAATCACCATTTTGGTCCAGTACTTTAACAAATCTTAGCAGGGAAATGAGTCTATGTCTTTAAAATTTACCAAATTTTGAGTTATAAAACACTTTTTTCTTTTATACCACTTCTTTCTACGCCAATAATTTTTCCGTGTATTCAGAAGCACCTCTTTAAAATTCATTTAAAGGAGTTTTTAAATAATATTAATTATATCGAATATAATGTGCCCTCTAGTAGGAAATATTTGTGCAATAGTAAACTTCTACTCGAGTTCGCTCACTCTTGTAGAGTGTCAATCCATTGTTTTCCTTCCCCTTTCTCTCCTAGTAGTAACTTCCATTCCTTTTCCTCATGTCTTGTTTCCTGCAGCCCCTCTTTTATATGTATTATATTTTCCCATTCATCCTCACACAACCTGCATACTCTCTCCTCATCACTCATCCAATATTTATTTTCATTTTCTTCATTACCCATTCTGAACCTTGCAATCATTCTTATTTCATTCATTCCTTTTCCGTCTGTTATGTACCTTGGTGTCTTGTCTGTCATATTTTTATGTATTTCCCGTTATATTTTCCTTCCTTTATTTTTGCTCTTCTTTCCTGCTTCTGAGTATCTTTATCTCTTTGCAACTATTTCCTCTTCCATCTTTCTCCCCCCCTCTCTTAATCTCTTTATCTCTTCTCTTGCGTATCCCACTCTTTCATACTATTTTCTTCTTTCTTCTTCCCCATATTTTACCTTCTGTGCCTCGATCTCTTATCCTAACTTCAAAAAGTATTTCATTTTCCTTCCTACTTCCCATTTTCTTCATACCTTACTGCAATTCTTCCTGCTTGTATCCTAATTTTTTCTATTTCTAGCTCTTCTTCCACTATATACCCCGGTGTCTCTTTCTCTAGTCCTAACTTCCACCTCCAGTATTTCTCCTGTATCTTCTCCAGCTCTTGCCATTCCCTCCAACCCCAAATCTCCGCTCCATACAGTACCACACTTCTTACCAACTTTTCAAACATCCATCTCCTTTTCTCTATATCTTTACTAAATATCCTTTCCCTTAACCCCCATACTTGTCCTACTATTCTATTTCCTTTCATTTTCATCTCTTTTATATGGTCTCCATCTTTGTTATCATATCTGATGTTGTAACCTAAGTATCTATACTTATCTACTCTCTACCTTCTCCCCCCCACCACCATTTCACCTCCTTTCGTCTTCCTTTTCCTTTTTTAAATTCCATAATTTTTGTTTTCCTACATTTGCTGCTAGTTTTTTATTTTCTAGGTATTTCTTCATAAATTTAACTACTCCTCGCATCTCTTCTTCATTTCTCGCTATTGCCACAATGTCATCCGCATAAGCTAAAACCCATATCTTTTTCCTTCCTATTACTATTCCTCCTACTTGATTTTCTTCCATTTCCTTCTCAAGATCACTAATGTATATCAAGAATAAGATTGGGCCTAGCGGACATCCCTGTTTTAGTCCTTTTCCGTCCTAAATTCTCTACCTAGCTTCCTCCCTACCCTCGTTCTACACCTTGTTTTTTCGTATATTTCCTCTATTGCATTTTTTATACCTTTGTTTATTCCTACCTCCTCCATCCTTTTCCATAATACCCCTCTTTCCACATTATCAAATGCCGCTTTAATGTCTAGAAATATTGCGTACATCTTTCCTCCTTTCTTTGCTAACTCTTTACTAATTATGTGCTTTAATATGTATATATTGTCTATCGTTCCTCTTCCTTTCCTAAATCCTGCTTGCCAATCCGGTATTATATTCTTTTCTTCTATTTCTTTTCCAATTTTTTTCTAACTATTTCCGCATATATCTTATAGCCCGCATTCATTATACTCACTCCTCTATAGTTGTTCGCTTTCTTCCTATCTCCCCCTTGTAAATTGGGCATATTATTGCCTCTTTCCATTTTCTGAAACCCTTCTCCTTTCCATATTCTCTCGAATACTTCTCTTACTTTTCTCTCATTCCTTCTCCGATGTACCTCCATTGTTCTCCTTGTATTCCATCCGTTCCTTCTGCTTTTCCTTTTTACTTTATTTATTGCTCTCTCCATTTCTTCTTTTTCTATTCCACCCTCTCTGTGTCTTATCCTTTTTTTCCAACTTCTTCATTTCTTGCTTTTTTCACTCTCTCCTACTAACTTCTTGCTGTGTTCTTCCCATTTTCCCCATCTATATTTGCTTCCATCCTTCCTCCTTTTTCCTCTTTTATTAATGAATTCCCATACCTGTCCTTCATTTTTAATTTCTCTAATCTTTATCTCGGTTTGTTTTTTATGTTCTTCTTTATTTTTTACACATATTCCCTTAAAATTTAGTTTTAACCTTTTGTATTCATCTATCTCTATCTTTCCTTTTTTCCATTTCCTTCTTCCTTTTCTTAATTCTTTTTCCCTTTCTCGCATTCTCCATTCCACCAATCTTTTCTTTTCCTAATTCTTGTTTTTCTTAATCTATACTTTATCTTCTCTGTTGCCAATTCCATCCTGGCTGTAATTCTCTCCATCTCTTCCTCCACCTCTCCTTTAGTATTTACTTCCTCTTCCATTTTCTTTATACCTTTTTATACTCTCTTCAGTCCATACTTCTTTTCTCTCCATACCTCTTCTTGTTCTTGTACCTCTTTCTCTCCCTCTTCCATCATGACCACTTCTAGCGGCTGATGGTCCGATTCTATCTCTCTCCTATTCTTAGTGTTTCTATGTCCTCCTTACTTTTTAGTTTATAATCACATAATCTATTACTGACTGGCATCTTTCTCCCACATATGTAAATTCCCTTTTTCTTCCAAATTTCGTTCATTATTGTCCAACCTCTCTCTTCACATAGTTCTATCAAAATTTTCCTTGTCCGTTTATTTTCTTATCCATTGATATCCTATTTCTTATCTCTCCATTTACCATTATTCCTCCCTCCTTTCCTATCCTAGCATTCAAATCTCCTCCTATAATCAACTTGCTTTCATCCCTATCTTCTATTGCCTTTTCTATAATTATTTTCGTTGTGTCCATTTTCTTTCCATATATCGTAAAAATATTATATTTTTCCCCTTTTCCGTCTTTACTCTGATCTTAATCATCCCCTCTACATTTTCTTCTTCTATTTCCTTTTCTATTTCCCATTCTTTTCTTACCCCCACTATTAATCCTCCTTTCGCCCTTCCCTTCCTCTCTTTCTTTTTGCATACTGAATTTCCCATACATATTCTTTCGGCATCTTATCTTTCCATGTACTCCATTCTTTTTCCTCCATCCAAGTTTCTACTAAATCTACCATTTTAAAACCCTTTATATAGTTCCAAAAATCTACACCTTTGTTTTTTATGTTCCAAAATAAGACCTTATTTTTCTCTTTATTTTTTACCCCCCACCCTTTTACTCCCTTTTTTTCTTTGCCCTTACCCCTCCTCAATGTTTAGTTTTTGGTGTCCATTTTCTTATCCTCCCCTCGTTCTCCACCCATCTTCTTTCTTCTCCCTCCACCCACATTTTCCTGTATCCAATTTTCACTCTCAAACCCTCTTCCTCCACTTTTTGCTTCCATTCTTATCTTCATCTGTATTTCCCTCTCCTCTTTGTCCTATCTTCGTCTATGTATATTTTGGTACCTTTCATTCTACTTTTGTTCTTTAGTATCTCTATTTTGTCCTCTAAACTCGACATTTTAATAATCACTATACCTTTTCTTATCTCCACGGCTTCTTCTATTTTCTTATCCAATCCTATATTCTTATTTATCAACTCCTCCATTTCTTGTTTTATTTCATTCTTTCCTCCCTTTATTTCCATCCCCTTTACTACAAATTTTTCTTTTTTTTCCAAGACTTCTACTCTTTTCTCCAGCCCATCACATTTCTCCTCCAAGTATTTACACTTTACCTCGAACTTCTCACCCATTCTTTTTATTTCCTCTTTTATCTCTTTCATTTCCTCATTATTCTTCTCTTGCACCAATTTCATTTTCTTTATTTCTTTTAACATTTCTTTCCATATCATTTTCATTTCGTCATTGTCTTCTTTTCTTTTGTTACTTTTCTAAACCTTCCCTTTTCTTCTCTCTTCTCCTCCTCTTTCCCTGGTGATCTTTCTATTTTTTTACTTTTTCTAAATAACCTATACAGTTCTTCTTCCTGTCTTCTTTTTTTGTGTCTGTATTCGACCCTTCCGAGACCGACATTTTGATAAATTATATAATGATATCTCTTAGACTTAATAAACTCCGCTTTAAAACTAACACAAAAATTCACACCTTTCTTTTCGAACTGCTTCGAATTTCTCACCGTAATTGATTATTTGTTATTGAACATACACTTAACTAATTACTTTATCTAATTCGTACACTATTAAATAACGTTTATCAAAAATCCCCAGGTGATGGGCCTTCTATTTAGGAGGTGCGGATTGAGGTTGATAAAAAATTAGTCACTCATGTAAGTGTGTTGCCGAACGTTTCGACCAGTATAACAGTCTGGTCTTTATCCAAGGCTTCTACGACTGAAGAGTAGAACCAATTTTTTTCCCGCATTCAAATTGGGACAAGGTACAGTAAAAAGACATTAAATAATCTAATGATAATGTATAAATAATCACAATAATTAAATCGGTTTAAGACTAGTAACGTTAAAATCAATAAATTGTAACGTTTGAATTTAATTAATTATTGTGATTATTTATACATTATCATTAGATTATTGAATGTCTTTTTTACTGTACTCGTCCCAATTTGCAATGAGGGAAAAAATTGGTTCTACTCTTCAGTCGTAGAAGCCTTGATAAAGACCAGACTGTTATACTGGTCGAAACGTCGGCAACACACTTACATGAGTGACTAATTTTTTATCAACCTCAATCCGCACCTCCTAAATAGAAGGCCCATCACCTGGGGATTTTTGATTTAATTACACAGGAGACAATTTTAAAAAATAACGTTTATCGTTTTAGAATGCCAGAAAAGTTAAAAACAACGATAACTTAAATACAGTTCATTATCACTTTCTGTTTATGTGCGTTATTCCCTATCACTACTTATCACTATCACACACGTTGTTGTCTATTTCCTATCGTAATTCCCGATAGATTCTATCTCATTAATACTAAACTACAACGTCTATTACTTACTTATAATTATTTATAGTTAAATTACACTTCTATCCCAAGAGCGATTTAAGATCACTTCCTTTCTTCGCGAACGCTTACAGCCAACACTTAGTTGACTATAATAATTGAAGAATCTGCTTATGTAACTGCTTACGCATCTGTCGCTTTAATATCAATAATCTTTTATTTGTATGTTTATCTCTCAGGGTAAACTATTTTTATCTACCGCTACACTTTTTTAACGAAGGCTATTATTCCTTGCACATACAATTTTAAATTTTGTCAAAAACTTATGCTGTATTTAAGTATACCAACAAAGGTAAATAAAATACAACATTATACATACATTTAAAAAAAGAGGGGTGTGCAAACTACCCAGGCTATCCAGGAAATTACGAGAAAACCAAATGAATTAAACAAAAGCCCCAAAACAAGTTAGGAAAGGGAACTCAATTTGATCAAATTAGAATACGGTAATACTAATAATCTTCCCTCAAAGTATTATTCTATAACAATCATTCCTCACAGAGGAGTAAGCGCCTCTTTAAGGGTATTTGGTATCGAGTGGAGACAACTGAATTTTGCTACGCAACGCTAGTGTATGCATCACTGTATTTTAAGAATGCTCCACCCACCAAAACATTTGTCATACATCTACTGCAATGATTTTACCTGCTTTGGAAATTCCCACTATTATATACTTCTCGAGAGAGGATTACAATAACTGCATTCACTTTATATTTTCCAAATATTGTGAGTTTTTTGAATAATTTGATGCAATAATGTTTTCACAAGTAAAATATCGTATTCACATCTTTGGATAAAATTAGCATAAATACTATTGAAATGAAAACAAAATACGAATAAATTAATAAAATGACTAACTAAAAAGCAAAAATTATTTTCTGTTAGTCATTTAGGAGATAAAATCAAAAAAATGTATCCAAAGTGGCTCCTAAGCTCGTTCAGCACTTTATTTTTCACTCAAAAAATTTTAGCTGGATTTTTCAGGGATAATTTTAAACTATTTTTTATTACATTATTTTGCAGTTATAAAGTGTTGGTTTTTTAAAAAAGTATTTTTTAAATTTTTATTATTAATTAGTTTTAATAATTTTACTATTAATATTAAAATAATTCTAGCACTTACTTGAAAAAAAAAATAATAAGTTTCAATAATTCATTTTCTCTCAAAATATTCCTAATTAAATTAAAAATTTTTTACTGTTACAAAAATATGTAAAATTATATGTTAGTAATTACTATGGTGTATGAATTACTGAATCTCTTATTTTTATGATTCGTGGTAAACGTGGGTCAACAATTTCCGGCACAATGCAATTTAAATAAAATGCTTCTAATAGGTACCTTTTTTTTCACATTTCCTCATTCTTATAGATACTTTCCACGTGGAAATCGTATTGTTAAAATTATGTTGACGATTTATTTTGAATAGGTAATTCACAATAATATTTTATGTTACAAGGACAAAAAATAAAATATTTTGGACGATTTGCTATTATTGCAAAGAGTCCAAAATATTTTTCGTCCATGCACCATACATTATTTTTTATTCGATTGTATAAAATTCAAAAGAAGATACAAGAATAATATTAAATCACATTCCGAATAAATCAAGTTGCCATTAAAATTTCATAATTATCGAGATTGCATGAAAATTTCATTGTTTTACTAACGTGTCGTTTAATCGTGATGATGATTTACTGATGTATACCCCTCCACATGTGCGCGAAATCGCGGATGAGGTTTCATTAAAATTAATGCCACGACCACTATGAAAACTTTACGTTTCATAGTCATAAACTACTAGAGAAAATTTGTCATATCTAAACGACTTCAGAAAATCATTTCGTTACTAGTAACGGTATATATACCCCAATTGACTGAATGTAGTTGCACAAACTAATTGGTTGCTCGTTTTGATTTGAAACTGACCTTTATTTATCTAACCTGAAAATCTGACGAAACGACGTCTACACCTCAAATAAAAAAATAAACTTAATACTTATTGTTCATTATTCAGCATAAAAAATGTTTGGTGGTCATGAAAACAACTATATTTTTTTTAATTGCCAAACTGACAGTTAAATCTTAAATTAAATTTTTGATAAAACTTAGATACTTCATACTGGTCGTGGAAAAGTATAGTGTATTACTTGAGGATAAAGTAATGTTTCATTACTCGTGATTATCAGCGCTCGGGCTACCACCCTGGCGCAGCTAACACATTCGCATGTAACTGTGACTTTCTCCTTGTGTAATACAATATACTATTTCGGTCTAGGACGAAAAAATGCGTTGCCCTAGCTACCGCAATGTTTGATGAAAAGAGTTTTCGTCCGGAGATTCAAATCATGAAAGAGTTGTTTATGATACAATCGAATAAAAAAATATTTTTAATAACCCTGTGTTTAAATACAATAACTAAAACACCAGATTAACGTTTACATTTGCACAAGAAAGAAATAATTCCCGTAATTATTTAGATCCTACAGTAATAAACAAGAATTATGGAACTATTATCTTTATCACAGACTGGTTAAGTAAACCAAATTGTAGTTTCTATTACTAAAGACATATACATTCTAAAATATAGTTATGAAACGAACTTACCAATCAGAGGTATGTTGTCTATTAATTGCGGTGATTAAAAAGAACGGGCGGTATTTGTGCAAATAAACAATAAAAAAAAGGTGTAGCCAATTTTATTTCAAAAAATAATTCAATCAGTCTCAGCGTCCTTATTTTTTGAGCAATTTTTTTTAAAATCACTTTTTAGGATAACTTGTTCTTATGGTTACGTCGTGTTAATTGAGAAATTTTAATTTTCATTTTCAAACTAACAAAAAAGTTGACTGCAAATTTCAGAAAACTCAAAAACGCATTTAATAAAAGTTTAATTACAATTTCAAAAAATACGGATTAGAAGTTGAGTTCTTGGATCATGAAAATCTGATATTTTATGTTGCTTCATTTTAGCGGTGGGGCTGATTTAAATATTGCAAATATTGACTTGTATTGCTCGATAACTTTTTTATTTGAGTTGTAGGATTTTTTATATCATTTTTTTTAGATATCTATTAGCGAGTACTTTCAAAATCTGTATTAAAATTTGTCCAAATCAAATAAAAAGTATCTACATAAAAACGAACCAAATACCCATAACAATTTTATTTTGGAAATGTGTGAAATGGTTCTTTGAAACGACGTTTTTTTATTGTACTTTAAGTACCACGCACTTACTTGGTGTAGAAACAATAAATTAATAGTGCAGAAAACGCAAATCAGATTTTTTATTCTCTTTATCACAAGGTTTTTTGAGCTGATCTGATTTATTCGGTTATGTTTGATATTAACCATCAATTTTGTTAACATGACGTGTTTGAATTATTTATAGGCTTCATGAAAACGGCTATGTATTGACGTTTTGTCTATCGTTTGACAATAAACAAAGCATATGTGATTGCACATCTACGAGTTTTATTAAGTGGTTAACTCTTTTTGTATTTCAACCATTAACAAAATGTTAAGAGAGTGGTCACCCTCTGTGAGGGATGATGATTGTTAGAGCTTGAAAATATTTTAAATCCTCTTCTTTACAACTTGAGAATTATATCGTTTTTCCATATATTTAATTGTAATGACTTGTAATAAGTTGTAATGACCAAATAGATGACCCAGGACATTATTTTGTTACAAAACCCCTACTATCCAAATGCTACACCACAAAGTCAATTGAAACAAACCACGATACAAATACTGACTTAAGCTTCCTATCACATAATACCAGAACTTGTATTTTTGGTATTTTAATTATCGTACTCTAGTTTAATTAAATTACACTCTCCTTCCTATTAAAGTTGAAATGTTTTAGCTGTTTTTGTTTAATCCATTAGTTTTTCTTGTAGTTTGCTTCATAACCTTGTTTGAACACTTTGTATACATAACTGTCAAATCTTTTAATTATGTTTATATTATTGTTTCCCAATTTTGTTCTTGTTGAGAGTTTGTAGGTTCTTTATTGAGTTTACTAAGTTTAATACTTATTAATTAATTAGCTGTAAAATTATTTTCTAATACCCTTATTAAAAGAGTAACTCATTGTTGGTGTCTTGATATTTCAATTAAAATCTTTAATATTGTCTTAAGAAAGACCGGTTTAGACCAATTTGATAGATGTTTTAAATGATTTTAGAAATATATTAATTTCTGCAACACGGTTTAATTTTCAATTGATGACCAACTTATGTGTAACTAACATTGTTTCGTTGCTAGGGTTACGTTTATTGCAAACGTCGACGTTTTCAAAAATAGTTATACATTCAAATTGGCTGAATCAAATGCCAACAAATTATGTATATTTGAAATCAAAACAAAGAGATCTTTCCTTTGAGATAATAATATACAGGGTATTCTATTTAAAAAATATATAACTCAAATAATTGTTACAATGTTGTGAAGTCGATTTTTTATTTCCTCTATTACCAAAAGATGCTACGTGAAAAAACCTAAAACTTTTGTATTTAAAGTTTATTTCTATAACTAATAATAAGAGCTGTAGGTGGAAGTCAGGGTATTTCGGTAATTATTACTGTTAGAGCAAATCTGTTCACGTGTAAAGACATTTCTTGTGCAGTTTTTAGCGTAGAATTAAATGGAGTAGTCAATTTTTCATTTTGGTTACTAATAGTCGAGATGCCACATAAACTTAATTATTTTTAAATGGACACCATAGTTGACTTTGACTTCATTAAAATCCTTATTTTGTAAGCTTTTCAGCAAAATATAGTTTATAGAGATTCTTTTAGAAAATTACGTAATTACAAGCGAATTTGTTAGTTTGCACTTTTGTAAGTAAGCGATGCAATAATTTAAAACAATGAAACCTAGCACATCTGTCAAAACAAAGCATATTTTTGTTTTCACTGTTTAATTTGTCTCAAAAAGTTGGCCTAATGCTACCTGAACTGTTTTGCTCTAACAGTAATAGTTACCGAAATACCCTGCAATCCCATCGAAATCGGTCCACCCTGTACAATCAATTCATAAAATATTGAAAAATAAGAAAGTAAAAGAATTTTGTCAATTAGTCAATTTTGTGTTGTTTTTATTAAATTTTGACACTGAAACAGTAAAAGTTTCACAAGTTTTGTCATTTTAGTAGCTTGATAAGTTTTACATTTTGAAATTATTTTGAAATATTCAGTAAGTCCAAAAAAGTGTGGCACATCAAAGTTGTATTTTTTCTTATGGGACACCATGTATTTTGTTATTTTTTGTTTGCCCGTAAACAATAAGGTATACTTTAATAAAGGTTCCCTATACCTAAATACAGAGTGTTTTGAGTTACGTCGACTTTTCATAAAATTATTAAATTCATAAAATTAAAAAAATTATTATCTTCTAATCCAACAAATCATAACAAATTTACTTTAACGTCTAAATAGTTGGAGATTAGCTAAATGTGTTCCATGATTCAATATTAAACATTTCTTTACAGGGTGTTTAGAATATCTATGTTTTCCTGTATATCTCAACAACTTTAGTCCACTTTTCGTGGTTCCGTCAAACACAATAGTTCGCTGAATTAACACTCATTTTTGCCAATTCGTCGCAACGTAACACACCTGTAATTCCCATTATTAGTGCAACCTAAACAACAAACAAATAAGTACCTATTTGTAATTTAATTATATGTTAAATCAACCTTCATCATTAAAAATCATTCGTCTGGCGCTTCCAACAAAAATTAAAACGTAAACGTTTCCGATTTTTTTGGTTTATATCCAGCAGACTGGCGTTACAGAAAATCTATAAGTTTAGGATATTTGGTATCTATATTATATAATTGATAATGTCGTTTTTAATATAGAGAAAAATAAGCAAGTAATATATTGTCACTAATTTAAAGTATTTTTTTGTCATCCCATTTCTGAAACAACGTGTACTCTTTCAAATAATTATCCCTTGATTTTTGGGGAAGGAGATTCATCGACACCGAAGTTGCTTCTGTAAAAGGTCAATCATTTTATTCTTTATTGAAGACACGAAATAAATAATTTAATAATTTGCACAAATTGAAGTTGTTGCTATGGACACAGATCCGTTGGCGTTGTTTGTAAATGTCCATTGCAGCAGATCACTTTACAGTTATGGTGTGAAGACGAATAGCGTGTAGGCTAACGAAAGTGCAAAGTTAAATTTTTTTTGGAATTAAATGGTTGGCATTAGCCGCAATGTTCGTGAGCGGTAGGGAATTATATACTTTGCTCCATTGATATATAAATAACTATTAATTACAAATTAGTATTTTACATACTGTGAGTTTTATTACGTCAATATATTCAGAAATGTTTAGAACAATGTTCTAAGAAAGTGAGAAAAATAAAATAAATTTTTATTTATTAACTGAATGAATTTTTAGGCTAATTGGTCACTGGTTGTCTAGTAGTGCCTTGCGCTCTCTAACCAGGGTTTGACTTTGACTGAAGTATTTTTTATTAACGTTATTATTGATGCCGTTATAATACAATTTTCTAAAGTAAATTTAACATTTGAAAAAAGGTTAAACACATTTTACAAAAATTGTATTAATAATAGTATTAATAATAATTCTATAAAAATATACTGCCGTCGGAATCGAACTCGGATTTTGTGGCGTAAATCATTATACATTTTTTTAAAATACGCTTTAAACACTTACATTATATTATAAATTAGTTCTCATTTATCACCTAATAACATGTTTTGCTATATCGTGCTGAAATTGTGCCAGGAAAAAGATGTGCATTAATTTTCAATTTATCATAGAAAACGCCTATGTCAACTCACGTGGAACGAGAAAGTGGGAATAATTTGGAAATAAATTGACACTTCTCCGAAAACTCCTTGCTATGCAATAGATTTTTTTCAGGGTATCGCTGAACGTATATTTCACAAGCCAATAAAACATTCCTGTCCCCTTTCGCCCAAAGCGTAAATCTTGTCAATAAGTTCTCACTGATAAAAATTCACAATTTCATTGATTGTCTAAAACCAACACATGACAATCTAGTTTGACAGATGTGAGGTTTTGTTTTATAGATTTATGAATATTGTTACTGGCAAGCTTGCTATAATGTTTTTGGTTATAAAGTTAACTTTTTTAGGTACATTTTGAAATAAAATAAAGTATTTCGAAACCTGCCTTTTGAACATATTGTAATGTAAATAAAAATAAAGAAAATAGGTTAAAATCTAAAAGTATAGGGTAACCCATTTAAAATGAATAAATAATTTGCATCTTTGCAAAGTTCTAATATTTAGTGACATGTTTAAGATATCTAGTAGCGTTTTAGAAACTAAATAAGAACAATAAATAAATATATAAAATAAATAAATTAAAAATAAATTATTATATTATATGCAGATTTGAGACATATAGAAAACAATCATAATGTTTTCTCAATTTTAATTAAGCCACAATGTTACCCCCAATTTGTTAATCTATCTTGTATACACGCCTTAGTACAAAATTACACAATGTAAAAATCGAGCAAAATGATATAGCACGACAGAAACTTACTAACTAATCAATAAATTATTCCCAAAATTACATTGTATTATGTATAATTTTGGGAATGATTATTGATTAATAGATAATTTATTTTTAACATTGTAATAATTTAATTAACATTGTTATGTTAGAATATTTACAAATAATTAATAACATTAAACCTAAATATATAATAATGCTCGCTGCACCTACGGTATATATTTTTAGTTTTGTTAATTAGTTTGCAAAATAATGTTAAATATTAAGTAACTAATTAATTCCAGCGCTTCTCGGCATAATACTACAATTTATATTATAATATAACAATCTAGTTTATGTATATTTATATACGATAATATGAAAATGATACGAAAACATAAACCAAAAAGTACCTTGTATAAAAAATACAGAAGGAAACGAAATCAAAAATTTCAAAATGTTATAATTCAACATTAAATGGGGTGGGGGACTACCAACGAATTATGCGGGAGCATTAACTTCTCCTTCAAGAAGTCTAATTACCAATGAATTACCCTGTATTTTTTCTATTTTGAATTTTACGATAAAAATAACGTCTCTATACCTACTTACTCCCATTTCTGAGATAAATCAATTTTACCTGACTTGCAGACTCTCCAAAAAAAATACAATAACTTCAAGATACATAAGAACAAGCAATTTTGTCTTACACCGCTTATATTCCTAACTTTAAAATTTGCGATTTACTAAAATCTAAGTTATTTGAGAGATATACGTATTCAACTTTAAATACTAACCTTAAATTTTTTTTTTTCAAAATAACAGAAATGTGCTCATGACTTAACCCTAGCTCTAAGAGTCAGTTGAATTACGCTCACTGGTCACAAACAACAGCAACGGTTATTTGTTACAGCAAAAATCGATCACACTGTAAACATTGGCCACTTTAAAAAAAAAAATTTTAAATAATAGTTGTAACCTCGATATTAATCGGGTTGAATGTGAAGACATAGTAGGATTAAAATAGTTCGAAAGAAGTAGAAAACCCGTTCAGTCGGCAGAGAGGGTCGTGGGAGAGTTTCTAAATAAAGAAACAATTATATTCTTATCTCAAATACAGGCGCCAGGTCGAAGAAAATCTAGAAGTACAGCTAACCAGACCAATGGTCAGGAGTCTTCGAACTATTAAATTCCAACTAAACACTTGAGGAAAGGAAATTCGCCAATACCACAAACACAACAGCTAACACAATTATATTACCTAGTAAAACAATAACATGTCATACAAACAAAATATATAGTACGTAATAAAAAAATATCTGAATGCGAGATTTTTAATCCGCGAAAATAAATTCGAGCACGTCACTGTTCAATCCTACTACTTTACGCAATTCGCTAAAACAAAAAATATACAACTTAGTGCGCTACTGGTTCAACACTCTATTAATAGAACGCGACGGTGGGATGATAAATGTCAAATCCGCAAGTACAGACATAACCTTTATTTAACATTTTTCTTTATAATTAAATAAAGTGAAACTCAAGGAGCGTTGTAAGTATTAAAATTGGCTCAATGCTTTGCCCGGAGAAAAATAGTTAGTCGGTATCTCTAGGTCTTACCGTGATGCATCAGGGTAGAGGGATTAAACTATATTAAACCTTCATCGTATCTACACCGTTTCAGGATAATTGATGTTTACTTACAAGTGCCTAACAAAGTGAGTTTTCCGTATATCTTACATTAATTAATGGATGAAGCGTTCAGGTTGAGAATTGAACTAGTTTAAAATTACACGTAGAAGGAAAGTGAGATTTTAAGTTAAAGTTCGCCCGAGCTGTTCGGTTTATAGCATTGTCTTTAAGGTGACGATTCGCTTAGCACTGTGTCCACAGATGGTAAAGTAATAAAGGAATGTACGACCTTAATTCGGCGAAGGAGCTCCCTAGTAGTTCGTCATTGGGGCAACTTGTCGGCGCATTCCCCTTGTGAAGTGGTGGACCCTGGGTCGTAACTTGGGGTGCCGGGACAAGGGTGCACACGACCGAATGGCCTTGTCGACGAAACCCTCGGGGGATTAAAGACGAAGATCAAAACACGAACGCCTGGATGATGACGTAGGAAGACACAAAAGAAAACAGGACCGAGGTCGAAGAAACCGCTGTAAAAGAGGTTATTAGTAATGTATGTTTGCGAAACCCTACAGAATGCAGAGAGGAAAATTTACCTGCTGGTGGTAGTTTAAATGAGAAGAACCATCGAAATGTAACAATTAGTACATAAAATTTTTCTAGGAACATCTTGGATAACAATTGAACAACTATTCCATCATTTCTATCCAGAATTCCTGTCGCTTGCAGCGAGCGATTCTTACAAACAGCACTCTCGAGAAAAAGAAAACCGGAAAAACAATTTTCTCGCCACGCGGAATTCGACAACCCGAAATTCCCTAAAATCCCGCGACAATCAAAAATTTGGCTGCGTGCCAATAATGAAAATTCAACATGTAAGGAAAGTTGCCTATATTTCAGTTATAACCGTTACAAATTCCCCCCCAGCAAGATGATAAGCTCACCAAGAGCTGATAATAGAAAATTCGAGAAATAGGGCTCGCGAAACAAAACATTACAACAACAAAAAAAAATTCCGAACCAAAAGACAAGGTCTCGTAGAATGGGATGGTCATGGATGACTTAACTTACCCTTCCGAACCGCCAAAGGCGAGATGATAATTCCTATAGAAAGAAAATCCCAAAAGTAAATCCAAGGAACTATCGAAAGCGGGGAGCTGGTACAGAAATCGCGTCAACAAGCGGTACGCCCGCAAAGGCAGAAAATTTACCAGACCCCTTAGGTATAGTCAACAACGACCCACCCCCAAAGATAGACCACAGAAGAAGAGAAAAAAAAGGATAGAACAGCTAAAAACCCAATTTGTAGAAACCCAACCCCAAACTTATGGTCCAAAAATTCCCCAACCGTTGTGGTTTTGACCTAGAAGACAAAAACCCACCCCCACAACGGATCGCTAACTCTATAGCGGTAGCCACTAAAAACCCTAAGAAAACCCCCCACCCTTAGTACTAGAAGAAAAGAAAGGAAGGATCCCAAAATTTTTCCCCAAAACATCCAAAAAAATAAAGTACTGGAACAAGTCAACAGTCTGAAGTTCCACAGAGGCTACGACCGAAGTATCCACTGGCGGAGGTTAAGGGCAACCGGTTTACCCCTGGCCCAGCTCCTTCACTCCACCGTTCCGACCTCCGAAGAGTTTATGTCTGGCAGTGAGCAGGTTTACCAGAAACCAAAAGCTCCGCCACCCCCTCACACCAGTACCCCCCAGTCCCCAGCCAAAGTAGTACCCCGTAGCAAGAAGGAAAGAAGAGAAAGTTGTTAGAAAACAGACGAGGAAAGAAAATACAAGTCAAAATCGGTAGAACAAATCCACCCTCCACCTCGTTGGAGAAATGGAAATTCAAAAGAACTAAAAAGAAACCCACTCTTCTGTGTGGAAAAGCATCACCACAGAAAGCAGTGGAGGAATAATTCTAGACAATAACCAACACAAAAGTAAACTAAGTACTCCAAAATAGGAGAAAAGAAAATAAATAAAGTAAAATTCGTTTACTACCTCTTGTTCGCAACATCACCCCGAAATAATCCCAACAGTTCGAGAGGGCACGCTGCACCTCACGAGATTGGAGCATTGTGTTACTCCCACAAGAACCCCCAAAGAATTTTCGAAGGCGAAACGCTGCACAATGAACAAAACGATAGCCAGGTCTAGATGTACATTGACCGAGATAGTGTCCGTCCCAACGTGCCCAACCAACCACCCTAACGGATACAAAACCAAATCGGTTAAAGCAATCCAACCCTATCCCCATACTAATTGTGGTTCAATGGAGTTATTCTCAAACATACTTAACGACTAAACTAACTTAAAGCAACCTAATTCGGCTGCATGCCGAAGAAAATCTAGAACAAAAAAATCACGACTACTGTCCTTCTTGAGAGCATTTAATCCACTACCGTGTGGGTCCTAAAGAAAAACAAAACCAAACCTGAATAATCATAATCCCGTCCTCAGACGGTTACCCTAAATAGGTAGAAAAGAAAATCATATTATTTCAAGTTACTCTCAAGGACAGTAAATCGACCAAAAGAAAATGTGTACCCGTAAAAATAACCCTAAATAAGGAATACGTATACTATAACCACCAAGGCTAATTATAAACCAGCACTAAGCTGTTAGAACCCTAGTTCCAAAATAAGAATTGTCCTAAAAGGAAAGAAAACCAAAGCTAAAGAGCAAAATCTTGCCAGAATTGTGAGTCTGCGACTCGACCACCTAATCTACGTATTTATCCTAAGCTAACTTAAATAGTAGAACTAAATAAAGAAAATAAAGGAGTAACTATAAACTAGGAATAGGATTGGTTGCCTAAAGGAAAAACCTGGAGAGAAAAGTCCAAATCGAGTAATCAAAAGAAAGTCACAATCAAGAATTGTCCAAATCATATTTAAGGATTCTCGTTTGCTAAATGTGGTTTCAAGTCTTTGACGTGCCAAGTTCCTACCAAGTTGCCAGTCGAATCTTGAAGTTCATAGGTCCACGGAGATAAACGCTTTCGGACAGTATAAGGACCGAGAAATTTAGGAGCCAACTTAGCGTTGAAAAAACGGTTAGCATCCGACAGCACGTAGTTACGTTTCCACACCGTGTCACCCACAGAAAAAGCAATAGGACGTCGTCGAAGATTATACTTGGTTGTGTATTTGTCTTTGGCTTTCACCAACCTAGCATGAATGAGTTTGCGTAAGGACTCGTATTCCGCTAGTCTAGAACCACGAGAAGTACGGTCAGGATCAGTTATAATAGGATCGTCAGGGCTAGGAACTGCAAGTTCAGAACCAAAGAGGTTATGTTCCTTACCAAAAGACTAAAGTAAGGAGTGAAGCCAGTGACCTCATGTTTGGCCGTGCGTATAGCACATCCGATCTTAGGAAGAAGAACATCCCAATGTCTATGATTTTCTTTTACATAGGAAGCTAGCATCGTTTTCAACACACGGTTCACTCGCTCAGCGGGGTTTGCCCTAGGATGGTATTTCGCCGTAAAGAGTATTCGAGTGCGATAGTCTGCACATAGCTTTGTGAACTCTTTGCCTCTAAACTGAACTCCATTATCCGCGATAATGTATTGAGGAGTGCCGTACACTAAGAAGATTTGTTCCTCCAGCCCCCCCCCCCCCCCCCCCCCCCCCCCCCCCCCCCCCCCCCCCCCCCCCCCCCCCCCCCCCCCCCCCCCCCCCCCCCCCCCCCCCCCCCCCCCCCCCCCCCCCCCCCCCCCCCCCCCCCCCCCCCCCCCCCCCCCCCCCCCCCCCCCCCCCCCCCCCCCCCCCCCCCCCCCCCCCCCCCCCCCCCCCCCCCCCCCCCCCCCCCCCCCCCCCCCCCCCCCCCCCCCCCCCCCCCCCCCCCCCCCCCCCCCCCCCCCCCCCCCCCCCCCCCCCCCCCCCCCCCCCCCCCCCCCCCCCCCCCCCCCCCCCCCCCCCCCCCCCCCCCCCCCCCCCCCCCCCCCCCCCCCCCCCCCCCCCCCCCCCCCCCCCCCCCCCCCCCCCCCCCCCCCCCCCCCCCCCCCCCCCCCCCCCCCCCCCCCCCCCCCCCCCCCCCCCCCCCCCCCCCCCCCCCCCCCCCCCCCCCCCCCCCCCCCCCCCCCCCCCCCCCCCCCCCCCCCCCCCCCCCCCCCCCCCCCCCCCCCCCCCCCCCCCCCCCCCCCCCCCCCCCCCCCCCCCCCCCCCCCCCCCCCCCCCCCCCCCCCCCCCCCCCCCCCCCCCCCCCCCCCCCCCCCCCCCCCCCCCCCCCCCCCCCCCCCCCCCCCCCCCCCCCCCCCCCCCCCCCCCCCCCCCCCCCCCCCCCCCCCCCCCCCCCCCCCCCCCCCCCCCCCCCCCCCCCCCCCCCCCCCCCCCCCCCCCCCCCCCCCCCCCCCCCCCCCCCCCCCCCCCCCCCCCCCCCCCCCCCCCCCCCCCCCCCCCCCCCCCCCCCCCCCCCCCCCCCCCCCCCCCCCCCCCCCCCCCCCCCCCCCCCCCCCCCCCCCCCCCCCCCCCCCCCCCCCCCCCCCCCCCCCCCCCCCCCCCCCCCCCCCCCCCCCCCCCCCCCCCCCCCCCCCCCCCCCCCCCCCCCCCCCCCCCCCCCCCCCCCCCCCCCCCCCCCCCCCCCCCCCCCCCCCCCCCCCCCCCCCCCCCCCCCCCCCCCCCCCCCCCCCCCCCCCCCCCCCCCCCCCCCCCCCCCCCCCCCCCCCCCCCCCCCCCCCCCCCCCCCCCCCCCCCCCCCCCCCCCCCCCCCCCCCCCCCCCCCCCCCCCCCCCCCCCCCCCCCCCCCCCCCCCCCCCCCCCCCCCCCCCCCCCCCCCCCCCCCCCCCCCCCCCCCCCCCCCCCCCCCCCCCCCCCCCCCCCCCCCCCCCCCCCCCCCCCCCCCCCCCCCCCCCCCCCCCCCCCCCCCCCCCCCCCCCCCCCCCCCCCCCCCCCCCCCCCCCCCCCCCCCCCCCCCCCCCCCCCCCCCCCCCCCCCCCCCCCCCCCCCCCCCCCCCCCCCCCCCCCCCCCCCCCCCCCCCCCCCCCCCCCCCCCCCCCCCCCCCCCCCCCCCCCCCCCCCCCCCCCCCCCCCCCCCCCCCCCCCCCCCCCCCCCCCCCCCCCCCCCCCCCCCCCCCCCCCCCCCCCCCCCCCCCCCCCCCCCCCCCCCCCCCCCCCCCCCCCCCCCCCCCCCCCCCCCCCCCCCCCCCCCCCCCCCCCCCCCCCCCCCCCCCCCCCCCCCCCCCCCCCCCCCCCCCCCCCCCCCCCCCCCCCCCCCCCCCCCCCCCCCCCCCCCCCCCCCCCCCCCCCCCCCCCCCCCCCCCCCCCCCCCCCCCCCCCCCCCCCCCCCCCCCCCCCCCCCCCCCCCCCCCCCCCCCCCCCCCCCCCCCCCCCCCCCCCCCCCCCCCCCCCCCCCCCCCCCCCCCCCCCCCCCCCCCCCCCCCCCCCCCCCCCCCCCCCCCCCCCCCCCCCCCCCCCCCCCCCCCCCCCCCCCCCCCCCCCCCCCCCCCCCCCCCCCCCCCCCCCCCCCCCCCCCCCCCCCCCCCCCCCCCCCCCCCCCCCCCCCCCCCCCCCCCCCCCCCCCCCCCCCCCCCCCCCCCCCCCCCCCCCCCCCCCCCCCCCCCCCCCCCCCCCCCCCCCCCCCCCCCCCCCCCCCCCCCCCCCCCCCCCCCCCCCCCCCCCCCCCCCCCCCCCCCCCCCCCCCCCCCCCCCCCCCCCCCCCCCCCCCCCCCCCCCCCCCCCCCCCCCCCCCCCCCCCCCCCCCCCCCCCCCCCCCCCCCCCCCCCCCCCCCCCCCCCCCCCCCCCCCCCCCCCCCCCCCCCCCCCCCCCCCCCCCCCCCCCCCCCCCCCCCCCCCCCCCCCCCCCCCCCCCCCCCCCCCCCCCCCCCCCCCCCCCCCCCCCCCCCCCCCCCCCCCCCCCCCCCCCCCCCCCCCCCCCCCCCCCCCCCCCCCCCCCCCCCCCCCCCCCCCCCCCCCCCCCCCCCCCCCCCCCCCCCCCCCCCCCCCCCCCCCCCCCCCCCCCCCCCCCCCCCCCCCCCCCCCCCCCCCCCCCCCCCCCCCCCCCCCCCCCCCCCCCCCCCCCCCCCCCCCCCCCCCCCCCCCCCCCCCCCCCCCCCCCCCCCCCCCCCCCCCCCCCCCCCCCCCCCCCCCCCCCCCCCCCCCCCCCCCCCCCCCCCCCCCCCCCCCCCCCCCCCCCCCCCCCCCCCCCCCCCCCCCCCCCCCCCCCCCCCCCCCCCCCCCCCCCCCCCCCCCCCCCCCCCCCCCCCCCCCCCCCCCCCCCCCCCCCCCCCCCCCCCCCCCCCCCCCCCCCCCCCCCCCCCCCCCCCCCCCCCCCCCCCCCCCCCCCCCCCCCCCCCCCCCCCCCCCCCCCCCCCCCCCCCCCCCCCCCCCCCCCCCCCCCCCCCCCCCCCCCCCCCCCCCCCCCCCCCCCCCCCCCCCCCCCCCCCCCCCCCCCCCCCCCCCCCCCCCCCCCCCCCCCCCCCCCCCCCCCCCCCCCCCCCCCCCCCCCCCCCCCCCCCCCCCCCCCCCCCCCCCCCCCCCCCCCCCCCCCCCCCCCCCCCCCCCCCCCCCCCCCCCCCCCCCCCCCCCCCCCCCCCCCCCCCCCCCCCCCCCCCCCCCCCCCCCCCCCCCCCCCCCCCCCCCCCCCCCCCCCCCCCCCCCCCCCCCCCCCCCCCCCCCCCCCCCCCCCCCCCCCCCCCCCCCCCCCCCCCCCCCCCCCCCCCCCCCCCCCCCCCCCCCCCCCCCCCCCCCCCCCCCCCCCCCCCCCCCCCCCCCCCCCCCCCCCCCCCCCCCCCCCCCCCCCCCCCCCCCCCCCCCCCCCCCCCCCCCCCCCCCCCCCCCCCCCCCCCCCCCCCCCCCCCCCCCCCCCCCCCCCCCCCCCCCCCCCCCCCCCCCCCCCCCCCCCCCCCCCCCCCCCCCCCCCCCCCCCCCCCCCCCCCCCCCCCCCCCCCCCCCCCCCCCCCCCCCCCCCCCCCCCCCCCCCCCCCCCCCCCCCCCCCCCCCCCCCCCCCCCCCCCCCCCCCCCCCCCCCCCCCCCCCCCCCCCCCCCCCCCCCCCCCCCCCCCCCCCCCCCCCCCCCCCCCCCCCCCCCCCCCCCCCCCCCCCCCCCCCCCCCCCCCCCCCCCCCCCCCCCCCCCCCCCCCCCCCCCCCCCCCCCCCCCCCCCCCCCCCCCCCCCCCCCCCCCCCCCCCCCCCCCCCCCCCCCCCCCCCCCCCCCCCCCCCCCCCCCCCCCCCCCCCCCCCCCCCCCCCCCCCCCCCCCCCCCCCCCCCCCCCCCCCCCCCCCCCCCCCCCCCCCCCCCCCCCCCCCCCCCCCCCCCCCCCCCCCCCCCCCCCCCCCCCCCCCCCCCCCCCCCCCCCCCCCCCCCCCCCCCCCCCCCCCCCCCCCCCCCCCCCCCCCCCCCCCCCCCCCCCCCCCCCCCCCCCCCCCCCCCCCCCCCCCCCCCCCCCCCCCCCCCCCCCCCCCCCCCCCCCCCCCCCCCCCCCCCCCCCCCCCCCCCCCCCCCCCCCCCCCCCCCCCCCCCCCCCCCCCCCCCCCCCCCCCCCCCCCCCCCCCCCCCCCCCCCCCCCCCCCCCCCCCCCCCCCCCCCCCCCCCCCCCCCCCCCCCCCCCCCCCCCCCCCCCCCCCCCCCCCCCCCCCCCCCCCCCCCCCCCCCCTAATCGAACGACTGACGAAGCCAAAGCCTTGCGCAAGGGAAAGAAAAACGAAAATTTGGTAAAGTAATCCGAAATGACAAGAATATAGGAATGACCTTTCGTAGACCGTGGTAAAGGACCGACCAAATCTATGCTCAAGGTTTGCCAAGGTTTGGTAGCCATAGCTCGAGGAGCTAAATAACCCGCCGGTTGATTTTGTTCCACCTTGTGCGCACCACAAGTCGTACATTTCCGCACATACGCGTGAATGTCCGCGCGACATTTAGGCCAATAATAAGTTTTAGCGATGCGAGCAAAGGTTTTATACACGCCAGCATGACCAGCGGTGGGATCATCGTGGTTCTCGCGAAGAATGCGATTACGATCACCTTTGGGTACTACCAGTTTCCAACGGTTGTGATGGTCTTCCAAAGGAAAAGGTTCTTGGCCATCACAATACTTGTACAGTCGAGTTCCTTCGACTCGCCATTTAGGATAGTTCGCAGGAGTAGAAAGAACCTTAGCACGAAGAGAAACGTACCAGTTGTCACGTTCGGTCTCAATTGGAGAAGGGTCAGAGATGGAGATAGGTTCTACTTTCGGCACAGACCGCGAGAGAGCGTCGGGAACGAGGTGTTCAGACCCTTTTCGATGTACAATCTCGAAGTCGTATTGCTGTAAGCGTATAGACCAACGAGCCAGTCTGCCAGACGGACTTTGAATACGACTCAACCACACCAACGAGTGATGGTCAGTGATTACGGTGAATTTCGTGCCTTCAATGTACGGACGAAATTTCTCCACCGCCCACAACACGGCTAAACACTCTTTCTCTGTGGTTGAGTAGTGTCTTTCCAACTTCTTTAAGGAGCGACTAGCAAAACAAACGACCTTTTCGCCTTCCTCCGAAGTTTGTGACAACACAGCTCCCAAACCGAAATCTGAAGCATCGGTTTGTATGGTGAAAGGACGAGTGAAATCAGGACAAGTGATGATAGGAGCAGAAGCTAGAAGTTGTTTCAGAGTAGTAAAAGCTTCCTCACAGCTATTATCCCAACTGAAAGCAACGTTTTTCCGAGTTAAATTAGTAAGAGGAGACATCAACGACGAGAAATTTGGTATAAAACGCCTATACCAGCTGGCCATACCCACAATTCGGCGTACTTCAGTGACGGTGTTAGGTCGTGCCATGTTCAGAATTGCTGACACCTTGTCGGGGTCTACTAAAAGTCCGTGTTTATTCACCACGTAGCCAAGGTACCGGAGCTCTCCACGACAAAAGTGACATTTGTCTTTTCTTAAGGTGAGACCAGCAGTAAAAAGTCGTTCTAAAACCAAGGAAAGAACCTCAAGATGTCGCTCAAAAGTAGGGGTCGCTATGATGATGTCATCCAGGTATGCGAAACAGTATGGTTCGAGATCAGACCCTAAGACCCTATCAATGAGACGCTGAAACGTCGCCGGAGAATTGTGTAACCCGAAAGGAAGTCTAGAGAATTCAAATAGTCCACGCCCAGGAACCACAAACGCAGTCACAGGTTTGGACTCAGAACTAAGCGGGATTTGCCAATAGGCTGACCTAATATCTAAGCTCGATAGGTATCTCGCACCTTTCAGTCTGTCCAGGATGGAGGAGATAAAAGGAAGTGGATAACTGTCCCTATCGGTAACCGAATTCACCTTACGGAAATCGATACAGAACCTATAGGACCCGTCCTTTTTCTTGGCCATAACCACTGGATTGCTCCATGGGCTTGAAGATGGTTTCACTACTCCTAGCTTAAGCATGTCGTCTAATTCGGCATTAACTTGAGCCAACAAATACGGAGACATAGGGAAGTGTCGTTGTTTAATAGGTTCCGACTTGGTAATGATCCGATGTTCCACTAAAGAAGTGCATCCAAGACCTGAGGGTTGTAAACGAAAGGAGTCATCAAGTAATTTTGACAACGCTTGTTGTTGTCCGGGGTCTAATTCGTCCAAATCGTGCAAATGAGTAGGAACAGTCAAAGTATTTATCGAAGGTGGAATGAAAGACCATTGTCCAGTACGGAAGTCAGGGATAACTCCCATACTTTTCCAAAAATCTACCCCTAGAATAAGGGTATGAGGTAAGTCGGGAATGATCAGTACTTCCAATAGGATGGTTTTCTCCTCCAAAGTAATCGGTAGGAGAACAACCCCAGTAACGGCACATTTACGGCCATCTGCCAAAGAACAATCAACAATCGACGAAGATCGTACTGAACATCCACTATCCCGAAGAATTTTCCACCCAGGATCACCCATTACGGTTCGAGAAGCTCCAGAGTCGAGTAAGCCAAAGAACTCATGACCCAAAATGTGTAAACGTAAGTAAGGGCGTTCGTCGCCTTTCACGCTACTCAGAATAAAGTCCAGATGGTAGCGATTTCGAAGGTCTAAGTCACGAAATTCATGATCCGAGGGATAAGCAAACGTGACGTCGGTACCTCGGTTCTCCGACTCACTACTTAGTTTCCTGCGGCTTGCACGTAGGACAAGTTACCCTAGTAACATTAGGCCTACCACAACCATAGCAATGCTTCCGCTGAATCTGAGAGCAGTTAGGAGAAATATGTCCTTTCTCCCCGCAGTTCCAGCAAACTACCTCCCTAGGAACTCGAGAAGGATTAACAATGGGCCGAGATGTAAGTTTAGGAATAGTACCCGAGGAAGTATGGAATGGAGCCACGAAAGTATTAGGCGTCTCACTTGACTCAGCAGCCGTAACAGAGAGGCATGCCAATTCTGGTTCTAGCAATTTGTTCGTTTTCCTTAAAGGTGGCGGCCGAAAGTTATCAATAGAGTATCGAGTAAATTCAAGTTTTTTCCGTAAGCCAATAACTCGGAGATCGACTGAATTGGAGCTAAAGCCAGTTGAGTCTGGTAGAAAGGCTGTAAGTTACGAAGGATCATATCTAAACGTTCTGACTCTGAAGGAGGTTTAGTCAAGCGATCAAAAGACCTTGAATCGAAGCTACGAATAAGCTAAGGGATTCCTCTGTTCCCATAGTACGTTTACGAATTTCCTCCCTAAGCCGGTAATCGTAGTCCACCGGTTGAAACTCAGACCTAAGTAAACAAACCACGTCGTTCCAAGAGTGCAAGCTACTCCGATGAGCGCGATAGATAAGCAGCGCAGGTCCAGTAAGTAAGTCTGGGGTGGCGCAAAATAATTGGTGAGAAGTAAGACCTCTCGCCATAGCCAATTCTTTAACCCGAAGAATGAATTCGTTCACCGAACCTTGACCGACTCCAGAGAAGGTGAGATTCCACTTAGCGATATTCGGAACGGACGGTGCTTTAGTAGGCGTGACTATAGGTAGATTTGTGGGAAAAGACTCCATGCTATCCGAGTCGCTATCGGTAACTGACGACCTAGGTTTGGGACTTGAGGTAGCAAAAGGAGGGGCCGAAACGTTCTCTTTAACTTTTGAAAATTTTTAATTTTTGCCTCGAATTCATTTTGATAGTTTTCAATTGGAGCAGAAACGAACGTTTCTTCTCTGTGTCCTCATCATCCGCAGGGTTGCTGCGTTCACTCCTACCCCAAAGATGCGTCCATAAAGTCGAAATTCGAGGAAAAGATTTTAAAGAAATGTCCCCGAGAATGTAGTTAGAGCTGTCTTCAGCTCCGTTAAACCTGCTCCCACAGCAGTAATATCATCTGCAAAAGGAATAGAATGAACCACGAAAGATAAGGTCTTATCAGCTTCCAGCTGACGAGCACTTCTTAAATTTTTCCTAAGTACGTCCACGGTGCCAGCATTATCAAATCTTCTCGCAGCCAATTCGTATCGCAATTCCTCCACCTTAAGGTGATTCACACAGAATTTCCAATGAGACATTTTCCCGCTAAGAACCGTAAATCCAATAAAATTACCAAAGGAAATGATTACTACTAGTAATCCGAAGAAATCAATCGAAAATTTCCCAAATTCAGTACATCAACAATCACTTTTACACATTCGAGTAGTTCCTCATAAAAGAATTAAATTTCGCCCCCAAAAAAAATTTAATTTAAGTCATATAACTAGTAGCGTCACCAAGGATCGGCCCCACGTTGGGCGCCATTTGTAACCTCGATATTAATCGGGTTGAATGTGAAGACATAGTAGGATTAAAATAGTTCGAAAGAAGTAGAAAACCCGTTCAGTCGGCAGAGAGGGTCGTGGGAGAGTTTCTAAATAAAGAAACAATTATATTCTTATCTCAAATACAGGCGCCAGGTCGAAGAAAATCTAGAAGTACAGCTAACCAGACCAATGGTCAGGAGTCTTCGAACTATTAAATTCCAACTAAACACTTGAGGAAAGGAAATTCGCCAATACCACAAACACAACAGCTAACACAATTATATTACCTAGTAAAACAATAACATGTCATACAAACAAAATATATAGTACGTAATAAAAAAATATCTGAATGCGAGATTTTTAATCCGCGAAAATAAATTCGAGCACGTCACTGTTCAATCCTACTACTTTACGCAATTCGCTAAAACAAAAAAATATACAACTTAGTGCGCTACTGGTTCAACACTCTATTAATAGAACGCGACGGTGGGATGATAAATGTCAAATCCGCAAGTACAGACATAACCTTTATTTAACATTTTTCTTTATAATTAAATAAAGTGAAACTCAAGGAGCGTTGTAAGTATTAAAATTGGCTCAATGCTTTGCCCGGAGAAAATAGTTAGTCGGTATCTCTAGGTCTTACCGTGATGCATCAGGGTAGAGGGATTAAACTATATTAAACCTTCATCGTATCTACACCGTTTCAGGATAATTGATGTTTACTTACAAGTGCCTAACAAAGTGAGTTTTCCGTATATCTTACATTAATTAATGGATGAAGCGTTCAGGTTGAGAATTGAACTAGTTTAAAATTACACGTAGAAGGAAAGTGAGATTTTAAGTTAAAGTTCGCCCGAGCTGTTCGGTTTATAGCATTGTCTTTAAGGTGACGATTCGCTTAGCACTGTGTCCACAGATGGTAAAGTAATAAAGGAATGTACGACCTTAATTCGGCGAAGGAGCTCCCTAGTAGTTCGTCATTGGGGCAACTTGTCGGCGCGTTCCCCTTGTGAAGTGGTGGACCCTGGGTCGTAACTTGGGGTGCCGGGACAAAGGTGCACACGACCGAATGGCCTTGTCGACGAAACCCTCGGAGGATTAAAGACGAAGATCAAAACACGAACGCCTGGATGATGACGTAGGAAGACACAAAAGAAAACAGGACCGAGGTCGAAGAAACCGCTGTAAAAGAGATTATTAGTAATGTATGTTTGCGAAACCCTACAGAATGCAGAGAGGAAAATTTACCTGCTGGTGGTAGTTTAAATGAGAAGAACCATCGAAATGTAACAATTAGTACATAAAATTTTTTCTAGGAACATCTTGGATAACAATTGAACAACTATTCCATCATTTCTATCCAGAATTCCTGTCGCTTGCAGCGAGCGATTCTTACAAACAGCACTCTCGAGAAAAAGAGAAAACCGGAAAAACAATTTTCTCGCCACGCGGAATTCAACAACCCGAAATTCCCTAAAATCCCGCGACAATCAAAAATTTGGCTGCGTGCCAATAATGAAAATTCAACATGTAAGGAAAGTTGCCTATATTTCAGTTATAACCGTTACATAGTACCACTATTAGTGCGATTTGAACCATAGTCTTAATTAACAGGTTACAGTTGTTGATGTGTGATCCATTGTTGATGTACCAAATATTGGTTGCTGTTGTTAAACATCAGTAAGTTGTGACCGGTGAGTGTGGTTCGACTGGCTCTTAGAGGCAGAGATACTAGTCATAAGCACATTTCTGTTTATTATTTCTGAAAAAAAAATAAATATTTTTAAAGTTAATATTAAAAACTGAATTAGCCTATACATTAAAAAATGGTTGCAAAGTTATGTTCATTTTACGGATGACTTTCAGGCGGTAACTTGGATTCCAACAAATTATTAAATTAGCAAACTTTAAAAAATCTTAAAAACTATAGTTAGAGATTGCTAACCCTAATACTGACTGTAACGTAATTAGCTTTAGCTTCCAACGGGCTACAAAAATGCAGGATATTTCATTTAAGTTAAGCAAGTTATTTAAGTTTTAAGTCATTAGTGTTATGGGGTTATACTTAAAACACCCAGTACATCATGACATAATAGTAAATAAAAAAGTTGTAGAAAGCTCTTAGTAAGGTGGTGTAAGTCAAAGTTACTTGTTCTTACTTATCTATCTATATTATCTCAAAATGGAAATAAGTAGGTATAAGAACATGTTAAAGAATATACACTATTATTTATCGTACAATTTAAACATTGAAAAAATACAGAGTTATCCATTTAAAATAACCCAACGTTGATATGGTTCGTATTTCTGGAGCACACTGTACAATCTAAAATATTTTTCTAACATTATTTGTCGTATTAATGCTACAGAATAAATCGTTGGTAGTGCCCCACCCTGTACAAATTCAGCTAGAGCATCCGTCTACTGATGATTCCCAAAAGCACGAAACACTGAGCATGTAGGTGTTTAAATGTAACCTGCAATAATCACTACTGACAGTCGAGTTAAATTATTGTAGCTCCTTTTTGAAATTAGGCGATTTGGTGAATAGTAGTAAATCAACCATTTTGTCAGTTAGGAATCGAATGCTCATTAACGGCTAATTAAGAACTTAATTTATGATTTAATGGAAAAAGTAGTCTGGAGATATTAAATGATATGTTATATTTAAAAGTTAACCAACCATGTATCTAAAAATAGTGTTAGTATAAAAATTTTAAACTATTTCAAAAATGAAGTAGTAGTTAAAGACTTAATGTTTACCAAATTGCGGTCTCTCTACATAT
Source organism: Abscondita cerata (assembly GCA_030710515.1). Taxonomy (NCBI): domain Eukaryota; kingdom Metazoa; phylum Arthropoda; class Insecta; order Coleoptera; family Lampyridae; genus Abscondita; species Abscondita cerata. The sequence goes on along the minus strand of JALBCR010002839.1, from coordinate 183,970 downwards.
GTTTTTCTTTTACATTAATCTATTGATCTGCTATCGTTGGCGGGTAAATGTTTAACAATATCTTGAGAAATTAAAATCAGAATAAATTAGATGTTTCTATGAGAGAACTATTTATATACTTAAAGCATATTACTTTGTCAACATTCTAAATTTTTTTTGGACAGCTCACTGATCTAAGCTATCGTTGGCAGAGCAGAGCATTGGAAACCCTAATCAAGCTGTAACACTTCTTTATATTTACGTGCTATTTAGGTGCTTTAACAATCACCATACCAGTGTGGCTGTATACACGTTTCTTTTTAAATTAGCATATTGATCTACTATCTTTGGCAGAGCTAATTTTAGAAAATAGCTTGGAAGTTGTAAATAAAACTTTATTACAGTTTTATATTTAAGTGCTATTTAAGTGCTTTTATGTTTTAAGTTGAGTTGAGTTTTTGTAAACTAGGTAATCCATACCTTGAGTTACCGAAATTAGTTGAAAACGAGATGACCTTGAACTAAAAACTAAGTTCACTTAAAATAAAAAAAAACAATTAAACTTTAAGTTAATCCTTAAATTCAATGTATTATTTGTGCCAACTATGCTTTTTGCTATAATTACTGCTTGTAATCGTAGATACAAAATATCTAAGTTACGTCCGAAATTTATTGTTGAAGTTTGTTTCTCTTAACTTTATTTATTATTTGTATAGATTTTTTCTTCTTAATTGTAGATGCGATGAAAGAAAACACTTATTATTATTATTATTTTTGTAGCTACGTTTTCTTTCTTTAGGCTAGAATCGGAGTGCATTATAAGTTTGTCAAAAATCACTGTACGAATAAAAATTGTTCAAAAACTTATTACGCACTCAAATTATAGCCAAAAAGGAAACAAACATAAAAAATTTCCGAAACCTACCTACAAATAAAAGAACAATAATAAGTGTTTTCTTTCATCCCATCTCCAATTTAGAAGGAAAATACTACGGGAATAATAAGTTTACAATTTAGTTTTTTATAACAACACCAAAATTACAGAGGCGTAGAGTTCATAAAGATTAATGACCGCTTGCACCTACACTATTTAAACTTAAGCATGTTTTAAAAATGAACCATGGTTAGTGAAAATCGTTTTATATGGGAGTGATAAACCACATCATATTGGCAACAAATTTGGACGTCGGAGACCCTATTTTGAAATGTCAAACAATCGTTGTAGTACTCGACAATTGTTAAATAGTAATGTCGTATAAACTTCCAATAGTGTATTCTTAAATACCATTTGACAAGTAAAATCCCGTACGGCAACATCGCAAATTAGTTGAAAAGTATATGTTTTATGATAAGTTTGACATATAGGTGACAAGACGGATGATGTACTAAAAAAAAATTTTGATGTATGTAGGTTGTCAATTGGATGGAACGTCATGTCGTCTACGATCAACAATGTAGAGTGCTCTAAAGGTACTTTACAAAATTATTTATTTATTTATTCGTATGGTACGTTTTAAACATTGTATAGTGACGGAAGTGTTATGTATGGTGCCCTAGAAGATCAGTATAAACCTGTATAGAGTGGTGACGAAACCGTGTGCAATTGTGGATTGGTTCGTCTTGGCAAAGCATTTACTTCAAGGCTTAGGAAAATCACTAAACCTAAACATGCCAACACTTTACCCACCTTAGTATTTATATGTAATAATATTAATTAAGTGTGTAAACATTATAGAAGGTAAATAAGAACATAAAATATAACAGCACAGTTATTACATGACGACATTCAATGAACCGGTCCAAGTTTCAGTCACGACAATGACGAAAACAATAGTAAGTTAAAGAAATAGCAAAAAAAATAATGAAAAAACAGATAATCAGGACAGAGAATAGAAAATATTGCTTAGCTTCAGATGTCCTTCAGGTTCGTCAGCCATAATATAGCTTCATCCGTTAAATAAAAGATTCCTATCAGTTCAAAAAACATGTCCATTTCAGGCCATGTTTCAGATAATTGGCATGGTCGTCGCTGAGCATTAAAGTTTTAGAAATGACTGCTGGACTTTTATTTTCAAAATTATTCGTAAACAATCAAACATTGAAAAAATTATAAAAAGTTCAACTGCGCAATGTCACTCGCAATTACATGTGCCTTTTACAACAAATTTTCATGTTAAAAAATGATTTTTATGATACCATGCAAACATATCTTTGAAGATGATTTCGATGTATGTGTAAATGATGTTTTGATTCGGTTTCACAAAAACCATATATTACCCACAGTTTGTGTGAAATATCTACCATATTCAAAACACCATTTACACATGCATCTTCAAAAATATCTTTTGCATGGTATCATAAATAGTAGATTATTTTACTAGGAGTTAAACAATATACTTGTTGAGCTTGAAAGTTTGCTGGCGAGGTGTTAGCCGAAACAGCAAATTAAGCAAAACAATTATATTTTTTAACTCCAAGTGAAATCATTATTTTTTCTTCAAGCGTTTATTGCTAGTTTTCACGTGTCATTTTCAAATTTTTGAGATTCTTGAATGTTATAGTCACTTTTATTCTCGACGCATCAAGTTGGTACTTTTTTGTTACATTTACAATATGACATAACCAACCTCTAAACAGTTGTAAAAACAAAAGAACTGTTAACGTAATGTAAGGAAACGTTTCAACAAAACTTATACATAGAAGTGAATGGTCATTTCCAGCTTTTAATAAACTAATCACAAGAGTTAATAATGTTTTTATTGGTTATTTTTGCCACATTACCTCTTCCATTATTTTATCTCTCATTTTGTTACCGATGAAAATGTTGTCGAAAATTTACAGGATTAGATAGTACTTAATAAAATTTTTAAAATGATGAATCCCAACATCTCTCATTCCTATTTAAAATCACGTGGTTGTGCTTTTCCCGGAAGGCGGTTGAAGCTGCACGGATGAAGAAAGCAGACGAATTAAAAATCACGAAAGACATGCCTACGATTAATTAAAACATTTAAGATTTTTGTTCAAAGGAAGAATCTGGAGAAAGGATCGACTATCGCTTGTGGATAGCGAATACGTGATAAGTAGGTATTCATAGGGCGTTAAGTATTAAAACTAACAAGAAATACGAAAAATAGTCCCTACAAAAATATTTAAAAAATATTGTAACAAAATTTCCCTCTAGCAAAACCGAAAGCTCGGTATGAGCCGACAAGAAACTCCGTGCTAGAAAAAAAATCAGAAACAAAATCAAAGTTCTGTAGATTGGAATGGTCATGGACGAGTTAAATGACACTAAGTCGCTACAAAATGGATTGATAATTCCCAAAAAATAGTAGAGCAAAAATAAACTAGAGGAATTATCAGAAATTAGAGTTTGAGCGTAAAAAGTCTCCAAAGAGTGGTTTGCAGAAAGGGCAGGTTGCTAAACCCTTAGGTATAGTCAGACAATGACAACACATAAAACCAGAAATAGAAACTGTTTTATTGACTTGCGATGTGAGTAGACGTATCTTTTCAAGTTTTCCTTATAAACCGAAATATTTATTAGTTTGAGTGGTAAATAATAATCAAAACGAACACTGAGTTATTATAAATGTGCGTAAATCTCCCGGGACTAGTTTTTCAACTGTGGGATTCCAGTTTACGATGAATTTTGGTGAAATTGTGATTCCAGGTGCCAGATGTGTATACATGCCGCCTGGCGGTAGACGAAATTATCTGAACTTAAAACACAAATTATGGAAGTTTGTAGTACACCTGAATTTCTAAATGAGTTAATAAATTTAATTTCTTCAGCGTAATATAAATTGTTGGACATTAAATTAAGTGAATTACAAAGCTATGTTGCTGATTTAAACAAATTGTGTGTAACCGAAAACAAATGTGATAGATTAGAAATGTATTGAAAATGGTCTAATCTTCATCTGGAGTACCAGAACCAGCTAAAGAGGAAAATATCAATTAGGTAATTCTTGATTTTTTAAATAATAATCTAGTAATAAACTAGGGTTATCCTTGCATCTTAATGATATTGAAGTTGCCATGGTGTTGAAAAAAAATTGGAAACAAACCTCGACAAATTATAACATTTTGTTCGTATACAACTCGAAAGTCGGTATTTTCGTAAAAAGCAATTAAAATGCACCGGTATTACTTGAAGAGGATCTGAGAGCACCTAGAGTATCTCTTTTGCGCCGAATTCAGCTACTGTTCGGTAACAGAAATATCTGGACAATTGATGGTTTTACCTTATTTAAATGTGACGGTACAATTTATAAGGTTACCTGTAAAGCAGATTATAACTTGTTCAAATTTACCGTCTCTAAACTACTAACATCTAAAGAAGTGCATCAAATAAATCAATTAGTTGTGAATTGATTTCCGTTATTTGAATTATGTTGGAGAATGTTTTAGTTTTTTGTCTTCTTCATTAATTTTTTGAACAGAATTGTAATATCTAATTTATTTTCATACACTTAAATATTATTTTGTTGCACAAAAAAACTATACTCGGGCAAGTGTTTCAATAGCTAAGCTATCATCATCAGCTTGGCTATTGGTTAAATTAAAGACCATGTTAAGCAATATGAAGTTCTCACAATAACGAAAACCTACTTTGAACCTGGAGTTGCTGATCAACGACTAGATGTTGAAGGGTACAAGTTTCTGTTGTTTCAGCATATGAGGTGTAACATTGAACAATTTATTTACACAGTTGGCTTTCTTAAATTAAATTATTTTAGCATTATTCGACATACAAACACATTTAAAAACTTATGAATTTAGAAAATCCAAAGTCCCATGGCTAACAACAACTTTAAAAATTATGATGAATATTCGTGATAGAGCATTGAAACGCTACAAACAAAATTATAAGAAACTTTACTAACAGAGCAATTACAGCATAAAAGAGAGCTTACTTAGAGTTCTGCAGCTGGAATTCTTCAGTGCGTTTACTGTGGTCCGAGCTGAAAAAATTGAATGTTGAATGAAATGTAAAATCGGTTACATTACAACCACATCTCTCCGATGCAGACACCACTAATAATTTTTTATTAATTTCATTTAATCATCTACTATTTTACAGAATGTAAAATTTACAATAATAGTAACAATGATCTCACGTCTTCCTTTCACAATGTATGTAAACGAGATATTTTGCTAGTCCTTAAAAACATAAAATCAAAAGCTTTTGGTGTTGATCAAATTAATTCGTTGTGCTGTCTCTATGTTTTCCAATAATACTACCCGCGATTACACATATCGTAAACTATTGTCTGACCTCTTCTAAATATCCTACTCTTTAAAAGAAACATTGATTCTTCAGCTACCCAAATGTTAAAATCCTAAATTGAGTTTGCTAATTTTTGCCCTGTAAGTATCCTTTCTGCCCTATCCAAAGTCATGGAGAAGTTAATGTATGCTCAGTTTGTCAATTTTGATGAACAAAATAATATCCTTCTAAAGTTTCAGTCTGCGTTCAGGAAGCGTTTCAGCTCCCGCACATCACTGTTTTACATTATTGATGATGTTATTTCTGCGAGTGACGTAGGTATAGTAACTACGCTGCTACTGCTAAACTTCTCCAAGGCCTTCGATGCTTTAAATCATGATCTGATGTTGGTTATCTTGCGTTACTGTGACCTTAGGGAGTGTGTTGTCAAGATTACTATCACTTTTCTATTTGAACAGTTTTGAACGTGTGTTCTAAAATGGAAATACTTCGAAGTCGTTGTCTACAAAATCTAGAGTTCCCCAAGGGTCGATACTAGGACCGTTATTATTTTCCATAGAGTTACTCTGTGTTTTCCCAGTGGCAAATAACATTTATACGCAGATGATATCCAACTTTATTATTCATTTCCCACAAAACCTGTTGGAAAGGCTTAACAGGTTATAATGATGAGTCTTTCTGCATCCTCTGAATCCCACGGTCTTAAATATCAGCAAGCTTTTATTGAGAGTTACTTACAGATTAAACTGAACAATTTTTCATCAAAATTTAGTTTTGCACTAAACAATCTGAGAGTTATCATTGATAATAAATTAATGTTTAAGGAAAACACAAACATGTTAGTAAGAAAGGCTTATACACTGTGTCCACGATAAGAATGCACAACATGAGGATCATGAAAACGGTAAAAGATACAAGGTCGCTCAAATTGCAAAAAAGTTAGGCAATTTAAACTATTTTTTACAAAATTAAGTTCTAAACAAATATTATTAACTCTGTTGGATTTTTAAAAATTTTTCTGTCGGAAAAAACAAAATTTCTAAATCGACTCGGTCAGCAGCGCAACAAATAGGTTGCACCTAACAAAAAAAAATAGAAATCATTCGAATTGTGCGGTTTTAACTTTTGCTAAAGCTGGAATGGGCTAACATCAAATAACCAAATTCACTGGGCATCAGAACGTTACTTCCATTAGATCCTATTTGCAGCTGGACACAAATTACCCTACTAGTTTAGTAAATCATTTGAGAATTAATAAACACGAAGAAAATTTAACTCGGATGAAAACAAGTGAACACACTCTGATGTGTCAAAGCAACTAGTTAAAAATATTTTTCTTTTTGAAGAAGAGTTTTATTAAATTTTATTATTATCGCTGGTTGCACCAGAGGAAATTATCTATCAATTGCACTAGTGCCAAATTATCGTGTAATTTAAACTCAATTGGATGATTTTGAAAAAATCAAGAAATGACTGGTTTAAGTTATGTAAGGGAAATAGTCGAAATAATTATTTTTCAATTGTAATGTTGTAAATATATAGTTAGGTTATAAAAGTTTAACGTCATTATATTATTACTACTCCTAAGATTAACGATGATCATATGTAAGACGCGTAAAATTCACGATGTGTGCAGTTCAAATAGATCGCTAGCTAGTAATTTTCTTAAATTAACTAGGAACAGAAGCGTAGAATCGGAAACATAATTAGTTTAATAAGATAACAGAAGATGTATTTTGAAATTATCTGCTTCTGACAATTTGATTTAACCTAACATCTGCAGATACAATAGGAATACAACTTACAATAAGTTAGAAATCTTGCGTATTATCAAAGTAAGATGGCGTGGTGCGTGGTGTTATGATCAAACGTTTAAGCGCTTGATGAATTTTGCCTAACGGACAAAACGCGTAGTATAATTAATTCGACAAGGTAGACAACTACTAACTTAATACCTATAATGTTTATCATAAATATGCCTTTACAAACTACATTATCTAATTAAATCAAACTCGAGACTACCTAAATAGCAAGTGTATACAACTTTGAAAGATGATTCAACTACGCCAGATACAGTGTAGATGTTGTTTAGTCTTCCGTTATGTTATGGAAATCCTTACATAATCTACAAGTTTATAATAGGTATTTGTTAGCGATAAACCTTCGATTATGGTACAAAACGACTACAAATATTCTATTGTTAACCTCTTCAAGAGGGAAAATTTCACATTCCTTTAACATACACCCTTTCGATGTAAACACTTTAGACTTACAACGTATTTTATGAGTTTACTTTTGTTACTACGGAAATCATTACTACCATCACTTAACTAAATTTTTAGTATTGAATTAAATTTTAATTTAACATTTTGTTTAATATTTGTAATTTTTAAATACCCAGATACACAGGTAATAAATTAACCATTCTGTTAATTTCGTTCAATCAATTCCAAGTATACCTACAATTGTTGTACAAATTCGGGCATATAGATAAATATTAAAATAGTTATACAGTTTTATGATTACTTAACAATAACGTAACTGCATTATGAAATTAAATAGGTATTTGTTATATGATTAATTTTACGCAATGCAATTTGGCATTTTCCAGTTAATTACTTCATTTTTACGCTAGTGGTTTACGTTCATAAAGCTTATTATTCATTTTCATTACCCGTCGTAAAAAGTCTAAATTTAATTAATGTTTGTGTATGAAAATTTTAGAAACTTATCTTAACACTTAACAATGCACGGCATTTTAAATTTTTTGAAAATAAAAACGAGTTACTTATCTTTTAATACAAATTGCAGGTGTTTGTAGCTGATAAAAATGAACTTTTTAAACTGCACTTTTTGTTTAATTGAATCATTGATTAAATTATTGCAGTGTCTGGTCTAGCGGTTACGTCGCCTCGGACAAAAAGTCAAACTACCGCCCTTTATGAATATGATATATATTTAAATATAAAGTACATGTTATACAGGATATTTCTAAATTCGATGTAATAATTTCTAGTGCATGTTCCTGACATGAAATTATGACAAAAAGTCTATATAAACATTTCCGAAAATGCCTCGTTTTCGATGTACAAGTATTAACGGTAAAAAATTATTTTTAGATAACGTTTTTAAAACAACAAATTTTGGTAAAATGTTATAATAGATTACGGCTAATAATCTGATATAGAGCATTTTTTTTTAAGTTAATTACAAAATTTTATCAAAATTTTGAACATTTTTACGATTTTTTTGAAAACGCTTCGTTCTAGCGAAATGCAATAAGAGGTCCTTTTGTACGGTAGTTGCTGCTTTTTTGAAAGTAGGGTCGAGTTTTTTGTGATTTCACACACAATGTTTCTTCTAAGAGAGGACCCTTCTGCCCCTCCCCAACACCGCTCCTGTTACAAATTTGGAGAAATACTCTATGCCAGAATATTAGCAGTATTCTATTACAAGTTTCAAAAAACCGTTCTCCAAAAAATAAAAAAATTTTTTTTAACTTTAATTCTCTGGTGTATCAAAAACAATACATTTTTGGACACATGACTTCTCGTCATAATTTCACGTAAGGAAACGCACTACAAGTTATGACATCGAATTTAGAAATTTTTGATAAAACGTAATCATTTTATTTAAGTAAAATTTAATAAAATCATAAATATTTACAGAAAAACATGTCAACACACATTACATTGATATTGATAATGAAACAAAATTAAGAGATGTCATAAATTATTAACCATATAGTTCATTCGTTTTATTTACCACGATTGATCGATGAATCAAGCGCACGCTCGTGTATCGTTGTCCTTTTTTATATATTGGATACAACGTATACATTATTAGCTAACGTATTGTTTCGAGAGTGTCGTTGGATACCATCAACAACAAATTTCGTTTCCTTGTAGGAACAGTTTTGATACCAACTTTACGTAAATGTCAAATTATGGCATGTCAATATCCTTTGTAAATTTATTTATTTGTAAATAAAAGACTAAAATAAACGTACGTAACCTCAATCAACAAATAAGTAAATAACGAATGGTTGGCATCCGTATCTATATTTATGCTTTAAATTACAGACGACCGTAATTTTATAATTTAATGCATACATGACGTCATCGAGATAAGTCAAATGGATGAACTTTTTATGTTTAAAAAATGAAGATATCGGTAATAAACGTAATGGGTAAATTTGCGTTTGTTTAGAAAAAAATACAAATCGGTCCGAAAAAAAACAGTCACAGCAAATATCTATCGTATATTTTACATAATTTTTCTCAAATTTTTAGACAAAACGGCGCCGCTTAATTTTGGCACTCTGGACAAATATCCGGATTGCCCGGCCCTAAAGCGGGTGCTGATGATTGAATTGTGCTTCATTCAAATTACTACATAATTTTTATCGTAAAAACTACACAGGGTGTCTTACCGGAAACCGACATGAGCCGTATTCGGAAAAATATACATGGTGGTCTCGACGATAGCATATTAGACGAATAATGAGAACGAAAAACCGATTCAGCTAAAAACTTGTCTCTTTATACAAATGGACATGGTCTACTTACTGAAAATATTTTCATACCAATTTTTTAAATTCAATGCCTCCATTTTTATTTTATTTTCGGTTTCCGCATAAAATTTTACGTCTTCTACTACTGGGTTTGATGTAGCTATCTCTTACCATTATTAAGAAAAAAAAAATTTCAGGCGTAAACAACAAAAATTTGAATCTACTGAAAAATTAATATTTAATGAAACATAAAAGGCAGATAAGCAAAATTTGTACAACGGTTAGACATGGTATTAGACTATGTTTTCAGTATTAGAAATTTTTGAAATTTATTTTTATGGGAGATCCGGCGGTAACGGTAGTTAAGAAAACTAAAATTGCCAAAGAGCCATTTTTTTTAAAATTGCAACCAGGATTTTTATATGCCTTAAACTGAGTAATTATCGTGTTATCTGCTTTTTTTTTACTTTCTTGGAAATGATGTACTGAATTAATAGTGCGCTTTGTAATCTGTTTTAGCCAACTGATTGAGGTATCATACGACAGGCCGTAAAACAGATTGCAAAGCACACTATTAATTTACCAAATCTTCTCCAAAAAAGTAGAAAAAGGAGATGACACGAAAGAAAAAAAAGTAGAAAAAAGCAGATAACACGAAAATTATTCAGTATAGGAACATTATATATTAGCAAATATGTAATTAAATGCATCTAATAAGAATATAAAAACTCACTTGCAATTTAAAAAAAATGACTAAATGACAATTTTATTTTTTAACTACCGTAACACCCGGACCTCCCCTAGAAATAAATTTCAAAAATGTCTAATACTGAAAAGTAGTCCAATACCATGTCTAACCATTTTACAAGTTTTGCTTATCTTCCTTTTTTATTTCATAAAATATTAATTTTTCAGTAAATTCAAATTTTTGTTGCTAACGCGTGAAATTATTTTTTTTAATAATGGTAAGAGATAAGTAGGTCAAACTTGGTAGTAAAAGACGTAACATTTTTTGCGAAAACCAAAAATAAAATAAAAATTAGAGCATTGCATTTAAAATAAAAAAGTTCTGGTATAACCGGAAATGACACCGCCATGTTCATTTTATAAAGACACAAATTTGTTTATGTTTAACTTGGTGTAAAGGAGCATTGCTTTTTTTAACTTAGAAGTGTGGCGAATATAATTAACTCTAACTTTTTCTTTCAACAAATCTGTAGAATTGTTGCTTTTGCTAATGAATCAGAAGCCACTGGAAGTATTTCTACACGCTTTCATTTATGACAAATTTTCTTTTTAAGATTTTTCAATTCTTGAAGACTTGTTTTGATTAAGTCACTTATTCCTTCTAAAATTTGTGCTGCAGCTTCTTTATAAAACCTTTTGTGTTTTATCAGTTTAAAGTTTGTATGTGTTGGACATGACTGTAAATGTGTGGTGTATCTGCTTTAAAATTATCATCGTTGTCTCTAATTGTGGGTTCATTATATTTCATAGATGCTTCTTTGGATTACCAATCTTTTTATTCGTTGTTACCATGTTAAATGAAATTATGAGACTACCCTTCAAACAACAATTTTCGGTTTTTTTGTTGTCTTAATAAACAAAGTCATTTTAGGTTTCCGATGGTTTAAAAAATATTTCTGATTTTTAATCACAACACCATTAACAAAGATTAACTTTGACTTACTAGTGATAGTGAACAACACACTAACTTATTAAGTTAAACACTCTGTTTGTTCATTAAATATGATAGTTTTATTGTTCATAATCTTGCTAACGAAGATGTTTGTTTAACCTTCGTCATATATGGGACAGCATAGTATACAGATTGCAATACTTCCAGATAAAAATCTGACAATAACTAAAACAAATTTTGTATTTGTGTGCTTATAATAAACTATGAATTTGTATATTTACTGACAAATTACACTTTTAAACAACATCCAAGTATTCAGAAATTAAATTTTTTGAAAATTAATTTTACGTTTATACGTATTTAAAAAGGAGTTTTACTAGAACTTAAAAAATAAATTGTGTCTTTATACCCGATATTGCTACAATTATTTATCGCTAATGAAATTCTTTTTAATAATTGTCCTTAAATACAATGTTATGTTAACATCCACGCATTTGTCTCATTCCGTAACAAGTGCGAGAATATTCTCAAACCGTATTTTACAATCTAACTGTTTTATAATTAAAAATTGATCCAGAATGTTAGTATTCTAGAATAAGAGTAGAAAACAACTTTTTCTAAAAACATTGAATTTGACAGATACTCTATACAAAAATGTATTTTTACATATTTAATTAAATAAAATTCATTATTCATTATAAACATTCATATAGATGCTGTTTCTAATTAAAATAATTAAATTTTTAGTATAAAGATTAAGAAGAATTTAAAAAACACATCCCTGTATTACCTAGACATACATAGAAGAAAAAAGTTTAATGGTCCAAATCTTTTATTAATGTGAGTAAATATTGCTCGAATATTTTCTTATGTAATTACGAACACGTTTACATTCTCTTGTTTAGGGTTTACAACGTTAGTAAAACATGATCGTTAAATAGCAGAAACGTTTACAAAATACCTAAAATGTAACTATGCTTGAAGACACTATAATTTGTTTAAATAAGGTAAGTAAAAGTTGAACCTTAGAAATAAAGTTGACTGCAAGATCAAAAATAAAGCTTCTTTTTGAAAATGATTCTATTAATAAATATCTGTTATAGAAAGAGACTTTCTTATTCACGCTCAGCAATCAGCAATATTTGAAGATGTGTACCTCATTATACATTTTACTTCAACAAATACGTTTTCGTACAAAGGAAACAATTTACAATAGCAAGAAATCATATTGGCTTGATAAATAGGTCAAATTATTATAAAAGTGTTTATGTCTTACATATTTCATACTTTTAACATTAGGTCTATTGCTTTTTTTTTATTTTGGTTTCGTACTAACGTGTTTCCAATGAGTTTTAATTACAAAATTGTGTTTATGAAACAGTTTTCTAAAACTTATTGTAGGGCTTTAGTCATTATTGAATAATATTTTAGAATAGAATTTTCTATTTATTTTTTTTAATTTGAAAAGAAACTTCGTTATTAACAAGATACGATTTTTCTTGCATCCTTTACGTTTTACGTTGTTTTGAAACATTTTTTGTTTAGTTTCAGTTATTTATTTCAAATGTTAATAATTTTTCATTCAACATAATTTTCCAAAGAGTAAAATTTGAAAACGATTTTTATCCTTTTTTATGTAATATCTGATAAAAATAACATTTGTATACATTAGTAAATAAAACAATACGTCCTCGTAGTAGTAATCAATATATTCAACGGACCCGTATTTGAATTCAAGCGCAACTTACCAATAGAATTACTTTTTTTCGTAGATTTCTGTTGATATTTCTCCGTGATTGTTTACATCTTTTACAAACAAAAGAGTTTTTTGGTTAAGACAAATATCATATAAATTTGTATAAAATTTAGATTTCAGTTACGTATTTCGACGAAGAAAAATGTCAGAGTTTGTGTAACTTAATAAAAATTAAAGTATCACAATCACTTGTGTACTTTTCACAGCTTAACGCAAATACAGCAACCAAACACCTGTTGCTGTTTTAATTTATTTAATTTGAGTGGGTTATTTTTTATTTTCTGTAGCAAAGGTGTTTAGAAAAAAAAACTTCGTAACTGAACTTGTTACGAATTTATAAAGAAAGTACCTACTTAATTATTTGTTAATATAATTGCTGTTATTAAGCATAATAATTAATTAGTTATATAAGTAATTAATTGCTTCCTTTTATTACTTATTTATCCAAATGCTAAAAACGTTAACTGAATTTCAATAAATATTCATTGCGTTAAAAGGATTAAAATAGAACAAGGAATAATTAAGGTATTTTTAGAAATAAAATTATTATGCAAATATGTAGGTTATACTTTTAAAAATTGCCAACATCAGCGATAAATTGAATTAATTTGTTAGTCGCTTTTACGACATAAAATTTAATTTACCTTTATTAGATGTCGAACTTTTCCGTACAAAAACAGTTATGTATGACGTTTTAATCGATAACTGAACATACCATACATCATGGATTTACTTCATTGAAAAAATCTAAAAATATTACTTTAAAAAATGAGGTTTTTATTTCTCTGTATAAAATTGATTTTGGACAGTCTATAACGTGTATACTTTCTTTAATTCATTTTCTTTCTACATTTTCACTGAAAAAATTTGTTTTTTATTTACCATATTTTTTAACCTATAGTTCATAAAAAAGCATGTTTTTGGTTTGCATTTTTTATATTTTATTATTCAATTAAGGTGTTCCACAATTTTGTAAACAATATTATTAGTGGTTGGATTTTAATTTACTTCTTCTATACCTCTATAAAGAAAATGAATGAAATTCCATTAAACATTACCTAAGATCTAATTTCTATTGAAACTATAGGACAGTGATAAATTGCTTTTAGAAATCAAATGGATTGTTGTCTTGAATTCAAGCAAAAGGAAAAAAGCAGCGTGTAGAAAAGGCAGTAGAAATAATTAATTGCGAAAAAACTTTTTAACAATAATCGAATAAAATAATTTATAATAACAATTGTTCTTTGTATAATATCCGTCCGTACAAGAGCATCACACAATTACACAATCTCAAACACCCTTTCATAGTTTCTACAAAACTTCTTTAAGAGAATGCTTGATACATTAATTCTTACAATTACATTTTTTAATTTTAAATAATAGAGAAATAAAATATGCATTATCAAAAGCATTGCAGAATATAAACCTTAAGATGCATTCAGTCTATAGACTAGACTCCGGACATCTAAATCTAAAGTAATAAATAAAAAAAAACTTCCAGAACTTTAAAGCAGTCGATGATATACATTGCCCTGGTAAGAAAGAAAAAATTGTCAGATAATTTACTAACCCGTGAATAATACAAAATTATTAAAATAAAAATTATACTAGAACACACTGACCAGTAGCGATCGTATTATTTTAATTGAATTAAATTTATTAATCCTCCAAAATTGTAGATATTATAGATAACTAGTAACCAAACCCATTTGAAAATGGGCCTAATCTAAACAAACCTGAAATTAAGGAAGTGAGGTCACTGCTCCAGGTCAGAGGTCAAAGGTCAGGTCAACTTGGGACCTATCTTAAAACATTCTCCTTGGCATCCTAAACACTTTGATATATAACATTCCTATGTTTTCCTGGATTTAATATGAGGTCACCGCTCCAGGTCAAAGGTCAGGTCAACTTGTTTCCTTGACATTCTGAATACTTTGATATATAACATGCCTATGTTTTCCTAGATTTAATATGAGATTACCGCTCCAGGTCAAAGGTCAAAGGTCAGGTCAACTTGTTCCCTTGACATCCTGAACACTTTGATATATAGCATTCCTATGTTTTCCTGGATTTAATATGAGGTCACCGCTCCAGGTCAGAGGTCAAAGGTCAGGTCAACTTGTTCTCCATGACATCCTAAATACTTTGATATATAACATGCTTATGTTTCCCTGGATTTAATATGAGGTCACTGCTCTAGGTCAGAGGTCAAAGGTCAGGTCAACTGGTTCCCCTTGACATCCTGAACACTTTGATATATAACATGCCTATGTTTCCCTAAATGTAATATGAGGTCACCTCTTCAGGTCAAATCTCAGGTCAACTTGTGATCCCACCGAAGATCAGCGCCTGGACCTCCTGAACAACTTGACGTATCGATCTGCAAAATCGGTTCAGCCGTTTCGAAGGAGAAGACGAACATACATACAGACAGACAGACAAACCGGACCACGATTTTATGTGTATAGATTATCCTTATAGGGAGCCCTTTAGGTGAAGGAGCAAAATCAAATGCCACTACTCTGGTTTCAATTTGCCGACGTTTCGCCCGACCTATGTGGGCATTTTCAAGGTTTCTTAAAATTAGGGCGTGACAATCACATCTAACGTTAAATTAAAATCCAACATCATGTCACATTTCATTATAATAATGTGCGCCTGCTTATACAGGACAATGACATTTCGATTTTAGAACCGCATTGATAATGTCACGAGTAGAGTGGTGTCTCCTAAATTTAAACTAATGATCTAGTATGCACTTTTTAACTTTGCTATTATCATATATTCTTTTAATTAGGAGCTTTTCTAAGAGTTTAGACAATAAGGGCAATAAAGTTATTAAACGGTACGATGTAAGATATTGAGCAGGTTTAACGGGTTTTAATATTAAGATAATATGAGGAAATATTTAAACGACAATGAAGACATATTAAAGACATAAAACAGAGTTAAACAGAAATACGTCTGGGCATTCAGTGAGCACTTTAGTCGTGATTAAATCATAACCTAGAGCTTTTTTACAATTTAGATATTAAATTTTGTCAAGCACTAGAGACTAGCTTATATCTCATTATCAGCTACATTGCAGTAAGACTTCAGCCAAGTAACTAGCCATAAGTTTTGCATTGATTTGTTCTGACTCATTCTTTGTTTGATTTTCTTAATAGCACATTTACCTGCTGTAGTTTTATATTTAAATTTTTCACTTACTAGTGTCTGCACAAGATAATGAAGTTACTGAGTTGAAAGATTTCTTCCTTCAACTTTTTTTAATTCATTATTTATGGTGTTGGCTAGCCTATTGCATATTATTGCATAAGATGATAGATGTGTGACAAAGAAATCAAGTAGATAATGTACTTTTTAGATTCATACTTTTTCACGTATAGGATCGTATAAAACTCGACCTCTGGTAGTAATTACTTTCGTATCCCAGTAAGTGTGTTTGTAATTGCAATGTACGTAGCGTATAAAATTACTGCTAAGAATCTTAAACAATGGTTTAAAGCTTTCTTTGGTAACTCTACGCCTAGGTGACAGTATTGGCTATATAGACTACGTCTAATGCCAAAAAAAGGTGGCAGTTGACTTCTGATACTACAATCTTCTTTTTCTTCTTTTTTTCAGTTACTTTCAATCCACTCCTAGACATAGGCTTCTTCCAAGTTACGCCATCTTTCTCTGTCTTTTGCTACTGTCCACCAGGTTTGACCTGCCACATCGCGTAGATCATTTGCCCAGCGTCTCTGTGGCCTTTCTCTACTCCGGGTTGTTGTTCTCGGCCTCCAATTAAGTATTCTCTTTGACCACCTGTCATCATCTTGTCTTGGAACGTGCCCCGCCCATTGCTACTTAAGCAAAGCTATACGCCGCATCACGTCTGTGACTTTGGTTCTGCTACGAATATCAGTATTTATTACTCTATCTTTCAAAGAGATTCCGAGCATACTTCTTTCCATAACCCTTTGTGTGACAGCCAGGCTATTGGCTATGGCTCTTGTAATTGCAGTCGTCATCACTGGGAGAATGCATGATTCAAACACTTTTTCTTTAAGTTTACCGAATGTGGCCCAGCTAAGTCCGATGCGCCTTGTTGCTTCTGCCCCTTGATTCGCAATTCCCAGCTTAACATAATGTTCAAGATAAATATACTCTTCAACATTATCCAGTATCTGGCCTTCTATTTCTATGCTTACTGGCTTGGGGATCATTAACTTGGTCTTCTTTAAATTAATTTTCAGCCCGACTATAAGTGATTTTTCATTTAGCTCCTTAAGCATTTTCTGTAGTTTCTCTATTGAGCTCGCCACAACAACTACATCATCTGCAAAGCGTAGGTAACTCAAATACTTTCCCTTAATTATAATGCCCATTTTTTCCCAGCACAGTTTTTAAACACATCCTCCAGAGCGGCAGTAAACAATTTTGTAGAGACAAGATCCTCTTGTCGTACACCTCTTTTTATTGGTATTTTGTTTGTGTTTAATAGGATTTAGTAAACCCTCCGAACATTAGGCGACTAAAAAAAATAAACTAATTATAAAAGTAAATCACAAACAATACGGATGTTTAACAAATAACTGTAAAATTAAACTCTCTCACAATAGTATTTCAAGATTTTTCGGCGATGTTCTTGCGTAAATATCCGTTTAACGTATAGTTAAAGAAGCAAAGGTATGTTTCCACTTCTTCTACAAATCTTATATTTTTTTATTAAATCACCTAGAAATAAAAACAACTAGCGACCAAGAATGTTTATTGAAAACGTTAAAACGCATGCGTGGCAAAGTTTCTGAACATTTGCACCGGCATAATTAGTTTGTAACCAGTTTGTAACGCGTTTGTTTTGAGTCGAAAAATGTGCGGACGGCCTTAGTCCCCCAATGTGCGGAGAGCCCAAGTTTCTTGTATAAATTGGTCGTAATACTTTTCTAATTTAATCTGGACAATTGAGCCTTTTATTAAAGTACTTGTACTTGTAGGCTGTACTACAAAGATGTTCTGTATAATATGAAGTGTAGTGAGGTATCTGAAAAAAGGATCTATATGCAAAATGTATTTAGATGTAAGAAATATATCTACAGGGTGGTGCTTTCAAAAAACGTGTCAATGGGATTTAGCATTGTGAACTGGTTTTTTTACGAATGTATTTCAAGTGACAAAAATGGTTTTGGTATCAAAACGCAGTCGAAATTATTGTGCATAGTGCTCGCTATCAGAAATCAATTAAATTACATGATCTTTTTGAAAATGCATCAATAAAAATTAGTAATTTTTGATGTTTATTTATTGTAACCTTCCTATTTAATTTAGTTCTAATATCAATCGAAGCTGTTCCTTGGGAATAAACTTTTTATTTGCTTATTAATGACTTTCCTTTCAGCCTTATTGTCAAAACGTTGATTGTTGATTGTTTAAGCAACTTAATACTATTTTTCTTTCATTATCAAACTTACTTTTATTTTTATTGACAAATTTTTCAAAACAACGTGAAATTCAGCTGACTCTTAATAGCAATAGCTATACGGACTGATTTTAGCTTCATTTTGATACCAAAACCATTAACCTATGAGCCGTTTTTAAAAGCACTACCCTGTATATTGTTTATATTTCAAAAATATTTTAATTTTATGTATTTTTACAGAATGCCTTTAACAGTCCATAAGATTGCTTATTGAGATTATTTTGTTGCATTAGATGGAAAAACATGACTCTAAATTCTTCTAGGAATTTGTTTAGTGTTACATCCCAAATTTCCGTTTCTTTTACATTGCACTGAACGACTTGACTTGTAATTCTTTATATATAGTACATCTTTTATAATTAGCAGGGTGATGACACCTCAAAAGCACACTTGGCAGAGGATAACTTTGTTTCCTTGCAAGTTCTGGAAATGTTAGAATCTCCGTATTTTACACAGACGAATAAGCTAATTCACTAGGTTTCAGTAGAGTTGTACTGTTGACACCGCATGAATTTCACAGTTGTTTTGTTTGTATGAGCAGGTTCAGTTTTTATCATATATTTTCATAGGTAGCTAAGATTATAAATGTCTATATTGTCAACCGTAGGTAGTAAATCTACAAAAAGCATTAGCAAGGGTGTCTACTCTATACTTTAAACTGAATCTCTTCTAACAATGCAGCAACTTCTTTTATAGAAACAGAGTGGTGAGGCCACGTGCAAATATTGGCGGTGGTTTTGGTATCTTATGGCTATATCATCTTTATTAAGATTATAGTGGGCAGAAAATTGATTCTTTAGTAACATGTATCGTGCTTATCATTGTTGACTGTGCAGTTGATATTTTTTTACTTTGCCGTAGTCTGTAGAAACTTCTTCCTTTTCTTCCAGTTGCTTTGTTTGTTGCTGCGGTAAACATTCTCACTGATGTGGTAGTAGTCTCTGACTAATGTTTCTTTGGAATCTGCTACACTATTTGTAATTCTGGTAGAATAGTTGACTATTCATATGCGAATGGTTTGCTATTCATGACCATTAATTTTCCATGTTAAATGGTTTAGTCCTAGTATATTTTAGCGCTGGATGCCAAACTCTATCAATACAGATATCCTCTTTTTTTCTGTTAAAATTTGACCAGTTTTTGTAAATCTCTATGGTTACCGCGTTTAACATAGTAGAGGGTTGTTGGCAAATTATGAGCGTGGTTTCCTGGATGAAGGGTTTAATAATTATTCAGTTCAAAGAGAATTTATTTGTATGCACATTTAAAAGACTTAAGTGCTAATAATAATAAATTAATAATGTAGTTTAAAATAAACTTGAGTATGACTCATGCATTAACCATTGCGAAATCTACGGCCTTTTCTGAATTTTTATCAACTAAACATTAGAATAAACTAAATCTGTTTGCTGTGATGGCTAATTTTTTTTATTTTGCAGCATAAATTTTAAAATCTGCTTTATTGATCGAAACAATTGGACCGTGATCTTAACTAGCCAAATTCAACCGCTTACTAGTTTGAACTTCAACACGATTTGGTTTTTTTGCACGACAGATTTTTTTATATTTAAGGGCTCTAACAGGATTCGAACTTTAGGCTGAAGTATAATCTAACTTTCGGATTTTCAACCAAGCGCACTAATATCAAGCCATGACGACTCGAGTAAGCTTTCGTCAAATCTTTTACATAATGTTGAAACTGTTGTAGATTAATACTGCAATTCTGTACCTAAAAATCGTAGTATTGTAAAATCGAAAGATCGTATTTTATAGATCGTAGCAAAACATTTTACAGATCGATATTATTTGCAATTTTGTAGCTCTGTCAATTTTGTTTAAACCTACCTCTAATTTCAAGAAACTGTAAATACTTACAAGAATCTGTAGCTTATAGCAACACAAAAAATTGCAAATTTTTACGCTACCATTTGTACACCGAATTGCAGTATAAACAATGTATTATAAGGGAAAGTTTAAATTTCATTAAAGGTGTTTGAAAAAAAAAGTAAACGATGTATTAAGTTGTGAGGATAATTTGCTAAAGCTTCCAGTTAAGTAATGTTAACTTTGAAACTGAACTGAAAATTACAAAGTTTTTTTCTTAAACTAAGATGAACTTAAAACATTGGGCCTGAGTAATGTCAACATGGGAGTTTAAATTTTGAATTTTTTATTTAACTTTAATTATACTCGTAACATTCACAAATAAATGCAATATTTTGTTAGTTAAACATTGTTACTAGTTTTTATGCCAGTAAACTTAAAAAGTACGGTATATTGTCTAAGTCACATAAAAAAATAATTGTTTAAGTACAGTAAACACTTGGTTATTGACGTTTAAAAAACTTTAATTAAAGAAATGTTAACATTTGTACTGGAGAAGTTTCTTACTATCGGATTCAAAAAGCAAGACATCTGATATTCTCATAATTTTTTATTTCTCCTTCGATTGTTTTGAAAGTTGACATGTATGTACCTTATACATTTCTACTAGAGGTGAATAAATGTCAAATTGGTAGGTAGACTTCTTCGGTTGTTATTTAGAAATAAATTAAAAACGGGTTGTTTTTTGCGTTTATTTTAGATAAGGAGAGTTTGAAGTCGTGTAACTTTATTATTTTTAACTCAAAATATATGAAATTTTAAACAATAATTCATCCAAGACGAATGGATTAGTAATTACAAATCTTTCAAAAGTTTAGACTTTTTATCAGTATGATAACCTTTTTAAAAATGCTTCTGTTTCGACTGAACTAAATTATACATATAAATTGATAGTAATTATTTAGTAACAAACTAAACCTATTAAATACATACTTTGTCCCAATTAATAAAACTTAATTCTCACACGGCGACGGAGAAAGCAATACATTTCTATAAGTTGAGAGGCGAGTAACTACTGATTTTCGCCCCAACAATCCCTGTCTTACATCACTAAGTTCTAATCGTACTTTTCATTATAACAGGGATTGTTGGCGCGATTAAAGTTTAGTAATGTAAAAATATCGCACTTTACTTTTCAAATTCTGTAGTTACTCGCCTTTCAATTTATCGAAATGTATTGCTGTCTCCGTTGCCTTGTGAGATTAAAGTTTTTATTAATTAAGACGAAGTAATGTAATTAATAAGTTTAATTTGTTAATAATTATTTACTATCAATTTATATATATATATATATATATACACAATTTGGTTCAGTCAAAACAGAAAAAATCTATTTTAAAAATGTTAGCAAGTAATAAAAAACCGTTTTTATAAAATTTAAAAACGTTTGCCAGATTTGTTCATCTTCATCCCCTTTATTTACATGAATTATTATATACCGTGGAAGGTTGCTTGCTGGTTTACCTCTCCGTGTGAGTGTTTTGCTCGGCTGTTTTGGACGTTTATATTAAACGTATACTTCTGGAACTACAAATGTTAAGTTCGTATTCGAACCCCTTTTTCAACCAGGTAAGCAGCCGATCGTCGCTAGAATATAATCATTAATCGTGCAGGAGAGCTTTTAAGATTTGGTGGAATATGATAGAATAAGTAACGGCAAACACTGCGAAACAAATTTAATTACTTGACAATGTTGTAGTTTACAAATTAACAGGAGCAAAATGCTGCAAATAAACTCAATTACTTGACAGTTTTTGCGGTTTACAAACAAACAGAAAAATCTGTGGTATGGGATTGTCTTGGAGAAAACAAATTGAATTACTTGCTCCAGAATACCACGTAACAGAGAGAAAAAAGTAGTATTAGGTAAATAAAGTGAGAGCAATTTAACAACGGGTGATTGTTTCTAGGATACCCAAAGAAAAGTAACGGGGTTGGAAAGCGGATTGCAGATACGGGGAAATGTGTTCTGAGAGCGGTTTTCAGAACGAGTAAGAGTGCCTTTCAACATTTTAGCGGGCAGAATGATAGAAAAATAGTAGGAACAATTTCGTTTTTGCGTAGTAAGGACTTGTGTTTATATTCGTCAACGCCATCTTCTGACGTTCGTTACACCCCAAACACAAAAATCTAAGTAGTTGAGTTCGAGAGAACGCGCGAACCAGGTCCACGATTCAATGCATGTACGCGTTGTAAATGGTAAAGGTAGAGGAGTTGCAACTTCCTCTTCAAATTGAACCGTACGAGCTGATGTTTTTGGACAAACAGCAACAATGGTTCTCACTTTCTCTAAGGCGACGATGAAATAAAATATCTTTATACCAATAATTATTAAATTGACAATCAAGTTAATGTTGTGATAACAACTAATCGTCAACAACAAAATAATGTTTAACCAGGACGTCTTAGGTTCCGACATTCTCTAAGGCAAAGATAAATGGACCTTCCGAATGTCTTTGTTCATACAGCGTGCTGTTTTTCTGCCGTTAAAATCGGCAAGTTCTTCAATTAAGAAATTATCATTCATTTTCAACATAATTATTAAACTTAAATTTTATTAGTGGTAAGTGAACAATGTTTTTATAGAGGTTATATTAGATAAAAAAATTATTAATACATTTTTGGTAATTGATACGTTTTGCAATATTTGTACATTGCTTTTTCAATCATTTTAAAGATAAAAATATATTTAGAATATGGTTTTTCTGTAAAGAAAATATTATCAAAAATTAGTATTTAGGTGAGTAAGAGAATTAATTAAAAACGTACCTGCATAAATTTTTACGTTAATAAAAGTGAAAGCAAAACATTCTTTATGACACCAGTACGTCTAAGTTACCTGTGAAATATCCCTTATATGGACATTATCTTGCAACCTTCAGTTTTAAATATTTATCTTAAAAATATTTATTTTTTTCAGAAAAAATAAACACAAATGTGCTTATGACTAGTATCCGTGCTCTAAGAGTCAGTCGAATTACGCACAACGGTCACAATTTACTAATGTTTAACAACAGCAACCATTATATGGTACTTCAAAAATCAAAATACGATAATTTCGAAAACCATTATTTTTAGAATTTTTTTAACAAAGTTGCCAATGTTTACAGTGTCATCGATTTTTGCTGAAACTAATTAGGGTTGCTTTTGTTTGTGACAGATGGGCGTAATTCGACTGACTCTTAGAGCCCGGCATAAGTCATGATCACATTTCTGTTATTTTGTTCTAACAAATTTTTTTAAGGTTAATATTTAGAGCTGGATTGGCCTATACATTAAAAATGTTTGCAGGATAATTGATAATAATGCATTTTACTGATATCTCACAGGTAACTTAAATTCCAGTAAATTGCAAATTGTTAAACTCCCAAATTTTAAAATATCTTGAAAACTATCAGAGTTAGAGGTTGGTAACCCTTATACCAATTGAAGGGTAACTAATTTCTGATACCATCAGGCTACAGAAATACATTTAAGTTAAGCAAAAAGTTTTACGTCGTTAGCGTTATGCGGTAGTATTTAAAACACTCTGTACATCATAACATAATAGTAAATATTGCAAAAGGGATGTTGAAGGTTCTTAGTAAGGTGATGTAAGACAAAATTGCTTGTTTTTATTTATCTTGAAGTTATGGCATTTTTTGGAGGGTTTACAAATCAGGTAAAATCGATTTATCTCAGAAACGGAAGTAAGTAGGTATAGGAACATGTTAAAAAACATACCTTATTTTTTATTCTACAATTCAAAAATAAAAAAAAATACCGGATGTTCCATTTAAAATAACCCAACTTTGATATAGTACGTGTTTCTGAGCACCCTGTACAATCTAAAATATTTTTAAAATGTGGTTTCAAATAATCTCGATATCTGTGTGCCTTACAATTTCTTACATCATTTGTCGTTTTAGTGCTACAGAATAATTGTTGGTAGTGCCCCACCCTGTGGTCGGTCTATGTCAGTTTTGTAACTTACGGTTTTTGTTTGGTTTTTTTTAATATGAATTATTTCTTTAAGTAGTCTGTTATTTAAATTTCTTTCTTTTTCAAGTATTATTGGATTTTCAAAATCAAAATTATGTGAATATTCTATTGCATGGTCTGAGAGGGCTGTATTAGGTTTTAAAGGTGTAAGTAATTAAATTTAAATAGAATTTTTATGTTGAATAATCCTTTTGGATAGATATTGTTTTGTTTGACCTATATAATATTTTTTACAATTTAAACAATTTATTTTGTAAATAAGTTCGGATTGGTTTAAGATTTTTGTTTGATCTTTTAATGGATTGTAAATTTTTTTCCCAGAGTGTTATGATTTTTATATGAGGTTAGGATATTGTATTTTTTAAATTCAATTTCAATTTTATTTGATAATTTGGGTATGTATGGAATAGTGATATAAGTTTTTTTTTGTTGGAAGTTCAGATTGAAAGCAATTATTAAATTCAAGTCCAAAAGGGTTTGGTTGTAAATGTATATCATTTTTATTATTGGTTTGTTTTTGGAATTTTATTTTATTTAGTCTGAATTTAATTTGTTTTTGAATAAAACTTTTGGAGTAATTGTTTTTAATTAGCACGTCATTAATTTTATTTAGATTAGTTTTGTGATGTTTCGGTTCACAAAGGATTATTGCTCGGCCAACTAAAGAGTTGATTACACTTTTTTTGTATTTTATAGATGTATATGAGTTATAATTTAGAAATCTTTCTTTCGATACCAATTACTTTCGATTGTATTGTTATTATTTATTGTAAGTGTTAAGTCTATAAAATTAATAGTTCTATTTTTTTATTCTCTAGTTCTATGGTATATTTTAATCTATTATGAAGTTTGTTAAAAGTACTATGTATATTTTTGATTTTATTTTGATGGGAAATTATAATAATATCATCTACGTATCTTTTGTAGAAAATTAAATTTAGTATTTTTGTAATAATTTTTGTTCTATTTTTGTAAGACTAATTCTGATATTGTGCTAGAAAGAGGATATCCCATTGCTACTCCGAAAGTTTGAGAATTTTATTTGATTATTGAAAGTGTTAGAATTTAAAATGAATTTAATAGTTTCTATAAAATCTGATTCTATTATTTTTGTGAATTTTTTTATGTTTTTCTAATAAAATTTAATAGAATTAATTGCTAAATCTATGGGAATATTTGAATATAATTTGAATCTAAATAGAATATTTTGTAATTTTTGAAACTGAAAATGATTAATTTGTTTTTAAATGACCAAGAATTTTTAATACTAAATTTATTTTTATTAGTTATGTTAGTGAGAATTTTTGAAATATATTTAGAGAGTTTATATGTAAGACTGTTATATGATGCTACAATAGGTCGTAAGGGATAATTTAATTTATGAAGTTTTGGGAGGCCATAAATTTTAGGAGACAGTACCACTATGTGTTATTAATTTTTTATATGTTATTAAATCAACGGAGTTGGAATCATATAGTTTTTTTATGAATTTATTATTTTTATTTTGAATAAGAATTGTAGGATCGTTATTTAGTTTTTTATATGTATTAGTTATTCATTTTATTTACATAGTCCTTTTTTCTAAAATTACAGTTGTTTGAGTTTTATCAGCTTTAACAATTAATGAGTGGGGATTTTGTTGTAAAAAAGTTTTGGTAGTTTTAATTTGTTTTAGAAAGTTTTTATTTCTATTATGTTCTATAGGATTAAGTAGTGAGTTTTTATTTGTATTTTGGTAATTAGTAATTATGTTACAAATTTTATTTCTAATATTCAGTTGTTCATTTTCTTCAAAGTTTAGTATTTGATTTTCTACGTTACAAATGATATTGTTAACAGGTAATTTGGTTATTATTAAAAACATTATAATTTGGTCCTAATTGTAAAATATTTGAGACTTGTTCTGGGATTTTTAGATTACTTAAATTTTTAATAAAATTGTTATTATTTTGAGAGTTAGTTGGTTGTTTTGGTTGTTTATTTATCAAAATATTAATTTTTTTGGTGAATTGTGTTTATTTTTTCTTTGAGTTTTTGATGTATATGACATTTTTATTTAAATCTGAAATGATATTTTTATGTAAAGGTTTTCAATTTTTTTCTTAAGTTTATGATTTTTTGTTTATAATAATTTAATTGTCCGTAAGAATCATTTATTGAAAGGGTTAAAATGGAATAGTTATAAGTGTTTTCAAATTTATATTGAAGTTTTGTATTTTTAAAAATTAATATTTTTTAAGTTTTAATTTAAGAAATTTTGGTGTTAAATTATTTTTTTGCAGATACGTAAGTAATTAATTCTCTCACTCACCTTTACAATTTTAAAGCTGTAGTTCTTCAGGAGTCTTAAGTCTTGCAAAAATGTTTCATTATTCATATTACTTATCACTAATAAAATTTAAATTTAATAAAATTTTACTACAATGTTTTAAAATATCTTCATACCAAAAATTATTAAATTAACAATAAACTTAATGTTGTGATGACAACTAAATGTCAACAACAAAATAATGTTTAACGAAAGACAATAGCGTCCAAATAAATAAAAAACGGTTGATTTGTAGACATATGTTTACTTAACAAAAAATTTTGTTGCCTCTACAACTCCTTAAAATTTCTCGGTAAGTTTTTGGGAGACACTGTATATTAAAAACTTACGTACGATATTTTTGAGTTGTTCACAGTTAAGGCACGAGTCTCACCCATAGTTTTATCCAACAACTCATTCAGTAACCGTTCCTAAAATATTATCAAAACAAAAAACTTTATAGCATTCAAAGCCTATGAACTGGTTCTCAGGTGGTTGCATGGTTCATTTAGAACAAATCTTTATTCAAAAAAAAATTTTAAGAAAAACTGCTTTTACTCTCGAAATTGAAAGGAAACTTTCCTTTACCTACTGAAAAAAGATGTTGAAAAAGCTACATCAAAGAAATTCAGAGATGCTTATCTTAAGGAATTACATGACTTCAATAACAAGATATAAGCAAATTATATTTTTGTTGGAAAATTATTGGTTTTATAATTTTATTCTTATTTTGTAGAAAAAATAGTATTTACTATTTGAAATCAATTTTGTTTTTTTTATTCGACAGATTAATTACCGCTATCGCTCGAGGGCAAATTTCTCCCTCACCTCTTACAATAAAATGTACTATTACTTGTTAAATTAGTTTTTTTCTAATTCTCCATTTTAATCAATTTATTAGACGATACCTCACCTACATATTTTTTTCATAAATCTGATTTGTAGTTCTTACATATTTCAATTTAAATTGATTTCTTTGAAATTGTAACATAATGTCATACGATATAGAAACGATTTGTAAATCAAATTCTCAAATATGGAAACACAATAATACGATTTTGCTAAAAGGCAAAATACATAATTTGTAATTTCCATAATACATACGACAATCGAAATTGAATCAAATTTTGTAGGAGCCTAGCGTGCATACACATATTTATTTGTTCTGCTAAAGAAATTCAAATATTGTACATTTTAACAAAAGTAATAAAATAAAGTGTAAATAATCAAATTTATTATTTCTTTTAAAACAAGACGCAAATAAATTGTAACTGGAATTTAGCCAAATACAAAAAGCACCGTAAAATTTGTACATTTATTAATTTTATTACTGCAATATAAAGTAATAACGGTTTTGCTTTATTTCAGACATCCCTAAGGGTGAACCTCAAATGAAAATAGAAAAGGATTCTTACGAAATTGGTTATACATTAAGAGGCAACTGTACATCTCCGCCTTCATATCCGGCTGTAAATTTAACATGGTATATAAATAAGAAAAAAGTGAGTATTTTTTGTAAATCGAGTTTTCTTTTTTTTAATGCTTCTGATTGCTGTTTGAAACTTGAATCCAATTATTTTTTCTAAATTCAAAATGATATTTTCATTTTAATAACGAAATAATAGCACTTGAATTTGAAACAACAAAATTAGTCATAAACTTCAATGCATTTCGCATTGTTAAGTAAATAACATTTAATGTTATTCTTAATTTACGTTGTTACCTTGTTCGGCAAGGTTCTTTTTAATCTCGAGGGAATAATGAATTTTAATTTCTGGCAACTGAAAATTATGTTGATGCAAAAATATTTGCTGATGAACATTTTAAAGCGAAGCGGGGTTTTGTAACTCAGTCGACATGAAAAAATTTACATAATGAGAATGTTGGATGTAATTTCGCAATAATATAAAACAAAATAATTAACGTTTATTGGAGTTATAAACTTATTAATGTTTGTTCAACATAATTAGGAAAAGTACCTCTTTTGTTATCAATGGACTATTTTTTTTAAATAAAACAATCGTCAACAAAGTATACACTACAAATCGAAACATGTTCTCTAATAATAAGCACCAGAACTAATATTCATGCCAATTATTCATCATAACTTGAACCATAAATTAAATTTAACGATTTAAAGTTAACTGGCACTAAAACAATATTTTATATTTGAAAAAATCACGACAACATAAAATTGCAATAACATGGAGCGATCTCTATAGAAGCTTTTATTGCGTTTTCACATTTGCTAACAAAATGTAAAACAATTCAATCAATTTCAATGCTCATAAAATATACATTCGTACTGAGGAAGTATGGAAAATACATGCAAAAATACGATTGAATACATTTGAACATTTCCTTTTTAACCAACACTTTAAATATTTTTATGTAACAGTCTTTTAGTCAATTAATATTCATAACGTAAAAAAAAGATTTCAACATGGTTTAGTTATTCGTCATAATCTGTTTGTGTTTGTTGGTGCGCTTGTAGTAGATTAACTATTTTAGTACATTGTATAGTATTGAAATTTTCAATTTGGAACAAAATTATAAGTTCTTAAAATGTTAGTAATAGATGGTGGTGAAAGAAAGTTTGTTATAAAATTAGGAATAGAATTAATTATGTCAGCTTTTACTCACTGACTACATTAAAGAGTTTGCTCTAATAAAATTTTTCGAGTTGGCTCTTAATCATTTTTTTGTAATTTTAAAATTTGTTGAAAAATGAAATTATATTTTTACCGCAACAATTGCAGTCTGGAGAGTATATTAATTAATATGTTACAGTTTATTTATAAAACAAAATGATAATGGATTGTCTGTATCAAAACAGCGTCGGCTAACCACAGTCACGAGGACCCGTTGGTTTTTTATGAACACAAAACACGTTAGAGATGCTTTGAAACAGATTTAAATCGGGCGCCACCTACGAATCTTAGTCAGTGGTCAATCTTAGTTGGATAACAGGACCAAAATTAAACAAACTGATGACAAAAAAGACTAGAGAAATTTATTTTCGTAGAGCTTAACGTTACCACTTGTGCCGGTTTCTACTTATACACCAAACAATATGCAATACACAATGTAACAATAGTAAACATGACGTCTTTAGTAGTATTTAGTTTCGAGTAAAACAAAATTAGCGAAATAACTGTTTACGTTATCAACCGAATGTCGATAAGATTTACAATAATAGCAACACATAATTAAAATATGAATCAGTACTTAGAATTTACGATAGTTTCCTTTACTAAAAGAAATGTAACCGCAAGCAATACGTAGCAGAAATTATGACAAATTTTCTGAATTGTACCTATACACAACCGAAGATTAATTAAAAAGTAAAATTAACCGGAAATCCTGTGTTAACAAAGGGCCCACCGGAACGCACAAAACCTTCGCGTATCGCGTGTTTGAAATTTGAACGTGCATACAAAATATTTGGTCTCAAAACTTTTATGTACGTACAAATAGAAAAATTTTATAGCATATAATTAAAAGATTTGAATGAAAAAATCTTAATATCTAAGCACTCATTCCTATCTATTGGCATGAGTTGTTTAAGGTCGTTGATTAATATAGAAAACGATTGTTCGGCGGTGTCGACGGTGAATATTGCTACAATCGCCGGGTGGCCATGTATTCACTGACGTCGTAGTTATAGTTCGTAAGAATTGTTCCAACGGTGCTAATTACCATTGCACCCAAGACGGTGACAAGAAAATAAAACGTAAAATCTACAAGGAAAATGTAATGGCGGAGCTTATCAGACAAAACGGCCATTTTATGACTTAACAATTTTCGAAAAAAAGATGACATATAGCGGTTATTTTTCTATAGATTTGTCTTTGACAATTGCGTTTAACAGTAATCCATTGATTCGCCTACAAGAAAATAATTAACGCACAGTTATTTCTACCAAAAAATCTCTTACTCAAAAAAAAGCAATCGCTACTTGATATCCACGTATCTTTGAAAACTACCAAGTAGTAAATGACGCTGTTAAAAACGGTCTTAGGCAGGAAAATACAGTTCTAACATTCCCACTATTACACATACAAGCATAAAGAAGAAATGAAGACATTGGTGAATGAAGTTGCCTAACTTACAGACACTAATTTCCTATAAACACCCAAGAATTCATCGACAGGACAAACTTAATAGAAAAATTATCCTTACAGATATCACACGGTATACATAATGTACATGATCATTCATTATATTTAAATACAAAAGTTTTAGGTTTTTTCACATAGTATCTTGTGGTAATAGAGAAAATTAAAAATTGACTTGTAAAAATTATATGAGTTATCCACGTCAGCGGCAGCGTTGGTATGTGCAATGCAACAGATACTTCAAGCGCACGAAGAATATTGCGTACACTATATTGATGACATTTTGGTTTTAGCCACAGCATTGAAATTCATATTGAACATGTAAAAGCGATATTAAAAACAATTAATGAAAACGGTTTAAAACTGAACTTGGAGAAATGCAAGTTTTTTACAGATAAAACAAAACATTTAGGCTACGTAATAAAAAAGGAACAATTGAAATAAGTAATGAAAAGCTTGAAGAAATACAGAAATATCCACCACCAAAAAACGTTCGTATACTGAGGGCATTTATAGAAGTTTTGTACCGAAAGCAAGTGTAGAGCTAAATAAACTATTAAAAAAGAAAGCAAAATGGATTTGAAATAAGAATAAAAATAAGGCGTTTAACAAGATGAAGACAAATTTATTTAATAATGCAAGTTTATATTATCCTAATTTTTACAAGGACTTTACGTTAAGAACCGATGCATCACATCACACGATTGGAACCGAACTGTTGCAAGAAGAAGACGGAGTTATAATTCTTAAAGCATTTACTTCCAGAACATTAAGTGATTTTAAAATGAAATACACAGTAGCGGAGAAGGAAATGTTGGCAGTAGTTTATGCATTGACCAAACTTAGATTTTATTTAATCGGAAGGAAATTTTATTTGGAGACCGATAATTCCTCATTAATAAACATTAAGAACAGAAGCTTATCAAATGGACGCATATATAGATGGGTTTTACTAATACAAGAATACGATTTTGAAATAAAACACATTCCTGGTGAGAAGAATGTGCGCAAATAATGAAATAATTTTTGAATTACAAGAACCATGGAAGAATAAGATAATTCATATGCAACAAACAGAAAAAATTACATCTATAAGAGAAGAAATTGGACAGAATACAATGATAAATAAAGCTTATAAAGTAAAGAAACAAATTGTAATAAAAGAAATTAAAGAAAAGGACTTAATTGTTGTGGACCAAGCGACAGCGCAAGAGATAATTAAAGATGTGCATATTACATATGGGCACTTTGGAATATACAAAACATGGTTGACATTTATAGAAAAATGGTATCGACAAGGAGGTTTGAAACTTGAAACTAATTAATTAACTTTAGTGTCTTGATACATAAATAACTATACTGTTTGCACTAATAAATTGCTTTTTGCACGATCGTAGAAAAATAAATTTTTTTTATTAATTTTAATTTTAATTTGTCGGAGTATTAAAACTTGCATATTTAATGTAATTGAAAAAATATATAAATATTGTTGTTTTTGCTTTCTAGTTTCGGACGACGTTGAATTATTGGGTGTATCCTACATTATTAGAACCAGTTTTTACTTGAAAACACACTTAATAAATTACTTTATCTTTTTCTGCGTAAATTTAATGAATGTCAACGTAATTCAAGTTTACCAATAGATTTAAATTATTCAACCGATTGAGTCAACAAATATTTACTTAGCAAGCATTATTTCGAGTAGTATTGATTATTCAAAATGTAATCTGTTCTTTGCTACAACATTTTTGATTGTGTAAATATTTATAGCAGCCGTGACATTTTTAATACTAATAATTCGAACAAATAGACAAAACGGACCATTTCCTTTTTAATTCAAATTAATTAGAACAGCATTGATTAAAATCTTTTTTGTGCTTAATGTCGAATTTTTAATTTTATATGTTTATGTTCGTATATGTTATAATTAATTATTCTTGCTACATCGTTCTATAAGAATGGCTTTTTGATGGTCACTGTAGTTGTTAAATGACGCATACTAGTCCTAGTCTGGGAGCCATAAATTCTAAAAGCTCTGTGATCGCGCCTTTGAAAATTTTGAATGAAAATGAAAAGTTTACATTTACACAAACAAGATGGGTTAGTTTGGGGTTGATTTAAATAGCCGTAAATATGTTTAAATAAGTTATGTATTACTAAATGCTTCTAATGTTTGCCGTCATCGCAATTTTGATCAATTTTATAGTTAATTGGTGCGAAATTTCATATATTTTTATAAAAATCCGGGCGACTAATTTTTTTGGCTGTTAACGTCCGGCATACTATTAGAATTGTGTAATAAGATGTAAAATTTTTCTATTATGACGGAAACCATTTTTTTCAATTTATGTATTTTAATGACCGATTTAAAAATGTTTTGATGTACTGGCTTAGAAACAGGTGGAATTATAGCGCTTACCGGTTTTTATTACATGGTTGAGATTCTTGCTAAACAGGTACCTGTTAACTTTTTTTGTTATGGCTATTACTATTTTTGTTTATCATTCAAAACTCTAATAATTAGATGACAAATTTATGTATATATTTTTATTCTTGTCTGTTGTGTTGTATGTGCCGCATGACATCGAAACTATGGTCGGATTTAATATAATTGATAAGGAAAAAGGTGCACTATTTATTTAACGTAAAGTTAAATTTTTTTTTCTTATGCAATAACCCATTGAATGTTTAATTATGGAAATTTTCGAAACTAAACGCGTGAGAAAAGATATCTTAAAACTAGATCAACTTAGCTTTCGAACCGGGTTACTTGTTGTTTTTGAAGTTCGTTATATTCTCCAGGTCTATTCCAACTTGTTGACAAGAGAACGAAGAGCACACACTGACTGGTATCCAAAAGTAATAGGCAGTTGTCTAGGTAGAAGGCCGCCTGCTAGCAATAATTTGCAGCAGCTCTGCCTTATAAGAAGATAAATCCAAAATATATCGCCAACAATAAGAATATGAGAAATAAATCTTGTTCATAGCCTAGTTTTGCCTCCAAAAGATAGTGTTATTTTGCCCCCAGGTGGTAGTCCTAAAACGATTAACAAAATGGCGCTTGCGTTGATAAGGAAATTTCTTTTAAACTTACAGCATTCGGTAGTGTGCAAAATAAAATAAATAAAATGCAGTCATCAAGTTACGACGAAAACTCATCAGCCTAATTAAACAATTCAAAGATTTCGTTTAATAAAAGAACATCTTTTACTCCTTAAGGGAGCGAAAGAACTCTTCCCGATGCCAAGTACCGAAATAAAACGACCGGAAGTTTTAATGAAACACGATTCAATTTTCACGCCACCTATTGATCTAACAATCAAAAGCAAAGTTAAGTTGCTTATACTTGAAGAGTAAAACAAATAGAAAGCAAAATTAATTAAACAAAAATTCAAAACAGAAAAAAATACGTGAAATTGTTATTGAAAATTTATTGTCACTTTGTGTTTGTTGCTACATAAATTCAACTTGTCTTACATTTTGCAATTAATATTAATTGTTCGTTTGTTCATTGCTTTTAGGTTTTGTTTTATTTATTTGTAAACTACATATTGAACAAATTTCACAAACGAAGAGATATTTGATGCGTTGACATGTTACATCTGGTGCCACAAAAATAGTGTAGCTGCTGTGGAAATGTGTTTGGATAAGTACCCTCACCGAAGGCAACCTGCTAAATCAATTTTTAGACTGTTGGTATCAAATTTAAAAGAATTTGGTTTTTTTGAGAAACTTGTTTTGTTTTGTAAAAAACAATCTAAGGAAGACAAATCGAATACAGTTCTACTAACCGTTGTTGAAAATGCTGAAATATCGACAAGATTAATTGAACGTCGGACTGAGATACTATTGCCCAATTCACATTACAGAAGCAGAAATTTTGTCCACATATACAGGGTGTTTCAAAAAGGACTTTACAACTTTAAAAATTCATATAATGTTTATCAAACAAGGTACAGAGCTGGTTTTGGTGTTGTTTTAAAGGAAAACACTTCAAGTTTTTTTTACCTTAAACTACAGATGTTCTATGTGACTTCCGTTGGTTATTCTGCAGACATCCCATCGGTAGTCGATTTCTTCCCAGACTCGCACTAGCATTTCAGGTGTGACTTGCTCAACAGCAGCGCAAATTCTTCTTCTAAGTTCAGGTAGAGTGGTTGGCAAAGGAGGTACGTACACCATATCTTTTATGAAACATATCAAGGTACACTATGCCGTTGATGGTTCTCTCTTGGAAAAAAAAGGGGCCGTACACTTTCCTCTTACTCAACGCACAAAAGACGTTTACTTTAGGGCTATCACGAACATGTTGCAATGTTTCATGCGGATTTTCACTGCCCCAAATCCTATAGTTATGTGTGTTCACTTTGCCACTTAAATGAAAAGTTGAATCGTCAGAAAAGATTATGTTGTTCAAGACGTGTTCATCATCATCCACTCGACTAGCGGACTACGCGAGTCAAAACTTGAAGTGTTCTCCTTTAAAACAACACCAAAACCAGCTCTGTACCTTGTTTGATAAACATTATATGAATTTTTAAAATTGTAAAGTCCTTTTTGAAACACGCTGTATTTGTCAGGGTCTTAGACCTGGTGTCGACAAAAGACAAGCAAGTTTTTGCAAATGGTACAACAGACAATTTCAAGTAGATATACGATTTCCCCTGAAACTAATTTGGTCCGACTAAAGTATGCTAACCAATAAATAAATTTTCATTCTAAAATAGAAGCAAGATGGTGTCCCATTTGGATTTAATAAGTGGATAGGTTTCTTGGGTGATAGAATAATAGGACCTTACATTTCTCACATCGATTTAAATTCCGAACAATATTTGAATCTGGTGCAAACTGACGGAAATTCTGCGAATGCGGATTAGTTATTAGCATCAGTTATACCAGCAGTTAATACAGTAACACCAGACATATTAGAAAGTGTTTTAAATTTAACAGTAAGGAGAGCTTACTTGTGTGTACAAAATAATAGTAACTTATCATTAACATATTATAATTTGACATAAGTCGTTTGTCGTTTAGTTGTCAATTTTTATCAACGCTTACTAAGTTAAAAGTAAGAAACATTAAATGTTACTATTTCTTTAAAGATTACGTTTTAAATAATTATTAACAATATCGTTGAGTTTCTAATAAAAACACTACCAAATAAAGAGTGGCCGTATAAAAAAATAAAGTTGTTGATGGTTTCTCCAAGGTGAGATGTTGGATTAAAAATATAAAAACTCCATTTTATAAAGCTCTAGAAGTGACAATGAAAAAAGTGTTTTTGAATTTTTTATATTCTTTAAAAGCGCAAAAATATTAAAAACAAAAATTAAAAAAATTAATTTTTTTGTAAAATCTGGAAAACGAAAAACATTAAGTTTTTTTCAAACTCCATGTAAATATAGTCTAAATTGCCCAACTTTTAATAATTTGAGCAACCGTTTTCAAAATTTCCATTCTTATCTTGGATACAGTGTATATAACCAAGGGACGTAACTGACAAAAACCACAACAAATTCAGTATTTTTTCGAAAAATCTCAGATTCTTTTTAGTTCAAGAATAAATCTAGTTAATTTACTTTGTACTATTACTTGTAAAGCTGTTTCTAATGAAACTTTAGCATGATTATTAAGTGCAAGAAAAATGTTAAAAAAAACGAACGTTGAGATATGAATCAATTCATTATTTCTCGTTCGTACGTGCCGTTCATTTTTTAAAAAACCACTATGGTTTACAAGATATTTTAATTAATGTAACTGTCATCAATTTAGATGTCAAAAATATGTATCTCTTGGGCGATCAATTCTTAACAGAACTTAGTCTTGATAAAACTCCCGCTTTGTGGGGCGAAACGTCGGCCTGTTCCTCTTAAAAAATTAATTTTATATCCTATATCTCCAACCCCGAAAGGTTCCTAAAGAAGATACAATTTAAAGAAAATGTTAAAATAAAGAATAAATATGTGATAGTAGAAAATTTAACCACGTAAAAAAGCTAGTATACGTAGTGCTTCTGGTTGTTTCTAGGCCCGCATGGCAAGAAATTTTTAAATCTATTATTAAAATGTATAAAAGAAAAAAGCTTTCCGTGATAACAGAGAAACGTTACACATTCTTTCACAATTCAAATACACTTTTCCGGCTAAAAAGAAATTGGTCGCCTGTATTTTTTCTGAATATGTATGAAACTTTGCACCAAATTAATTATAAGATTAATTAAATACACGACGACGGAAAAACATAATGGCTACTTAACAACACATAATTTATTTAAATCGTATCCCAGAAAATCAGTATAGTGTGGTGACGAAACCGTGTGTAATTGTAGACTGGTTCGTCTTGGCAAAGTTTTTACTTCAAAGTTTAGAAAAACCACTAAAACTTAAACATGCTAACCCACCTTAGTATTCATATGTAATAATATTAATTAAGTGAAAGGCACAAACACAGATACTTCATGATTGGTGGCTCATTGCCTATCTGTAAAAGTGACACTTTTAAACAGTAGTATTAAAAAAATAAAAAATACTGTAATAGTTTTATTTATTTGTGATAAACATTAACACAGTTAACTAAGTTATTAAACTGAAAATTGGATTTCTTTGCTTTTTTTTTCCTGGTTAACTTCAATGCAATTGGAAATGATGGTAGAGCTTATAGATAAAACTACAGAGTCGTTATTTTTGGTTTCTATTTCATTGAGTCTTCTGTTCTATAATGTAGTTTCTTCTTCTTCCCCAACTTGCAGAGAAATCATGTTTTCACTAGAAACAGAATATTCAATGAAACTTTCGACAACCGATCTCCGACGCCAGCCTCTATATTACCCTGAATCTCCTAAGAATGTTGCTGAACAATGGCCTAGTGTACTCTTGCGCATTTAGAAGGCCGAGTACGAGAAGCTCGGCAGTTTTTTTTAATTATAAAACACGCCCAATGGTGTTTATAGCTACAGGGAGCGTACACCACTGAGACTTTTTGTAGGTTAAGACGAATTGCTGATTTTCAGTATGACGAGGTCGAAGCTGTGCGTATTTGTAAAATATTACTAAGTCGATTTCATGTACAGATTCTTCAGTTACTGCGAATAGATATTTTTGTTTTGTTATTTAATAAAGCTTAGCCAAACTTCTATGTTTAAAAGCAAGAACGTAATCTGCGGCATCCCGATTTTTATTAAAATAATAGCACAACTCAAACATAGAAAAGTTTATTGATTTGTGTTGTTTTCATATAAAAAATTCACCGTAGCAAATCTTGAATTCAAATTCGAATATTTTTACGCGACTCTCTTTTTATAACTTATTGCATTAATAGCAATTATGCAGTTTCATAATTTTTATTTTGATTAGTTGGCACAAGCAAAGTAGTAATAACTAACGAAAATTTTTGAAATAGATTTATGTTAATTGGCTGATTTCCTATACAACAAAATAAATGCTACTGAATCGTATTCACGTCAAAAATGTGTTAACAAACTTCTATCAACAAGTCATTTTTTAACATTTAACTATTCAATTAAATGTCGGATATGTCTTTAATTTTAAAACCTCTAATTTTTATCATAGACCTAAAGCCTTCACTTTACTTTGTGTCAAAAGCAAAGCTAACGCTCGAAACGTGACTTCATTATTGTTCTAACTTTCCATTTTTCTTTTTTGCAAATTCGCCCGGTTATTCAATTTTTATATTCATCTCGCAGACTGAATGCAATTTAACTCGAGAAAAACTAATGTAATTATTTTTGTTTTAGGTAAACGAAAGTTCGTCGTTGCACATTTCTGATACAAGTGGTGCGGTAGAGGGTCGACGTGTACCAAAGATAACAGTTTCAGGATTGGAACTTGACATTGACGGTAATACGTTTCAAGGAGGAAAAGCTCGCCTGCAATGTGTTGCTAGTTTATTTCATCTGTACAATTCTGAAGCTGAGATTATTTTAGAAGAGGAACGACCACGTCCAAGACCGTCGTCCGTATTAGGAACACGTGACGCTTCGTCAGGTAATATTTTTATTTAAAAAATGATATATAGGTGTTATGCTTCTAGTAAATTCACTATTATTATTATTGCTGCTAAGTTTATCAATTTTTGCAATTTTTATGTCTTCAATAAAATGTACGTTTTTATTTATTATTTATAACTTCTCATTCTATACGTAGCAGAATGAAAAATCGTTGTATTTTTTTTCACGAAATTTTTGCAGACATAAGAGTAAACTTTGTTGAGATAAAACTAATGAAGTAAATGCGACAAAAACTTACACTAATTGGGTCTTTTTGGTTTTGCTAAATATATTACGTTTGATTAAATAAGAATATATTAAGGTTGGTTTAGTTGAGGTTACTGTTAGCATAATGCTAAGTAAATTACAATTTATTAGATTAAGCTAAAAAGGGAAGGTAGGTTTAATTACAGAAGCGTTCTCTAAAATTCTTATTACGTAAAATAACTTCTAAGCGTTAAAATTAAATAACATAACGTTAATCTTTTTAGTACACGCGAAATTAAAATGTAATTTCGTATTTGTATGTTTTAAGTTTAAATTACTACAAGCACTCAATTCCTCCGTGGATTTTAAGAATTATTGCGTTTTTATTTAATTTAATAATTAATTCTTGTTTCACTAATTTTTTCCGAAGGTTTTATGTTTAGGGTAATGGTGTGTATGTGCATTAGTTTTATTACAAAAAAATATAAATAAATATGTAAAAAAATACACGTATAAATGATGTATGTACTAATATACAGTACACAGAAGCAAACGTGCGACTTGGTGGGCGGGTACAATGTCGCTGTGCTCTAAGTTAGTACACTCAGAGAAACAAATAAGACAAAAACGAACGAGCAGCGAAAACAACAACAAACAATCTTTTGTCGGCGAGTATACCGCTACGGCAATTTGTATTGTGAATGGTGGATTGCATTCCCACTATCAATTGTTAAATTTAGTTGACATATTTTCCGGGTCCGATGATTGCTTCCGTGCGCTGTATTTAATGTGTTATTCAGTAAAAACGTTTAGAACAAAAATTCAAATTACCAACAATTAAATATACTTGTTTTATTGATCGTCATTATTTATATTTAATTAATTGTGTTTATCTGACGTAAATTTTGAATACCAATATTGTCGTTATACATTAGAAAACATTAACTAGGTCAAAAACTAATTAATTTATGCAGGCAATGCATTTTGCAAAATATTTGACAGCATTTGCTGTAATAAATCTTACTCATTTATCACTTTGACAAGAACTTCTACATTATAAAATCATTTTAAAGATTAATGTCTAAATTGTTACTTTAGCATGCAAACACTTGCTATATTTGTGCAGTTTCGAGTAAAAATAGCTAAATCGGTGGCTACACTAGTATTAAAAATGTTTTATGCAAGTAAGATTAATTAAATATTTAATAAAAAAACGTTTATATATTAATATTAAATCACTTTTGTTTTGTTTGGTGTGTCGTGTAACAACTATGATCTTGTTGACGTTTTAATGTTTTTGTTTTAAACGTTTTCGAATTTTTAAAATATAATTAGTTTGAAATTTGATTCATAATAATGTTGTTTAGCGCTTGTTGTGATTTTTTATAAATTCACACTAAATTTTAAAATCTTTATTAGATTATTTTAGTACGTACAATCAATTTATAGAAATATTTGAATAATTAAGTAGTAACTAATTAATCTCAATTAATATTAAAATGAAACAATGTAATTTGTTTTATTTATATCACGATAACAGCATTAGTTGTTACAATTCATATTATAATATAAGTAGTAATAACTAGTAGCTTCAATATCAGAAGTAATAAGTCATAAATTCATAAAAATAAAACTGTAGAGAAATGGGCACTTTGTTAAAAATTGCACTTTTTAAAAATCATTTAAGAACGAGTCTCCACATTTAAATTTGAAGATCATTTTTTATTAAATTTTTCTATTTCTTTTTCTTTACATGTGTGGGCCGATCTTTTTCCTTCTTTAGTATTGTTCTTGCATCTTACACCACTTCAATTGATTTTGTTGTATTACTAATCCGGGAAAATTGTACTAAAAAAGGGAATAAGTAAGAAATAATTGCGCAAACAGAAAAAATAACATAAGCTAGTAAGGGGGCTCTTACTAAATATTAATTTGAGTTTTTGAATCCCGACCCTCCTGGGACCTCTCCATAATCGCAAAAAACGGTTAAATTTCTTTGATCGGCTCTCGCTCGCGATCCCGTACTTCTAAAGCGATCCAAAGTGATCGTTTTATGGAGGATTTTTTGCGCTACAACTTTAATCTTCTTGACTAAATTCAAAAAATATGTTTCAAGATATAAGCTCAAAATTTGATTTTTCAAAAATAATTAGATTCGCTGGCATTGGCGGAAATCCATAAGTCCGGGAGTCACTTAAAGACACCAATTCTGTTCAGTTTTTTACGCCAGACATTTTTGGCCCTATCCCGCGTATAAAT
The DNA here is from genome assembly GCA_030710515.1 of Abscondita cerata. Lineage (NCBI taxonomy): Eukaryota > Metazoa > Arthropoda > Insecta > Coleoptera > Lampyridae > Abscondita > Abscondita cerata. Next base: position 142,621 of record JALBCR010002839.1, on the reverse strand, counting down.
TGTACCGACATTTTTTGAGTTATGGCGTCAAGACAAGGAAAGTATATGAATTTTTCTCCTCAAGGATTACCCGCATGAAAAAAATAAAGGAATGCCACCCTAACACACTCAGACTGCGCGGTTTTTGCCGGAAACAATTTTGGTCTTTTAGGGTTCAGTTTCCTCGTGTAAAAACGTCCGAATCTAACGCTAGAGTACTCTTTGTTTTAAAACCAACAGTTTTGGTCCTCTCACAAACTTGAGAAATTGATACATTTTGAGCTATGGACCAAAAATTGCTTTTTTCACACGGCGAATTTTTTTAATCCTTTTTTCGCACACGACATTTTTGGTCAATATTTTTCGAGATATTGGAGAAAAAGTGCTCCGAATATTAAACAATGCATTCAAACTTGCAAAATGCTGCTGTAAAGTGCCAGTAAACTTTTTCCACACTGTAAACGCGTTTTTTTAACGCGTTGTCCTCGGGAAGTTTATTATACGGCGACGTCTTCAGTTTGAGTATTTGGAATCACTTTGTTTGACGTGAGGCCGAAGCTTTGGGCGCAAATAGGCTGAATGCCCAATTAATAGTACGCTTTTTTGTTGTTTTTTTCACAACCTTCCTCTGCATTTTCCTCGGTTCAAATTCCTTAACTTTTCTTTTTCTCTCGTTTTCAACATCTAAATTTGGTGGTCTCAAAATTTTCGTCCTTTCTTTAGTCTGCGAGCAACTGAGACGCATATTCAAATCCAATACCCAAATTCAAACCCAAGCCATTTGTTTTGTAGCTGCATTCTCCGTCACAACTAGGCAATACAATGCAACCCTGCTTTTTGTATAATTGCACGGCTATTTACTGCTTCTTGGCATTTACACAACATTTTCGAAAGCAGTTGCGGAAGCGCGGGGTAGTCAGTTGTTGTCACTGGTGTTATTCCTATTTTACTAGCTTTCCATGCCCACTGCAATAGCTCTAATTTGTTTAGTATCTGAAGATAGGTTCGGTACGTGTGAAAACGCAATCTGAGCACTCTAGCGTGACATTCTGTCGTTTATTCGCGCGTAAATAGGGGCAAACAAAATTTCAAAATTTTTCTCCTTCGCGACACCATAACATACAATGAGTACTGGTATGTACTAGTATGTACTAGTATGTACTGGAATGTAAATAATTTTAGTTTAATTTGTTGTGATATTTCACTTTTACTTAAGAAATTTCTACCTAGACTGTCATATCTATCCATTGAGGCTGTTATCCCTTTATTCATGTATTGTAGTCCATTTTCCCTGGTCATCGAAGAAAATGCACTTAGTTATTTCCACTCTTCCTATCTTTTGTAGCAATTTCTTATTTTGAATATTCTCAGACTAGCTTCTTTGATTACTTTGTCTATGATAATTATAAAAAGGGTAGGACTTTGTATGCTTCCCAGTCAAAAACTTGGTTTCGTTGTGAATTCTTCTGTTTTCATTGTTCCTATTCTTATTTGGTTCTGAATTTGTTGTACATGCTTTGATTTAGTGTGCATCAACTTGCTCTTCTTCTAATATTTTCCATACTTCATTTTTAGCTATCATATCAAAAGTTTTGTCAACATTTTTAAAGGTTATGTATACTTCCAAATTTTTATCTAGAATTTTATCTGATACTTGTATTATTGTAATTATGTGGTTTTTGATGCTATACTTTATCCGAATTTACTCAGGGGTTCAGTTAATTGCTATTTTATTTTATCCCAGAATTGTTCTTCTAAAATAAGTTTGTAGACCTTGGCTACTCAGTAGTTTAGTGTCCCCATTTTTGAATACGGTTACTATAATTCCCACTTCCTATTTTTGAGGGTTTCTGATTTTTTTTTATATTTTGTTGTACAAGTTTAATAACATTTCCTTATAAGCAATATTGCTTACAAGTAGAAGGTTGTACTGATCAGTAAATGGTTCCAGTAAAAGCAAATCCTTCTTTTTATGTTAATAATGAAATGATTTTCTTTATAAGAATTTACTTAAAATTTATTATCTTAAATAAAATTGAGTTGTCATAAAATATTTCAGAAACATCATTAACTCATTGACAATTTTTAACTTATTTTATTAAACATGTTTGATTCTTCGAGTGGTGAAGAAACTTGCCTCAGCAACAAAATCAACGAAGAAAATAAGTTATTAACAGTAGTGAAAATTGTTGAAAAATACCCGATCATTTTGACTAATAGTCAAGTGCATTCCACTAAAGAAAAAAACAGAGCTCTGTAGCACATCAAACAGGAATTGCGGAATAACCTGAGGAAAACACTAAATAAAAATTCATAATGAAAAAATGTTTTTCTGCAAATGTCAAAGGAAAGGAACATCAACTGCAGCGTCTATTTAACCAACAGAAAAACACCAAAAACCAAAAACTGCACCAAAAACTTTTCAGCTAAGCTGTCATCATCAGCGATACCGATACTAAAATTAAAAACAACGGGAAGCTTATATATACTATCCTATTAGACCGTTATCATCATAATTAATAAGCAAATTTCTGTTTTTTAAAATTTCTAAAGTTTCATAAGAATGAAGTTCGTTTTTATTATCTACCCTCTTAATTAATTCAATGTCGCCTACTCTATGGCCATTTTCAAGCATATGCATGCAACACTGAACCTATCTGTGGATGATATTTGACATGAGCTAAGTGCTCTTTAAAAAACGAGTTTTAATAGGTCTCTTGGTTTGCCCTATATATACTTGGTTACAGTCTTTACAGTTAATTTTATATATTCCCGATTTATCACACATTTCTATTGGGTCTTTCGGATTGCCTAAAAGATTTTGCAAGTTGTTACTACTAGAGGTTACTGTTTTATAATCAAATTTTGAAAATATTTGCAAATGTACTCATCGCTGCGTAGATGTTACGCTACTCCGTTTTTATTTTGATTTGCGTACAGTCTAAAACACTAATAGCTGTTGAAAGTTAGTATTTATTACCCAAGATTATTTTACGGCATTTAGGCCTTTAACTTGAGACGGAAAAATGTCTATATGTTAAGTTTTTGCCCAATCTTGTCAGTTACATATCTCTCCGTGTTACACACATTATTGTTTTCCGCAACACCAATTTGAAACCCTAAGAAAACTTATCTACACACACATTTTAATTATACTCGCCCTACAAACTTCAAAATTCCAAAGTTGTTTTATTTAATTTCAGGTGTGGTATTCTATGTGTATATGAAAAAACTACAATATACTTTCCTGGATCAGATAATATATACCTTAAAAAACATTTTCATTTTGGTGTTTTAGTCAAGACGTCCTCCTTTAGTCTCCCCAGTCTTCTCTAGAAAATGTTCTGCTAAGCATTGAACATTTTCCGATAGAAATCAAAATAAAAAAAAATCCTGATTTGGACGGTTTTGCCGACGTTTTTTATATATTTTGAAATTATACACCGGAAGAAACATCTATAAATTTATATCAGCGCATAAGCCAGCGTCAAAGTAGACCTGAAGGTTTTCAAGCATTTGCTTATGTAGATAAGTAAAAGGTCATTCTTATTAATTTGGAGGTCAGGATATCCTTATACTCAACAGGAAAAAACAAAACCTTATACTTACGTAGAAATACTGATTTTTAGTAATTTAGGTTTAAGCATTTGCAAACAAAACTGCAAGTAAAAGCAAATCCTTATATTCATTAATTCTACCCAATAATTAGGTTTAAATAAAATCTCATTTTGGAACGTTTTTGATGAGTATTCAGTATCTCATGTATATTCAGTTTTAATATCACAAGAGCTTAAAAAATAATCGATTATACTTACCGAGTCAGGAGACGTATTTTTAAGGAATCTGTTTTGTCTTTTACATAATTTGATGTAGTTATCAGCATTATATTTTTTCTCTTTATTTATGAGTAAAGTACTATTTTACTTTGTTTTTGATGTGTAACAATTGCATGTCTTTGTCTGTTTTATCATTAAAGTAGGCTGATGAAACTCCCATTTTGGTAGCGAAACGTTGCCTTCTAACAGGACCGGAGAGTTTTACTTTTCGATCCCTTTGCCTTCAAATAGTAAAGATCCAGACGTGCCCTCACTATCTGAACCACTTAACTAATCCAATAGTAAAGAATACTATCAACATTAGTGTTAATTTTTATTTATAAGTATTAAAATGAATAAGACTGGTCGAGTTCTTATCAAAGTGGATGTGTGATCTTCAAAACTGTATTTTAATATAAAGAAAGATGCAAAAAATTGAAACCAAATTAATATTCTTTTAAAATTCAATTGTACCAACAAACTTAATACAATGACTAGGGTAATAGCAATTACAAAATAATAAATTATTTTAAAAACAGCAAACCTATTATTGGTTATTTTATTGTGATACATCTGCCAAATTTTTTCCTACATGCACTTTTGCTGTTGATGAAAACACGGAAGCCGAATTTTTTATTTTCTGGTCGTTACCGTATTTTTGTCGGCACTAAAAAGTTTGTTGTATAAGTCTAATAAATAAATAACATATTTAATTAAATTTGTACATAAAATTAAATTTTGCAATATAATTTTGATTATGGTCTCTAGGATCTGTCTAATTCTCGTTTATTAAGAAATAATTCAGTTTACTTAGTGAAAGCTAATAATTGCATTCACAATCACGATCAGTAAAAAGTCCTTTTTTACGTCGTCAATGCTCTTTGATACTGTAAACAAATGTGCTACTTTCTATCCCAAAACATGAAAATAAAGCGACTCAGTACTCAACACATCAAAGAAGAAGAAAGCGTTAGTGAAAAGAAAAAGATAAAAACACTCAAACCAAGTGGTGCTTACATGCATTCATTTCAATTACATACACCCATGATGTAAAAATTTGACCAATTACCTATTAAATTATTATTTAGTTGTTTGTCCTGCTCCTGCACTTTTATTTGACCTTATTTAATTTATTTTACACAAGCAAAAACATCCGCACTTTAGAGACGGTATACATACTGACCGACGGTAAGATACATAATGGTTAAAACATAAACACAATTTAAAGTTTGGTGCATTCATGTTCTTTTTTATAGTTTTAAGAGGATTTGCAAAACAAAAGATTTCTATCCCTCGACTACGAACTATAAATAACACCAGCACAAATGATAAAGGTAAAATAACCAACAAAGCTAAATTTAATTAATTAAATTACATTGAAAAAAAATTAAATATATTAAATTGATGCAGAAAGCCAATCATCGTATCTATTTTTAAATACTTTTAAGGAGGGTGCACAGAAAACAGAAGTAGGGAGATTATTCCAAGATAAAAATATTCTGTTAGTTAAGAAATTTTGGCGGACACTAGTTTTAAAGTTTTCTTTTTTAAGTTTACGTTTATGACTTCTAAGGCGAAGATCAGTGTTAGACACAAACAGGAATGATAACTCAGAACAGAAAAAGGATTGAAAACAACTGTTACGGTGAAGAGGAGTAAGGATCCCTGCTTTTCAGCCGGAGAGATTACGTGGGATTTTTATTTAATAATAGAACAAAAAAAAATATGATTAGCTATTAGAGAAGGTTTTAGGGCGCCAAGTTCTGACTCGCTTACGATAAATAACTAACAGCGAACTACAAGCTAGAGCAATCTTACACCGAACAAAGTTACCTCTAATAATGATCTGAAATGGTTCATAAGATAACAAACGCAGCTTCACACACACAATGTATTCAGTAAAACAAACAGTTATAATATATAGACACAGCCTTAAGTAGAAGATAACCCCGTAAAACATACACAAAAATAATTAATAACAATACTAAAAGGTTACAGTATGCCACTGGTAAATCGTTAGCTAAAAATTTATTTTTTAGCCGGTACGCCTCTGGCTAATCTAACCTCCAAAGAAGTTAGAGAATTTCCTAAAATAAACAATTGTTCTCAGCAATTCAAGTGCTGTAAGTTAGTGATAAAAGCGGGTGATTTTTCTCCTCTTACGATTACTTAATTTTTATTGAACTTGGTAGTGATGTAGGGTTGGATCCAACGCGACATTCGGTTTTCGCCACTTTCATACGGTGTGTATTGAATACTTAAGAATTGCACGGCATTGAATTGAATCTTACAGAACTTTTACAAATTAAGCGGCGAAGATGTTAACGTGGCTAAGCTACGACTTACTCAGGATATAACGCGACAATTAAGTATGATTAAGTAGTATGATTTATAGGCTAGCGTTTCACTTCTTACGGTTCAGTCGTAACATTTACCAAAGTTAGTTAAAAGCAAATCAGAAAATGCCGACCTTTAATAAAGACTCTCATGTGGAGATTCCCTTCTTACGACATGTACTAATCCTCAATAGACGAAGTGCCCGGAGGTAGTGCGGCAATTGTTGATTGTCGTCACGATATAGAATTCGCTATCCCCATAATCATTCTAGCTTACCAGAACAACACAATCAGACCAGGAAAGAGCCTGGAGATATTAGGAAAAGACAACCAAACGAATGAACCTAGGATAATGTGGGTATCAAAATTTAGTTCATTACCTGCAGAATTTCCTTCCAATGAACAAGGGAGAACACCGCCACCATAGTGATTTTTAGTGGTAACCCACCCCAGTAATATTCATGACAAAACTAGTTAAAACTGCAGGCCCTTTTTAGAATTTTAGCAAATGGCGCTCGGTCCGCACGAGTTGATCTAACGGAAAACGGAAATCGATATCGATTCAAGCACAAAAGTCTCTAGACCGATACCGTGTACATTCCAAATTTAATCGATCGAATAAGAAAGTTGTAAGCTTTTTATTTATTTGAATGGAAGGTTGCCTAACCGACAGGAGATTATATGCTGGAAATTTCTCTGATGTATACCTTTGTGTTTAAATTTAAAAAAAAATGAATTTGTGGCGATTTGAACGTCACACAACGGTACGTCACTAATAGATCACCCCACGTTTTACGATCAGCAATAGTTGTGAAATTGCTCATTGAAAGTCTTTCTTAATAAGAAGGTCCGAGTTGACCAAACGGCAAACGTGTTGTTCGACGTTGCACCGATTCAAGTACGATTCTGTCTCGCATCAGATCTGCGTTCCGTACTGGATCTGCATACTCTAAATCAGTCGCACTTAAAAGTTACATAAAGTTTGAAACTTTCTGAAACGATTTATTGAAGAGGTAAATAGGATTGTTTACTTTGCTGCAAATTGTAGATATGTGGTCGGACAGATTGACAGAGACAATTACTCTAAGATCACATTAAGGCCTCACATGTGCTAGAGGGCATCTGTTGATAAAGTAAGGCATGTGTGGGTTATTTTACCAAGATTCAGTACAACTCACTTGTCGTAGTTTAACGGTAATAACCAGTCATCACTCCATTTGCCAATAGCATCTAGGTCCTGCTGTATTACTCGGTAGTTGGTTGAAGGATTACCATAAATTTAAATATATATATAATGTTTATGAAATATTTTTATTTATATATTTTCATAAATGCTTGGATAAATACATATATACTAAATATTTCATCAACGTATTTGTTTTTCACTAATTTAAATAAAAAGATAATATTTCTTAAATGATGTCGAATAATTATTTTTAAATAATCATACTTAAATATTTATTTCACAATTTGTGTAAATATTGGTAAACCAAATATTTCTTAAATATGAATCTGCACGTAAAAATATTTAACAGGCAAATATTTAGATTATATTCATATAATGTTATTGAAATATTTAGTGCTGCTTGGGGTATCGTTGTTGTTGGTGACAATTATTACAAACTAATTTAATTCCATTAATATGTTTAATATTATAGATTTCTTATAATATTAAACAAAACGATCAAAAAGTGAAAACTTGATGTACGACACCAATAATCACTCGACAACTGTTTCGTCCTTTTAGGGCACATCAGGAGTGGGACAACTCGATTGTAAGTTCTCAATCGTACAAGATGCAGTTGTCAATAAATTTGTCACAATATCTAGGGCCACAACCTTATATTGTCGTACCACGTCCGAGTAATAACCTACTAGAATTAAAAACATACCGATAAATGTGTTACAATGGCACAATGCCACAACTAGATGTTGTGCTAAATTATTTGTCGTAGATGCTGCACATCCACCTTCATGTATTTACTCGACAGCCGTATTTTGTGCAATTACAAACTTTCACTCAAGTTTTTTCACTCCTAAACAGTCTGTAAAGGATAAATCAGCTATCGAGTATCAATGTTGCGAATTTATATCAGACTATTTGAAATCGTTTCTTAGTTGAATCCATAATCAAATTATCGATTTTTGTAAACTGCTTACTTTTGTCGGAAAATTTTGAAGCTAGCTAAATCTAGTTCGTAACATTGCAAAAATCAAAACATTTGATTTGTTAAATTGTCAAAATTTCAAAAATAATCTCAACAACAGGAAGTGTCAGCAACAAGAACCTATGCAATATTCAGTTTAGTCAATATAAAATCACACTTACTTTGGTAGACACTTCTATAAAAAATATGGTCTATTTTCTACGTCATTTGTAATCATTTTGTAGATTATCAAAACTTCATTATATTTATGTTCTCAAAAACCTTTGGGTCACAAGAAAAAATTAATTTTATTTTCACGCTCTCGACCGTTTTCTGCAAGTCAACTGAGGCCAACTTACCAGATTATATAAATGAACTCTAGAAACACAATTAAAACTACAAACTATACACATGAACAACGTATTAGTGTATCTCTTATTATAAAGTAGATAACTATACATTTTTACTTTATTTAATATAGACCTAAAAAAAATAAATTCATAAAAATAATATCGAAACCATAGAAGTTGGGAATTAAAATTTAATATCTGACGATTTTGGCAATTTATATAATAATAGTTTTTCGCAATAATTTTTAATTAATGAAAACATTAATGGTTGAATGTAATTAATTAAAAAAATGGACATAAAAACTTATTAAGAAAATACAATCATTTATTTTCGTAAGCTTCGTCGCGTCACTTTTATACGAAATTTTGCAAGTCACCATCCTATGTAACATCACATCCCCTCGTAGTGGTTCAATCTATCTTTCTGTCACGTGTGTCTTATAAGGGTTAGAGTATCTTCCGCAAGTTTGTTTTAGAATTAGTTACTTTAATATGTCGCATACGGTTATCTTAAAATACAATAATGTTTAAAGTTTACAGAACCTTACGTAAAACTATACTTCTTCGTCTTTAAAGTTTAAGCATGTTTACTTTTGAAGTTCTGTAAATATCTGCCATAAATTATGTAAATGATCTTGATTAAATAAAGTTGAAATTATTTGAACCTTTTTTAAATTGTGTACATTTTGGGCTACAAATTTTTAATCGGTACAGTAACGAGAACTGGACAGGACATACACAATGGATTAATTAATTTTCAGTGGAGTAACCATAATCAATCTAACCACACTTCGGTTCCGATAACAATTTCGAGAAATGTGAAACTTAGTATCATTGAATCAAAACAAAAATAAATTATTTAGAAATATTGAAAACAATCGAATTCATACAAGGTTAGAATGAAATACACTCAGAAATAATTTGATGTGTATTACATTATTCAATAAGCTTTATGTTCGTATTTAAAATTGGGGTTTTAAACTAAAACTTTTATATAAAAGCTACTTCTATTCTGAAAACGTATCATATTTCTGAAACTCTACAATTTTAAAGTTTTATTTTCATTTTAAATTCGGTATTACTGGATCCGTAAATCACACAAAGGACGGAAAATAAATGGAGAAAAAGGTAATTACTTGTTGAATAAAACCTGATTCATTTTATTTTAAGCATTGGCTTAAGCAAAACTTCAAAGAATATTGCGTTCCTTATTTGAAACATCAATGCAAATTATTTAGTAATGCAAATGGTATAAAGAACTACTAAAATGAAGAACAGGGATGGATGCAACTGTAGTACTAAACTATATTAGAAACAATAAATAAAAACAAATACAGAAAGAAATAAATGTTAATTTTGAAGTCACCACAAAAAATTTGCAATATTAGAAAATTAATAAAAATGTTAATAGTTTAACTTACTGCAAAAACTAGTTGAGTTCAATACTTTTCTTAAATAATCAAAGTAAAATGTAATTAAGTAACAAATAAAATATTAAAAAACCTAATAAATCGAATTGATTGCTTTCGAATAGCTTGAACGACAACACAATCTTCCATCACCATATAAATATTTTCGTTCGATACCCGCTTAGAAAGTGGCTGGTATCCAAGGTTCCTCTTTTGTCCTTTTACTTTTGCTCACACTTTAGCTCACGCTAATTATGATTTTACGTTTTGTTTTTTATTGTTATGAAAACGATGCTTAGACCATCCATCAAAAACGATTTAATTGATTAATTTATTATTTTAATTAAAACATTCCAAATAAAAATTGCAGCACAATGGCTTCTAGAAATACTAGAACTACACTACTTAAAGGTAAGGTCCTAAAATGACATAGTTCTTTTTACTTTAGAACTACTACTACCAATATCATTTATCGGATAAGTGCAGTTTTTTAAAGTAAAAGTTTTACATTGGATTTGGTTGAGGCAATAATAAGCAGCAGTTAATTTCAAAAATAATTTTGTTAATGCAACTCTAAACATGGAACATACGCAGAATAATCGTTCAATATTAGATTAAAGAACTCATGTAAAAACAAAGTACCATGTGTTATTGAACGGAAAACGACATAGCTTTGCATGAAGATAAAATGACACATTATTTCATTTTACAATCACACTTTCCAAATCAATTTTAATTTAGAAACGGTATAATTTTTAATTTTTGGCTTCACTATGGTAGGTAAACGTGAAAGTAGGTAATTGTAGGATGAAGACTCAGTTCGGAATGCTATTAGCTTTAGGCCTTGTTAAGAGTAAGAGCAAATAAACAAAAGCACAAAATGTTTGCAGTGATTTTGGGGCGATTTTCAATCACATTAAGTGAAGAAGAAGAAAGAGATTGTGTTGAGTATATACTGTTGTTAGAGTCAAGATTGTTTGGGATAACTACAGAAATAAGAAACTTGCATTTGAATTTGCCATTCAAAATAATATTCCAAATAGATTTCATGAGGCTGAGGGGATTTCGAATGCAATATCCTAAAATATCTTTAAGGTAACCTGAAGTTGTGTCTGATGCTAGAGCTATGGCATTTAATTGGAAATGATGATGGAAATAGAGGTGTTTATTGCATTTATAACATGTACAAAAGTGATCTGTCAACTGTGTACAAATCTTTGCAAAAACCAAAAGAAAACAATTTAAATTGTTAACCAGTGTGAAAGTCAGTATGTAACATGTGTCTGCAGTATCAATGGTATAGGTACAACTACCAGCTCTAATCTACCCTAAGAAAAATAGAAAGGAGGAACTTTTAAATGCTTTACCTCCACAGTCTTAGTGATTATTTCACGAAACTGATGGATAATCTTTAAAATCTTAATGTGTTGGAGCATTTCCGGAACTTGTTAAAACATCTTCCGAAACAAAAGTTATATTATTTCTGGATGGCCACACTAGCCATAAAGCATTAACATTTGCCAAAACCAATAGAATAATTATTTTGTGTTGCACACATCGTATACAATCACTTCATAGGGGTATACGTGTAGGGGTCTATTAGTATCGGGCTAAAATATTGTCAAGGCTAACAAATTCCAGGGCTAAGAGGTCTCGGAAACAGGAGACTAAGCAACTAATTCTTTTAATAGTAATACTTAATTTAATTTGTAAATTGATATATTTTTGGTATTTGGGTGGGAAAACTCTCTATATTAAAGAAAAATTACTTTAACTTTAATATGTTTGCAATAAGTTATATTCAACGAAGTCCTGCCCGTTAGTTCGCCTGTTCGTCCGCCCTAAAAATTGTTAAATTTGATTTATAAAGATATATTTTTCGACGGTCATCGCTTTGTACCAAACAACAAAAAAAATTCAAATATGTATACATAATCAGTCCCTTTATACCCTTGGGGGTGTAAGAATTACACTCTACATTACATTGTAATTACAAAATACTTTTCCAAATCACTATTCAATACTATAGAGGGTTATTCACGGTAAACGACACGAAATATTACAACCAAACTCATCAATAAAATTAGAAAAATATATTTGGGATGAATAAAGACCTATTGAAGTAATATTTTAAAATTACTTTCAAAATATACAGGTGTCCCAAAATACACAGAACGTATCAAAGTTGTGTTTTATTTTATAGAATGCCCTATATATTATTACACTTTTAGTTTTTACGTTCAAAATAAGAATGGATTTTATAGAGGTTTACCTTACTTAAACCTAAAGGTTTTTGAGATATTTTGTATTTTATGAAAAAATTGTCACAATTTTACCGATTCACATCTCAGCAACTATTTTCTTTTTCCAAACTAAATTCGCACTAGTGTCTATGAATTCATCAGATATCTTGCTTCAGAATAACTTGCTTGTTTTAAATAGAACACCCTGGATTTTATGCCAACAACAAATGTAAAATGTAATTGTCTGTCAAACAATACGATAGTGTCCTATAGCTAAATGTTCACTCAAATGTTTCTTTGGTTTTCACCAGTCTTTTGTGTTTCACAATATTGTAAACAGCTAAGAAATTGATCCGTGGAGCAGATAATTCATTAGAAGAGATATTATTATAAAGTAAATTTCTATGTTTATTAAATTCTTGTGAACTCTATACATAATTATTTCTCTCAAAATTTAGTACAGTGATAAAATGTACACAATGCAAATCTTCTTCTACTTACAAATACATAATGGGTGTGTTTTTAAAGTGTTACGCTTATTCGATCAGTGTGTGCACGACTAGAAGTAAAACGATTGTTCGAATGTCATAGTTTAAAAACGCAAAAGTTCAGCTTCAGGTTCACGTGTTTATACATAACCTCAAAGTGCGTTTAATATGGATTTAAATGTTATTACTCTAATGATTTCTCAAGGAGAGTTTCTTTTTAACCGAAATGGTAACAATTCTGACCAAACTGTTATGCATAAAAAATAAGTAGTTGAATTTTTTTAGATAACTTGAGACGATTACGTTTATTGCAAATGTTGTGCTCTAAAAAACGAAGAAAACATGTTAGAATTGCAATGTACGAAGAGATAATTGGGCGTTATTTACATGATGATTTTAAATCGCATTTTCGTAAGTCTAGAACAAGTATGGACATACTAATAAATATATGTGGAAAGTACAAAAGAAAGTTTGGGAGACTACAAGTACCAACAACAATGCAGTCCATGATTTGTGTTTGGGTTTTAGCAAACCAGGAAAGTTACAGGTTTGTTATCTAAATTATCTAGTAATTAAATTAACCAGTATTAAATTATATCATCAATAGTTCTTTTAGGTCGATTGCGGATAGGTTTGACGTGTCAAAAAGTTCAGTATTCCACTGGTTAATAAGAGTTTGTACTATTTTAAATGAAACTGCAAGTAAATATATTAAGTGGCCACAAGGGAACGTAGCAACTAATGTAATGAAAGGCTTTCAGGTATATGTTTACTTTTGTTACTGATAATATATTTTGTTATTCGTTTTCCTTAGAAAATGAAGGCATTTCCAAATGTACTGGGGGCATTAGATGGTTGCCATATATACTTTCGGCCACCTAAACAAAATTCAGCTGCATATATGAGTAGAAAAGGAAGAGCATCAATGATTTTACAAGGAGTGTGTGACCATAACAGCATGTTCACTGATTGTTTTGTTGGATACCCTGGTTCTGTGTATGATGCACGGGTATTTCACAGGTCACCAATGTATGATAAATGTATGAATAATGAATATTTCCCAAACAATTCACATTTGCTTGGCGATTCCGCATACCCTTCAAATGTACATTTATTAACTCTCATTCGAGATAATGGGCACTTGACAAGAAGACAAATAAAATACAATATCTGCCATGCTTCTACAAGATGCGTAATAGAACGAACTTTCGGATTATTGAAAGCACGGTAGAGGAGATTACATTATTTAGAGTTGGTTGCATAACACAAATTATCTTCCACATGTTATACTGGCAGCATGTGTGTTGCATAATTTGTGTGTTCTACAAAAAGAAGAGATTGCTGAATTAGATGTTACTCAAGATAAAGGTGATACTGAAAACACATACAGGTTGCAACATACATAGTTGGATATAACAGGAATGGCATGGAAAAACGCGATGGAATTATCAATACGTTATTGTAATTCAAACATGTTGAAGGTGTTATGTCACAAAAGATAAGTACATAACACCTTCAACCACTCATTTCTCTAATTATAGTATTATTTTAATAAAAATACGTGTGTAATGGGTGTATTAAAATAAAACCTATACATATACGAGTTATTGCCTTATTACTGCATCACCATTATGAACTAGAATTGGTGGTTCAATTGCTGGATTATCATTCATCATATCATTTATTGGGTCAAAGAAAACCCAGTGTTTTCTGTTTCGACCAGTTTTATTATTGCGGTTCTTCATGCCTTTGTATGTTCTTATAAGGCTTTTCCACTTATTTTGACACTGATCCCAAGAGTAGGAATAAGAATGTTCGTTGATCTTGGTGGCTATTCTGGAAGAATGTTACTAATTAATTTTTAATCATTTCGAATAATATAGATGTGTACCTCTGCCAAATATGTTTTTTAAGACTATTTTTCTTTTCTAATTAATTTTTATTCAGGCGATACTGTTCTATTAACAACAGAACAGCAGAATTCTGCCAATCAGTTTTGTTGTGGTCTTGTTCTTCTGGTTTTGTAGATGTGGAAGCTCCTAGGTTCTCTTTCTGACGCTTTATTTGCCACTTCTGTGTCATGATCTACATACAGTATAGGTATAATTATATTTTTTATCTATTGAACATACCTTCCTCGCAATAAACAACATTATAATCATCCAAGCATAAAGTGGTAACACCAGCTAAACAGCAATGTTTTGCAATTGTATCCCAATCTACACTTGACCCCTTACAATAAAAACACCTATACATTTCAAGAATTCAATTCAACTGAAAGGTTATGATTACCATATTTTCCCGCGCTACTCTAGCCGCACCACATACGCACTAGGTGCATGGAAATCGTGTTCAAACACCTACTCGAACAGTTTTAAAACGCTCGCGTGTATACTCGAATCGACTTTAAGAACGCGATTTTTTGTGTACATGAACATATGAAGGGCTTGAGGGAAAAGGGTAATAAGCCACATTTACATTATTTTGAGAAACTGATGGTTAAATATTCATTCAAATCCAGAAATGATTTGTTTAATAAAAATTTAATTTAATTTTCAAATTATAATGGTATTAATGATAATCGAATTACTAATAAATTTATGGTAATGGAGAAGAATCAAAATCTAGAGAGACTTAGGATATTATATTGAATTCTCACAATAGAGAAAAAGAATAATACAAAATCAGGATCATTGTTCTATATTTAGAAATATAATAATAAAACAAAAAAAGTCACACATTAAACTCGTCTATAGTGTCAATAACTCAGGGTCCATCGATATTTTCGACTTGTCCTTCCTCAGTGCATTGCTCCTCCGCTACTACATTTTCCAAACCCAGGTCTATGTAAAATTTATGGTGAATTGGAGGAATATAAAGAAGAAGTGCCTTTAAGTTTTTTAGTTTTTTGATATCCAATTTGATCGGTTCCTTATATTTTGTTTCTAATTATTCACTAACTGTGGTACTAGTTACTGTAAGTTTCACGCCTCTTTTTCCTATATTAACCTCTTTAAAATCTTTGTTTAAAAGGTGTTTAATAAACATTTTATTAGGGTATTCCACATCAAACTTAAAGCACCTTATCTTTGAAAATGTGATGCAATCGTTCGTTTCAGTAATATTTTTTTTGACATATTTTTGGTAATTTTTCCAAAATCCTTTTGTGATAAAACACTGACATGGAATGGATTTTTTACCAATGATTCTACCCATTCGTCAGGTGAATATATTTGTGGTAAAAACTTTTTGTACTTTTCTATGTGGGTAAAGTCGCGATCTGAAGGTAGATGAGTGTGCCCCGCCAATAGAAAGCGATGCTCTATGGTTTTAAATATTTTTTTCTCTGACAAACTGTAACCAAAGGGACATTATTGTCCAATTTTTGTTTACCCTCCGCAATTATCTGTAAATACAATCAGTTTGTCTGATTTAGGTGGACTGTCTGTGAAATATTTTTATAGGATGCTAACAATTTCATCGCTGCCTTGTTTGGCAATGTTCTCTGTCCACGTGTACATGAAACCCTCACCTATTCCGCAGTTATAAACTCCAAGATTGTTCATCCATGCCTTTCTGAGGTGTAAGTTGAGGAACTGGCAAGGCTTGTTCTCGGTCAAAAGATATAACTTCTACTTCAAGTTTTTTTGCCTTTTCAGTTTCCAACTTCAAATTACATTGCATAGCTTCTGCTCGTCTTTGGTAAAGTTCAAGTTGTAGAGCAATTTCTCTTTTTTGCGGTTCATTATTTTTATACTTCTCCATTAAAACATGATATTCGTCACAAGTGGAACAGGTGTCACTACGCGGAAGTTTAAATCCTATATTATAATCGGTACAGAATATTCTTCTGTAGGGATCCTCTTTAGCGGGGTTAATAATCCTTTTTTTGCACCAAAGAATATAGTATTTTTTATAAAGAGTAGATATAGACAAATGATAATCAATGTCAACTTTGTTTGGGTTACTCTACCTACTATAGTGACTTGTATATTTCGAGATGCATTTTATATGATCATGAACCAATTTCACAGTCTCCTTTAAAACGCGATTCTTTCGATTCAGATGCTTACCCCGACCATCACTTTTAGGCGTCAATCTTCCTTCTTTTATTTGTTTGCAAATATTGTTTATACGCTTGACTGAGTTTTGTAACCCGTGGACGAACAAAAATTGCTGTTTACATACAGATTTGTCTATTTCGTCGATTTTTATAAAATATTTAAAAGTAACGGATCTAGAAGAATGCTGACGTTTAAGTTTTTGAGATAGGCACGTTTTTTAGCAGCACCTTGGATTGTGCCAAACAAATAAACATTTTGCTTGTCGGAATTTTCTAAATTCCAAAAATCAGCAGCTCCAAACATTTGTTTTTGCAATTACAGTGTAGACCTAACATTCTTGGTGGTTTCTGAAGCCCCAAATTGCGCCTTTTTTTAGCTTTTTCTTTCTTCCTGATGTCTAGATTCTTAACTTTCCATCTAGATGGTGGCCTCTTGTCAGGGGTTTTGACGTATCTCCGGTCTGTATTTTCTTTATTGTCTGTAGGATCCGGTAATACAAAACATGCGTTGACTGTACTACTATCAGATGATTCGCTTTTTTTAGAAGTTTCGTAGTTCTTATCTTTTACACTGTCATCTGAGCCAAAAAGATCATCCTCGTCGAATGATTCTTCCCCTTGAAACACTAATTTCCTTTTCAACGACATTTCACGAGTAGCAGCCATGTTGAATATTATGTGGCTTATAACATTTTTTCCAACAAAATATTTTCTATTTCTCTGTAGATAAAAACGAAAGTCGTTCATACTAGCGACATCTATTACTCACTAGATTCAACATTTGTTTAGGAGCTTGATACCTTTATTATAAAGCGCTTTGCGTCATTATGTAAGGTTTTATAAAAGTGTGGCTTATTACCCTTTTCCCCCAAGCCCTTCATATATTTGTGCACTTTAAAACACACCCAATATTGGCCTGTCAAAGTTGTATAGCTAACTTGATAATTATTAAAATTGTTACAAATCAGTATTCATTATGAAAATTTGCATTATTCAAAAAAACGTGAACATTTAGCTATAGGAGACTATAGTATTGTTTGATAGACAATTACATTTTACATTTGTTGTTGGCATAAAATACAAAGTGTTTTAATTAAAATAAACAAATTATTGCGATTTAAAACATGTCATTATTTAACCTGAATTTGTACACATCATGTGTATGAAAGTGGATTTTTCACAAGTTCTACATAAAATCTGATGAATTCATTAACACTAGTGCAAATTTAGTTTGGAAAAAGAAAATAGTTGCTGAGATTTGAATCGGTAAAATTGTGATGACTTTTTCATAAAATAGGTTTAAGTAAGTTAAACCTCTATAAAATCAATTCTTATTTTAAACGTAGAAACTGAAAATGTAATAATATACAGGGCATTCCATAAGAAAAAACACAACTTTGATACGTTCTGTGTATTTTGGGACACCTGCATATTTCGAAAGTAATTTTAAAATATTACTCCAATATGTCTTTATACATCCCAAATATATTTTTCCAATCTTATTGAATAGTGTGGCTGTAATATTCCGTGTCGTATACCGTGAATAACCCTGTATATGTACATTTATATTGCACAATCTGTTATAAACTTTTCCCATTTCACTCTGTCATTTGCTAGGCTCCTTGCCTGTGGCCATGGTTTTTCCTTCATTTTCAAAATCTTCTTGACTACCTCGTTCTACATTTGCTTTCGCTTTCTCCCTTTTCTTTTGCCTATCATTGTGAATTTCCATATTTTTTGTTTAAACAGTACCCTCCATTCTTTGAAGGTGGCCCAACTATGTGCCGGTGCACACGAGCGTATTTTTACGGTACGGTAACGCAACGTCGACGTTGCGGTGTCGCAAACAGCGTTTTGAGAGAAGAATGCACACGAGCGTATTTTTACGGTACGGTAACGCAACTTCCGTGTCAATATCATCACTCTCCGTCATTTTAACGCACGTATATTTGTCGCTCGTGTGCACTCAACGTCTTATGACAATGTACTGCTTCGCCGTCCATACGACGCAAAGTGATTGCGTTGAAGCAACGACCGCAGGTGGGAATTTCACCGCTGCGTTACGACCGAGCGTTAAACAACGTCGGACGATGTCGACGTCCCATGTGAACTGCTCTATTTGAACCAGTGTATTTTTAGTACGTGCGTATTTTTTACGCTGCGTTACCGCATCGTTAAAATACGCTCGTGTACACCGGTTTTATCCTAGCTCCTGCACTGTATGAACTTTTTATATACTGAATGTTTAAATTGTGCCCTGATTGTCTCGCTCTTTATTATATCCAATTTGGTTACATTTATCACTCGCCTTAGGTATTTCATTTCTGCTGCCCTAATCATGTTTTGTTCTCTATCTGATAGCACCCATAATTTACAGCCATGCGTAGGATTGCCTTGTATATTGCCTTATATAATTGGTGATCCTTTTAGAAGTATTTTTTTAAATTAAAAAAATGAATAAAAAAGAATTTTATTTTATAATCTTTATTATCGTACAAAAGAACCATTATTTACAATTAGTCACTTTTTCTCAATTTCTCAACTGTAGCCGGCTTATCCATGTATACTTTTTTGCACGATTGATCATTTTTGACTGTTTACCGTGACAGATTTTACGTCAGTAGGTGACATTTACTAGCAACTCGACGGTAAGTAATCCAACTCGACGGTAAGTAATCCAACTCGACGGTAATCCAACTCGACGGTGAAGTAATTCTTACCGTCGAGTTAAAAATCTCTTACTTTTAATTTATTTTTGGAAAGAATAAAGAAAACTAACGAATTATTTATTAATATTGAAACTTATGGTACAATTTGTTAAATTATTTAATGAAATCCCACTTGTTTGGGCTGTGGTTTCACTACTAACAGAAACTCCTGCAGAATCGCATACATTAATAGTATTACTAGTATTGCACAATATTTTTCGGCAAAATCTATTTTATTTTGAAGAGAATCTTCTACATAGCTTTCTGCCACTGTCGATGAACGCCAACCTCCATGACGCTTTAATCCGAGGACATCAACACCTTTATTAGCCAAAAGCGTTGCTGATGTCCTCCTGAACGAATGGCCAGTATAGTTCTCGGGATTAGGCAAATTTAAGAATTTGGCAATTCGAGAAGGCCAGCCCCGATTGTCCCTTTCCTATTACTTGAGCACAACATTTTCCTTTGGCGTATCTTAAGAACAAATTATTTGATTTCACTTGTAATGGACGAAGTTTTATATACTTTTGCAGAATTCCTAAATATGGAATTTTATCGTCTGGTTTATTAACGACTATAAAATTACGCTGGATGTTCGTTTTTGTATTGGGTAATTTTACAATCATTAAACCATCGGTTTGTTGGATGTCATTCATAGTAATATTATATAATTCTTCTCTTCTACAGGCACCAGATATTCCCAATATCATTGCGACCTACAAATTATGAAAAAATCTTCATTAGAGTATTTCTTTTACCCAAGCTAGCTTACATTACCTTGTGAATTAGAAATTCTTCATCCGGTGCTTCCATCAGAAAATTTTCAAATTGCTCCCGTGTAAAATGCTCGCTTTCTTAGGCCTATAGCCAACATTTTTCTCTTCAAATACGCGATCAAAGTTGAAAACTTGGAAATATCAATGCCATCATAAAGAAAAAACGGTGGATTTAATCATTGAATATTCTGCCCAGAGACTTCCAGGAGCTTTCAACTGCATATGTCTTTGAACGAAATATGCCAATAGAGTCTTTTCATCGATTCTTAAATTCTTGCCTTCGCACCATTTTTTTAAAACTTTGGTAGGTATTTTGATAACGGATTTTAGATTTTTCGGGAATAATTGCGGAACACCCTTCTTCCCAAGCCCGTTCAATTTCTTCAAATTCACTTTCGCTCATATTTTAATTTTTGATAATCAAAATTGTACTTAAAATTATTGACAACTAAATAAAACTCAATTCTCCATTGTTGTTATGCACCCTAGTTACTACCTAACAACCAAAGTATCTATCTTGATAAAATGAATGAAACTAGTCAATATGACGAAAATGTTTAATTTTATAATTTATAATGGTATCAATCGTGCAAAAAACGTTATAAGCATGTCGAACGTTAAGGATAACCGATCTCAGATAATAATTGAGTCGTCGCTCCGCTCCTCCTCCAAACAATTGTCTTCGATCGGTATAAAACCCTTACCGTTCTCCATACTTAATATACTATTGTTATGTTATGGCTTCATGGGCTGTATGAACCAAATTTCGTCGAGATCACGGGTTTCAATTTTAGGTATCAAATAGTCTGTTATTATGAAGCGATAACGATCACCATTCACAGTAACATTTCGGTTGGCCTCTGTTTTGAAGAAATATGGACCGATTTTTCCACAGGTTGTAGGCGCTGTGCCGGCCTAAGCTTTACCATTATGAAATATCAAATACTACTGAAGAAGAATGACATTTTAGTTAAATCGACGCATGCGCGATCTGCAATTAAATTCACATCATAAAAAATACCTCTACTAAATAAATCATCCGATACCTTCATTTTTGTTTTACTTTTTTCAGTCTTTAATTCCCTGTTTATTCAATTTGTACTTATGGGTATTGGAAATTGTTCACTTGTTCTACTAATTCATCATCTATTTTAAGTTCAACTTTGTTTCTTTTTTTGTTAATTACCATTATCGTAGTTTTTGATTTGTTTATTTTCATTCCGGTACTTGTCAGCACTTCTGTCCACACTCTGAAATTATTTTTTACGCCCATTATTAACGCTAAATCGTCCACCAATACAGATTTCTACATTCTCAAGATTTCTCCATCCAACATATAGTGGTTTTGTTTGTTTTGTTCTTCGTTTCGTCTTTCTAATAACGTTATCTATAAAGGTGATGAATGGTAACGGACTAAGGTTGCATCCTTGCCTGACACCCATTTCTGTATTCTCTGCGTTTTTACTAACTACACAATTCCTAGTTTTATAGTAGAAGCTTTTGATCACTTTAATTAGTTTTCTGCCTATGTTTCTTTTCCTAAAGTTCTCATTTTTTTTTCGGTACTTGGTCGAAGGCCTTATTCATGTTGATAAAAGACAAATAGATTGTTTTCGACCATGTTCTAGCTGTTTTAATAATTTCTTTAATTATGAACACATGCTCTGGCGTGTTTTCCTTTTTCTGAACCTACGTTGTGTTTGCAATAACATCGGCTTTCCTCCCTTATTAATTTTGTCTCGATGATTTTCTAAAATTTCTTCATTGATGTATTGAGTAAAGTCTGTAATTATTGCAGTCCCTTACTCCGAATCGCTTGGCACTTTTTTTTCTATTCATACTCTATTGAATATCTTCAGTAGTATTTGTAGTCCTTTTGTTCCCAAGTTTGTAATCATTTCTGTTGTTATTTGGTCACTACCAGGTGCTTTGCAACATTTTTACTGCTGTTACCAGGTCTTGGTTCTTAATTTTTTCTTTCTGTAAGGTTTCATGTTTGTGTCTGTTTCTGCAAGTAGGTACTCTCTTTTTCTATTTTGCTTTGGCTGTTTTAAGCATTACTTAAATTCTTTATAAAATAATATACTATTTTTGACAAAATAATATATGCACTCATTATGGAATATACTGGATTATATTTCAAGGTCATGTTTCGACTGTTTTTACTTATTAATGTGGTATAAAAATATTATATCCTAATTTAAGTTTTAGGGATGAGAATCCACGCGATGGATACCACGACCACTCACACTGGAACAAAAGTAAAGCGCATAACCTCTTCAGGAGAGTGTTTGGACTTATTTAAACACAATATAGGAGATCTTATTGCCACGATTTGTTACAATGTATAAGATTTGGATTCACTACTATACACCAGAAACTAAGCAGCAATCGAAACAGTAGACTGCTAAAGAAGAACCTGCTCCGAAGAAGGCCAAAACAGTTCAGTCGGCCGGAAAAGTTTTGGCATCAGTTTTGGGATGCCAAAAGATTATATTAAAAGGGTGAAACAATTAAAGGAGCATATTATACAACCTTACTTGTTAAGCTAAAAGACAAGATTCAAGAAAAATGACCCGGATTAGCAAAGAAAAAAATTTTGTTTGTTGCTATAACAAAAATTAATGAGTTACGGTTTGAATTGGTACCCCATGGCAGCTACTTGCCTAACTTAGCCCCCGCGGACTTAGTTTACTTCCAAAAATTTCATGCAGAAATGAAGTACGAGTCGAAGGAGGATGTGATTGCTGCCACAAATGAGTATTTTGACCAGTTAGACGAAAGGGCTTATAAGGATGGATAAGAGAACTAAAATATAGGTGGGCCAAGTGCATTGAACTTGACCGGAATTACGTTAAAAATAAAATTGTTATTTATGCTATATTATTTTGTTTTCTTGACTTTTTAATTTATCGTCGTAAGTACAACTTTTAAATTGTAGAACCCAAACTTCATATTTGTTTAAAACGATTATTTTGTTTAAATCTGTTCAGTACAAATAAATAATTATACAGTGTGTTTATTTAGTGTGTAATTGTTTGATTATGAGTCCCCAGACTACTTGTCCAAAAAAGTGTAAGCAGGGTTCCCAAATATACTAAAGCTCCACATTTTAAAAATATTTTCATATATACACGGGAATTCAGAAAAATGTAGTCAACCAAAGTTAATTTTTTTTAATAGAACTTCCTGTATATTTTTGTACCGTCGAATAACTCGTAAAATTTTGCGTACATTTGACCCATAATTCATATCCCTAGCTTCGGTGGTTTTCAAATTATTGGCATTATTTCAAATTATTAATAGTTGTACGGTATCAAAAAAATTAGTGTACCGTGGAAGTTATTGAAGAGATAAAAATTATTATTTTGTTGTGTTAAAGTCTAAGTACCGCCCTAATAAGAACCATTCCCAAAGCCCGAGTAATTTTACAGAGCTTCAAAAAAATTTGGTTTAAACTTTGGCATCACAAATAACTGTAAACTCAATTTTTTCAAATGAAAACCATGATTTTCTATGTCACTAGTGAATTCTCCTTTAGAAATCAATGGAAAAGTATCTGTCCTATACGTGAAATCAGCAGTTTTTATTTATTCAATTGATGAAGTGGATACGGCCAAGTTAAGTCGGCTGTACCCATTTGTTTTTGTTAATAAGTTTTTAAATATACTTGCACAAAATTTTTAATTATCAGCAATAAATAGCACAAAACTTCTAGATAAATTATTTTTCAATTTGTCAACTAGGTGCGGCCAACTTCACGGACCTTTTGCACCGCCATCCAAATTAATGTACCTATGTCTATTTTCAAACTCTAAGAATCCTTCTTCCCTTTTTTTGTCTCACTAATTATTAAGATTTATAATCCCGCTCTTTTAAATTTATTAATTGGACTATAAGTTTTGCGACATCTAGTGTCGAGTCGTGTTAGCGTACGCAATGGTTCGCATTAAGCAACTTTGTCGACAGGTATGTAAAAGCAGTTACATAAGTCGATTCTTCGATAATTATAGCCAACATAAGCGTTAGCAAAAATAAAAATCTCGAATCACCTGCTGTAAATTCGCAAGAGGTTGTACAATAGCAGACAAACACTGAGAATCACTCGACAGTTGTTTCGTCCTTTTAGGACTCTTCAGGAGTGAGAGAACTCGAGTGTAAATTCACTATTGTACAAATGCGTGCTGTCAACTATATTATCTACTGGAGAGTACATCATATTCAAACTATAAGTTTTGCAACATTTAGTGTCGACTCGTGTTAGTGTACGAAGTAAACTTACACTCGAGTTCTCTAACTCCTGAAGAGTCCCAAAAAGACGAAACAGCTGTCATGTAATTGTTTGCTATTGTACAACCTCTTGCGATTACAACAAGCGATTTGAAATTTTTATTTTTGCTAATGCTAATGTTGGCTATAATTATCGAAGGATCGACTTATGTAACATACCTGTCGACAAAGTTGCTTAATTCATTAATTAGTTTCACTTCTTTGTTACTCATACTTTTATAATTCCCTTTTCCTATTTTACTTATTTTACCTCTTTTTTATTGTATTCTTTTTTCTTCACCATTTAGTTTAGTTCTTTGTTCAACGCCTTGTTGTCTTGTTTTTAAACCATTTTCATTGTCCTTTGCTCTATGAACAATTTTTAGTACTAATTTTCATAAGAGATTATAATTATAAAAATCATCTACCAGGTTATTGTAATCCACATCTTTATAAATTTTATATCAATTAAAATAATTGGAAAATCTGAGAGAGATTTTATGCTCATTCTTAAAATAATTTGTTTACAAGTTTTAGTTTCGAAACACAAAATCGAAACAGGTAAAGGTAAAAAACAAGTTTAAAGGAATAATTAAATTTAAACCAAACACTGTACAGGGTGGTTTGAATTGCCTTCACACATAGGGTATCTTGGTAATTATAATAGGAGATAGAAAAAAATAAATAGCATAGTCTCAATTTCAATTTTAGAAATACGTTTAATACTGAAAACATAATAAAGCAACCTTCTTTTCAGCAGTCTTATAAACGTATCTTGAAAAAGAGATCAAGACTATACGCCACTTATTATCTTCTAACTCCTATTATAGTTACCTAGATGCTTTATATAGAGAAGCACCCTGTACACTATTTTTTGATGAATAATTTAAAATTTGTATGAAGATGTGTTTAATATTTTGTTCCATCAATCTAAATCCATCACTATCCGTACTATCACCATTATCTTAATTTGGAATTTACAAAGCAACGTTTTCATGAATAGATGATCATTTAATTATTTCAGGATCTGAAATTACATAACAATCTAAACAAGTCATTAAATTTAAAAATTGAACGCCGCAGGTTTTGTTTTAACATGTTTAACATGTAGGGCAAAGCAGAGAAGAAACTAAAAAAATATTTAAATAATTGAAAAAAAACGAAATTTTAGCTACAAAATTTGTATTTAATTTGAGGCGTGAGTTGAATAAAACACAAACTTTGTGCTTTGACGTTAAAATTTTGAAATTTAACTCTGCAAGATAGTATTGACTAGAATTTTTTCTAGGATAATTAAACTGAAAATATTGATTTTGCAAATATAGATGATTATTTTAACTGTTAATTGTTCTCCTTAAGTTTTGCACGATGAGACAAACTCCAAAATCAACATTATTAATTTATTACCGCCGTTTCTACTACAGGGCTCTAAATTGTAAAATTGGCACACAGGCCTTTCATTAAGACTAGCAACACCTGATGAACCCGAAAAAAAAAACAAATTAAAATTACTCAACATATAAATACAAATCAATACATAAAATATTAAAAATGGGTTAAATTCCTCCAGTTCACCATGTATACTTGACTTTCTTTTTTATAGAGTTCTTTGTTGGGTGGAGGTGAAATAAAACACTGCTTTTATTAGAGGTAGTATTTACCGACATTTTGCCCCAAACATATGAAGAAGTTATCAAGGTAAAAGATAGTTTAGCCTTAATAAAGCCGCGAAACATCGCCAACACTTTCCCCCCATAAAGGCAGCCACCCTATAAAAAGAAAAAAAAATGTCTCGTAAAATATTAAATAAAAAAACAAAAAGACGAACTAACATGAATAACTGCATTAAAATTGTTTATTGTTAGACAATAAACTTATTGAATCGTTTAATTAAAGCAACCCAAGCAACATTAACGCGTTTCAAACGTGATGTCACATTTCAACATTTCTCAATAACGCGTAAAAAAATTAATTATATCAAATGCCATACGTACATTCTAGTAATTATAGTTATACACTCAAACTTCCAGCATAATCACTATTCGAGTCCGTTTGACAGAATAATCCTCCCTGTTCGCTCAGGAATTATTTATACTGTCAAACTGACACTTTTTGTATCTGCAACAAGTTGCCGATGTACAAGTTCTAGTAATTTAATAAATTTACTTTCAGTTTCATCAAGTAAGATATCGCCTTTTAAAACATTTCAAATAAAAATTATTACGGCCTTTATTAGTTTTAATTATCCTCTATTTCTTTTCTATTATTAAAGGGCTGAACTTTTCTTCGGTTCCTTTCTTTCAAGTAACTATAAAACTTATTCTTTTGTACTGTTTTAAATTGCAAAATAAATTTATTATAATTATTATGATGATAAGTAACGGAATATCCGATATTTACTTTTTATTTATATTAGAATAAATAATATATTTTTATTGGTTAAAAATTTTTAACTGAAGAAACAGTGAAAATTCTAAGTTTTATTTAGAATTTTAACATACCTATTGTTTTAAATTTTATGAAATACAATTAAGATTAATCCGCAAAAATTTACTTAGAATTGACTGATATATAAATAATATGCTACAAATTCCTAGAGGAACAGAAACGTGTTGTTGAAAGATTATAAGAGGAAATTAACATTAAAAGCAATTAGATTTTAAAACTGGTTGTAACGCACGTTTACCTAAAGAAATGCGTAATTAAATAAGAAGTTGTAAAACTCAATTAACCGTTACATTATTCTAATTACCTAAAACAATTTATACGGAATATTTTATACAACGCTGAATGGAAAGTAAATACACACTGCGGCGATTCTAAATAATGCTGTTACATCCTTAGTATAATATAATAAAATCCTACGTACCCTTGCTGTGGATAAACTGGGTGGAAAGTAAGATGATGATAAAGATAAACAAGAACACGTGAATAAGTAAAATTGCCCGGTCCTCTGGTTTCCGAGATAATGATTATAAAGAACCCCACTTTATGTGCTCTTAACGCCTAGCTACTCTGTCCTTAAAATGTCCAAAAGCATTATGTTTCATGACTTTATTACTTCAGTAGATAGCATGAATTATTTCCGTAAAAGGAATTTGCGTTGTTTTGCAAAACAAGCTCGTTTTCTTTCATGCTTCATTTTAACGTATAGATTTATTTTAATAACGGTTTTTCTCTTTATTTTTCAGGTTCGTCCCTCTCCTAGGATCCATTGTTTTTAATAGTGCTGTGTTACTTCGAGTGCTGTTTCGGTAACAATCGCACGTCTAAATAAAGTGCGAGTTTCTTAAATTACAATCATAACGAAGAGCTTAAATTAATATTGTAAATAATTGTAATTTTCTGATATGATTAATATGTTCTAAATTTTATTGACGTTAGTGTCACATGGAAATATATTTACTTGAAAATAAAACAATTTGTGATAATAGCTGAAGAACCATCAGCGAACAAATTATGTGCATTAAAATTAAGTGTAGAACTTTACAACTAATAGCAGTAGTTCCAAAACATACATGTAATATAGAGGAGGGTCATGGGGCAGTTTAAGTTTGTAAATGATGTGATTAATTATGTATATATTAAAGTAAGTAATTGACTACCTAAATGTTAAAATGTCACTTTATGGAATACCTAGTCTATAGTTAGCTACATATTTCGCCAAAAAATAAACAATCTATCTTGTGTAATAAATATAAACAATCAAACCAGAAGAACTGTCATTTTAAACACAGTAACTCGGTAACATAAAAGACGAAAACGTAGTAAATAACTGTGTTTAACAAATTGCATAATTAATCAAAAATAAGTTTGTTGTAGACTGATGTAAAACATATTTGTTACCTGATGTAAACCCGAACTGCAAATAAACACTTTGTTTAAATAAAGATGTTATATATTTGCTTTACGTTTCTCTAACACATTCAACAGAACCTGTATATGATAACGTAAAAATAGGTAGAGCAACCTCCACAGAAGTTTAGTTTGTATAAACATTTAAAAAAAAAACTCCAAGAAACATTAATTTAATCGTAAAAATGAAATCATAGTTAATTCAAGTAAGTACGCATCTCTAAATTAATTTTTTAAACGAAAATTATGTTATAAAATTACATCATTGTGTAAAAATAATAGATATTTATGTATCAAAGCACCAAAGTTTGATTTTTCATGACGCATGTGCTTTAGTTGCAGAGGCTATAGCCGAGGCAAATAAAACAGGTGAGTCATGAAAAAGATCTTTAGTGCGAGGTACATATTATATTTTTTCCGAAATCCCAAAATTTGAACAAAATCTGACAATTTTATAACGTTCTTTAACAAGCAAATGTAATCAGCTGTTTTCTTTTTTACATCAAATGTTTCAACCGCTCATGCGCAATTCTAAAATTTACATGCATTTTACACATTTCTACCGGCAAAAATGTGAACTTAAAAATCGTCTGTAATGAATAACTTTAGTATCGATTTTATTTACTTTACTGCCGATTTTTTTGTACTTTAGTGACAACTTTGGAAAAAATAAATTGTGATGTAGGTATTCTAACACATAGACAACTTTCATTGTAGTCAAGCAACTTAAGTTGCCTACTCCGAACATTGGCGGCGGCGTTGGAACACATATGTTGAACGCCTTCTTCTGGACACTAGATGATAAACCAATTTTGTCACTTTGTAAAATTTTTTTACCGGGATCAAATTTCAACTCATCTTCGAGGCTAAAATTGCTACTAATCTACCCATGAACTACTACACTACAGTACTGGATGCTAGTTACAATAAGATTGTCGATACCAAAACTTTATATCACTTAATAGGTATTATCTGAGAACTTCGTCGAAGCAGTCTGGCTATCAACCAGGAAGTTATCTGCATCGTAACTGCGAGGATTTTCAATTCGTCAAGAGAACCAACGACTTTGTTTTCTACGATAGATTAAACAGATAAGTGGTATTATATATTTTATTTCAAAGAGAATTTAACGTCTATTGTATGAGACGGGATTTAAATTAAGTAAACAACGCTTTGTTTTTGTGTAATAACCGGTATATGCATTTAATTTAGATAAACTGTTATTTCTTTACGTGTGAAGCGAAGCGGCCGAATATGGCGTCTAGTATATCAATCAGTCTCAATTTAATTTCGTACATCTTATGTCCAGGATTCTGTAACGTAGCGCGACCTTTGGTTTCTTACATTTTTATTCGTTATCAGTGCATTAGTAATTAAGATATACCGGCTTAAAACGCAAACAAGTTTTGTGTAAATTTAATACTCTTATTTATTCATGCAACCATGTTTTGATAGGTAAAGTACGTCAAGTAATTAATTAGTCTAGTCGTTTCTTTTAAGAAAGTCATGTAGATTGAGTTGCCTAATCTAATTCTCTATGATATTTCTCTGTTTAATGTTTATCTGTTTGAAACAGCGTTGTCTTTTAAGCTTGTGCTCTCTTTCTTATAGGTTGGACGTCTTTCTACATTTTACGGTAAGTTTCTTATCTACGCCCCTCTACGACAAAGATTCAACTTGGTGGCAAACAATCTATTTGTATCTAAAGCTTACCCCCAGCTAAATTTGAATTCAATTATTCTCATCGTAATGTAATTCAAAAATTTTTTAAAGAGTTACTTATCCGGTCCTAATATACGGAACTCTAATTGAGAGAACATATCATGTTTTAGAGAAAACTTCTTGACTTTTCATAATGTGGTACACATTATTGTTAATCAATTAACCTTGCCGATTGCAGCCTAAAAATTGGCGCTGATTATTTGTATGGTGTTTGAAATGAAATTAATTGCAAGTCATCGATAAATAAACTCAACTAGATGTCCAGGAGATTAACGTTCTTTAGAAGCTTTGGCATATAGAGTACTCAAAGTCGATACATCAAAAAAGGAAAAAATGTTTCAATACTACTAATAGATTCGTAGTGGAATGCTAGAATCTTAGCAATTTTAAAAAAATTTTGACAACAGTTTTCTCATGAATGTCGCCTACCTAGTTATTTGTAATGTAAGAGGTACAAGAATGGTAAGGTATCACCCGGACTTTCTTGATAGTGATTACATTATCTTGCATAGTGTAACAGAAACGATTAACTGTATTTTTAAATGATTTTCAGGCTTACCTTTGGTGGAGATCTTTATATTAAGCTTTCTAGAATCGAATAAACTCCAGTCAATAGGGCAAATACTTAGTAAATTTTTGACTAAAATAATAGTAGAATATCGTCTGAGCCATGTAATTGTAAATAGTATAAAGTACCTTAAATTTATGTTTTATACCAAAAATGAATTGTCATTATATAGTTAATTAACATTTATATGCAAAGAAACGTGTTTTTTTCAACTTTTTTTTCCTTTTTTTCTTTTTAAATTTGTAGATCCGTCATTTTTTGAGATGTAGCATAAATCTTTCAGGAAATAGGAGGTAATGGCACGTACTTAGTGTGTACAAAACCCTGCAATTGTTGGGTAATTAGTTTATGCACAATTGCGATTTAAATTTTTTAAAGTTATATATTCAATCTAGGCTGAATGATTGTGTGATCATCCAATTGTCAAAAATAAAAAAGTATTGTAAAAAACAAAAAGGAACAAAATATATATTCTCATTTTTCGATAAAATGATATTTAACTGAAAATGAACGAGTGTAAGCATACGACGGAGTAGAGGGGTACCCGTCCGCTAGCGCCGTTTGAGGGGATTGAAATTTATATAAGCGCGCTGCGGACGGGTACTCCCACTACTTCTCCGTTTTCTCTCACTCGGCCATTTTCAGTCATCTTTGCATGCAGTTTTTGCGTGTTAAATATCATTTTATCGAAAAATCAGGATATACGTTTTGTTTCTTTCTATTTCAACTTTAGACTATTTTATTTTTTGACAATTAGATGATCACAAGAGCATTCAGCCTCAATTGAATATATTGCTTTAATAAGTTTAAATCGCAATTGTACATAAACTAATTGCCCGACAATTGCAGGTTTTTGCACATACTAAGTACGTACCATTACCTCCTACTTTTTGAAAGATTTGTCTTATATCTCAAAAAATGACGGATTTACAAATTTTAAAAGAAAAACCCAAATATTTCACTTTTTCCGATTTTTCTTGGAAAGTTATTACCTGATTGAGTCCAATTGGTGCTCATTTTATTCGTATTTTTATCTTCTATAAGTTTCCTTTTTACATCATTAACATTGGTTTATTAATTTTCACTCAGGAAAAAAAAGTTGAAAAAAAACACGTTTCTTTGCACATAAATGTTAATTAACTATATAATGACAATCCATTTTCGCTATAAAACATGAATTTAAGGTACTTTATACTATTTACAATAAAATGGCGTAGGTGGTATCCTACTATTATTTTTGTCAAAAATATATCTCTATTTACTGCACTATAAGTATAAAATCCGATAAATTGATTTAAAATTTTATTTTAGACCACACTTGACATGATAATATACAGAATAAAGGAGCATTTAATTTTTTATTGATGATGATATTGATGACGCCATCTACACGTCAGTTAAACAAATAAACTGACACATATTAGGTGGTGTATATCAAAATGTTTAAACAGCTAGGCCGACTTAAAATCAATAAAAATAATTTTGTTCTTTTTTTACTTTTTGATGATGATCGTCGGCCAAAAAATATTATACAAATTTTGTGTGTAAACTTTCTACACTCTAATGTAAATAACTATTTAAGGGTTATGATTTTAGTAACCAGCATATTTCTTTTTGAAATTTGTTAAAATCGAAACGTTTTACCCAAACCTTTTAAGGTTTGTTACATGACAAATTATCATCAAAGTATTTCTTTCTTCGATGAAATTAAATCAATCTTCAAATCTTCTAAGTCAAGCTCCCATCATTTATAGAGATCAAAAACTGATCTAGCTGTGTACTTAGAATATGATAATGGCGGCAATACACAAATCGGGTCAGCTTGTAGTGGTCGTTTCCGTATCTGAAAAATTATGCTTTTGTGAAATCTTGGCGTTTACTCTACAGCTAATTCAGTTTCGGGTAACTGAAGAAAAATATTTTATTGGCCAGAAAAAGGAACATAAAAATCAAATTTAAAATTCTTTATTTAAAATAAGACAAACATGAAACTTCAGCTGAAAAGTATTGGCAATTAACCGTGTGCAAAGCAAAACAGTTAACGAGATGTAAAATGATGCGCTGATGTTGCCGGTATAAGTGGTTAACAAAGTAGACGAATTTAAAGCAGAGCTTGCAATTTATTAATTGTTTTGGATTTGAGTGGATAAAACATCGCAACTAGAATAAATCGTCAAAAAGCACAAAAAAACGCATCCAGTTTTTTAAAATCTTCATCGCGATTGTAAATCACAAATTGGGAAAAAGCACCGACAAAACGTATACAAGATCTGTTTTTTTAGAGAGTCAGACCTGAATGAGGCAAACCCTTACATCACACGAGAAGAGGCTGTATAAGCCATCAATATTCAAAAGGAAGATTGAGCTTTAGGATCAGATAGGATTTATACAGAGACCCTCAAGCTCTTAGTAGAGAAACATTTATAGAGTTGGCAAAATACCGTCAGACTGGCTCACCTTGGTTTTTGTTACTCTGCCTAAGAAGAACAAGGCCACAAGTTGTGACGATTACAAGATCTAATTTTAGCTTAATATCTCACGTTCTAAAAATATTCCTCCGCTTTATTCATATCCCAATATAGCAAAAGTGCAAGCAACAAGTCGAACAAAACCTCTTCTATTTATTCTTTACTCTACAGCTATATTTAGAGAAGCATTAGAAAAAAAGCGCTCATGTATCAAAATCAACGACGAAATAATTAATAAGTAATAACTCACAGTCTTTCAGACTTACAAAGCAGTATGGACCTTATTGTGAAATACAGCTAACATGTTAGTCTCTTTGTAAATGTTAGAAAAACAAATCTTGTCCTTTTCTCCAAATAGCAAAGACAAAGTGTTTTGCTATAAACAAGTGCAGTATTTTCGGTATTTGGGTGCCATCGTAAATGACCAAAGCGACCTCAAAATTGAGATTAAAACCCGAATTGGAAAGGCTTGCAAAAGTTTTATTTACATGAAGAATCTCTTTACCTCTAGCGTCCTTAGTATGCAGTTACTGCTCTGTTATAGTCCCGTGAACTGGTGCGAACTGTCAAAGTACGGAAATTGCAATACATCGGGCGGGTCTTGCGGGGCGAATAATACAAGATCCTCCGACTGATCATCGTAAGAATTAAGAAGAAGAGATTTGTAGGACGCAAACAAAACTCATCTACCGAGATTTTCAGAGCGGCAGTTTCCCGTACCATCATTGCCAATTCGATCGCCAACTTTCGCACGAAGACAGCATTATAAGAAGAACAATGGAGCCAGAGCAAAGTTCGCAAATTGTTGAAATTTTTTATAAGAGTACCGGTTCTAATTGAAAAACTCATCGTGCATTATGTCCATTTTGCTGGCGTTGTAATCGTTCATCATATCAGGTCATTTGGGTAACTATGAATTGTTTTTACACTACGTGTACTGAAAATAAGACGACGTACAGTGCGTACTTCACCAGTGACAGTCGTTGTACAGCCTAGCATTGAGGAACGTCCAAATCAATCAATTCAACGTTTTTTCTCAGCAACTGAAAATACGTCCATCCATTTTTAAAAAAGTATATTTAAGGATGTTAGTTTACGTGCCGTTTGATCATCTCACAAGCCGCCAACTTGTTCAATAGGTTCAATCACCAATTAATATTAATGTTCCAAGTAAAATAGTGTTCAGTGATGAAGCTCACCTTTGGTTGAACGAGTACGATAATAAATAGATTTTTGGATATGAACTGAAAATTGTTATTTACATACCGGCGGAGTTATTAGTCCATATGTCTTCAAAAACGATGATGGGTAATTAATTTACTCAAGCAAACATTTAATGAACGAATAAATTTAAGTAATGGCTTAACTCCATTTAATTATTTTCATTAACGATATCTTTAATCACTTGACTACATCGAAATTGAACACCTGTGAAACAACAATATTAGCGAGATACTGTCCTAATTTCTATATAAAGTGTTTAAAACTTAAACACTCATATTGCGCCATCGAAGTATTAGTGGCAAAACAATATTCAAAATGTTTTTCTTTGTTCTATTTTATTTTAAAATTGTAAACCTGCAAATACGCTTATTACTCAACTAATAAGATTTTAGTCATAAAACCACGTGTATAGGTTACTTTTAATTGTTACTTTTAACTCGGTCTTTAAATACGTTTTTGATAGGTTGATACTTCACTTTCTTTAACTTATGATAATTTAATACCGAATACAACAATCAGGAATAAAATTAAAAAAATTTTACCTGTTTGAATGTTTGAATAAATACTACTTTTAAGGTAATCAAAGTGCTGATTGACGCTTAACCAGATATTGGCAAAAAAAATAATCTAATTGTTTTAACAAAAAATCATTTATAAACTTGACAGTTTAAATATCCATGCGTTAATAAAGCAAAGAAGTAAGAAAATATCTATTACATTTCGTTGAGGTACGACTGTGAATTACAATTTAACGGTAAATTAGGAACCGAACGGTAAATTAAAACCCAAAGGTGAATCTGAATTATGCCCTTTCGAACAAGACGGTGGCTAGGTTATCAGGCAAAAATGGCGTTATCTTAACATGGGTGGTTGTTTGAATGAAGTGTTAAAAAGTCTAAAATAGCAAACGCAACCCCACCAACACAACCTATAGAGTGAGAGTGGAACGGATCTCTATAGCTGTAACGTACAAATTGTGCCATCATTGCAGTTTCAATAAATGATTTGTTGCAAATATGAGTATTGGACGTTGTTAGGCTGCCCAAAATTGTTTAATACTGATAGTCCCGTTTAATTTAGATTATAATTTTAAATAAAATTTTATGCACACGATACGTTTGGTTATAGCAAACTTGTTGTCATTATAATTATAGGTAATTAAAACTAAACTTTCAATCCACGAAAAATTAGTTTCTTTTATAAAATAATATTGTCACATTGACATTTAACAGTAATATCAACAGAGAAAAAATTATAATTGAAGTTTTCTGAAACGAAAAGTTCAACGCCAGATTTAGTTCTTAGAAAAAGTAAAGTTCATAAACAATTTAATTATCAAATCCACTCAAAACGCATTAGGAAACTTACCAGACATTAGTTAATTTTTATTTTAGTGGGAGGATTCGTACAGAATTCTTCTAATTTCATTGGAAAAAAGATACAATAATGAACTTACATCAACATTACAAGTCCTTTATTCGACGACTAATCGTAAGTGTGCATAAGCAATAAATGCAATCAATTCAGAATGAAGTTGATTTTCGGACAGTAATTAATGTTTCAAAATTATTAACATTAACAAATTATTAAATTGGATTTTTACTTTAGCTGTATAAAATTTAAGTACTAGTCTGATTAATTTGACTTTAACGCTTGCTGTGCACACTAATTTCATTAGTTTGAGTTGTTACTGAACCCCTAATTTAATCAAAACTTGGGATGCAGGAAGTTCCCCTTCTTGCTAATGACAATTATTAACTAATTTACTTAGTAATTTCAATAGTTATGCTTCTAATGTACTAAAAAATATAATTTATCACTTAACATCAATAACTTTTTTATTTAAATTGTTTTATTTTCTTTTATTGGCTAGCTTCGCTTTAACTATAATATACACAATAAGAAACCATTTAGATACAAGCGCTAAGTGGAGAAATGGGTTTCAAGACGCCCTTATACTTGAAGGAAACCATTGTAAATGAGAATCTATGGTGTGATTCGAATGTTTCATTTCAAGAGGGTACTTTTGGTATTGATTTTATAAATGGACCGAACAGTGATATATGTTTCTCTCCTTATATGATATTTGTTTTTTAATTATTTATGAACTTTAAATATTGATTTCATAAACATAATGAAACTTTGTATTGATAGTTAGTAATTCTAAAAGTCATTTCAGGTTATATATTTTCTTTATTTTATTAAATTTTACATTTTGCAAAGAAATATAGGGAAACTGTAGGTGAGGAGATGCCAGTTGTTAATTCTTCAATGCCATGTTAAAATGAGTTTTTATTTAAGTCACCTCGCATGTATTTGAAATATATTCGACATATTCATTGTTTACAGAAAACATGCATTCGCAATTTGGTAATTGAAAATTTACTAAAAATAAGCTATTTGATATGTCAAAATTGTTAAAACAAATAGGTATAGTCTCGGGTATAGTTTAAAAATATTTACTTTAATAATATTTAGCAAATGCGTTATTTTGACGTATTGTTACTATACATAAACATTAACACAAAAAGTCAGTTCAGTTTGACCACAATAGAAATTTTTGATCATAGCAAATATATTTAAAAGCCAACAATGTTTGGAAATAATCAAATGAGCAGGTATTTAGAAAATTGGATAAGTAACGTAATAAAACATAAAATATCAATTTAATCACAAACAAATAAAAAAAATCTTGGCCTCTTCGTTCGCAGATTACAATTATTTCAAGTAAAAACTTGTTTAAACAGAACACCATTGTTTACGTTCAAAGTATAGATTTTAAAAAAGATACATTTCCAATTAATTTCCATAATTCGCTTTTGTGAAATTAACTGCGTACCACTGTTTTCCTGTCAATCAATCAATAAACCGGCAATTATTGATACACAAATTAAATTAATTTTAGTACTAAACTAGTGTACGATTGAAATTAGATTTCTAAAATCATTATTTTAAATACGTTAATTAAATAGCTAAGTTACAAAGCTTACAATCTCCATATATTACTTATATAGAAATAATTTCAATGTTAACTATTAGTGAAATATTTAATAATAATCGATAAACCCACTTTTGTCATAAAACTAACTAAATTTTTCTACTACTAGCTGTGAAGTGGACAATATTGCGTCTCCTAGCCAACTGAAAAGTTGAATTTCTCTATTAGTGGTTAATAATTTTTCTATTGTTGACCTAGGTTAATAATAGACAGTTTCAATTTTTGAGAATATAAGAATAGTTGTTTAACAAAAACGAATGAAACATAATTTTGTATATCCAGGAGATTATCTCTAAGGTATTTGCTGCTTAAAATTACCTAACACGATAAAATTATTTGAATAAAAAATACCATTAGTTTAAAATTCGTGCACCCATCATAACTTGAATTTATTTATTTATCAAATATGATGGTAGAATCAGTTTTTTCAGGTTTCCCCAAGGAGATTTAACCAGGGGAGTTAAGTTACATCATGAATTTTAAGTAAATTACAAACATTTGGTAGTAGGTGTTTTGAATGGTTAACAGAATCTGGAAGGTCCGATCTGTTGCATAAAAATGTCGACTCTAAAAACTTCACAGTATGTGGCGAACACTTGCCATTCCTAAATAAATTACAAGTGTCAATTTCTGAAACCCAATATTCAAATGTTGCAAGGTATATTGGCGATGCAATAAATGCCCGTTAACATCTCTAGTTATACCAAAACTACTCAAGTTTGCAGCTCAAATACTCTTAGGTAAAGAAAATTACGGAGGAACATTTTTAAATTGCAATCTAAAAAGAAAGC
Source organism: Abscondita cerata (assembly GCA_030710515.1). Lineage (NCBI taxonomy): Eukaryota > Metazoa > Arthropoda > Insecta > Coleoptera > Lampyridae > Abscondita > Abscondita cerata. The sequence continues at coordinate 104,412 of JALBCR010002839.1, read as the reverse complement.
ACTTCAAATTAAGTTAACATCTCCTAACGATTACTTTCCGAAAGCAGAGCACAAATTGTGACAGAACAAGTGGACTAAAAAAATAAACCACTTCCAACGCCTATAAAGAATGCCCTTCCTGTCTGGGGGAACAATTATAAATTTCAACATCTTGTTACAGGTTTGTTGATAAAGAACACAAAAATCAAATTCTATCTACTGTACAGAACATCTACCCGTAAAGTCAATATTGAAGAGTGGGTTGCGGAGATAACTTATACAGATTTTACAAAAGACTTCCGACGCTGTACCGGGCACCACCTACATAATTCTAGTAATTACTGGGCAGTAGGTACCCAAGACAAAAAATGAACTTGTTAATTAACTTATAATTGTCACGATCATTATCTACAAACAAATAAAAGCAAATATGAGAAGGTATCAAATTGAAATGTCAAATTAAAATTCAATAAATTATCACAATATTATAAGTTAGTTAGTTAACACAAAATTTATATCGCTCTTAACATGTAAAAATGTATTTAATTTAAGTACCTTTCATACGCAAAATTAAATTCAGAAATTATTTTCATACCGCATATGCACAATAATGTTTTAACCTCATGTAGCTGTTTGTTTCGCAGACGGCGGATATCTTCCAAAGCAGTGCTCGTACACTTTCCGGGTTTACCAGTAACATAAAAATTCAGAAGGCTTTCCTCAAGGTTGTAGTCGGTAGGTCACAAATCAAATATTCAAAATAAAAACATAGTCAACTTTTGGAAGTAGGTGGCTTAATAACGTTCATAGCTCAATTACGAGAAGTTATCACATCATTCGTTCCTTCCGACAGATACTCTTTCGGTGAAAAATTGGCCAATATTAGTACACTTATTAAAAGGAAACCTCCAATAATTTACGTAGATCTAGAGATCCACTAAAATTACACCCAGAATCAACTAATTTTCAATGAAGAAGAAAGAAAGGCGTTGAAAATCCTATCAGATTTTCGTCACATATTGTATGTGGGTTGCCGACCACAAGGCGCCCACAAATCCACAAATAAAATTTTTTCGCTTGAGAAAGGCAATTACCTTGTAAAATCTAAAAATGTCACTTTTTGATAACGTCTGTAACAGGAAAATAAACCTGCGAACTAAAACGAAACTAAATTTTTCAAGAAGGTAACTAACTTGTCTTTAACTCCTCTATTTTCCAGTAAAAACCACTTTACCTGACTTGTAACGTAAAAGTAAATAAAAATGCTAATGAAAAAAAAGTTAGATTTCGGCATTGCAAATGATTTAGTAATAAAGAATACATTATTTGCACACACAAGATTTCATAAATTCACAAGAGAGATGAGAAGTAATAATGAAAATCTGTATTTGATTACATATTAATAAAAATAAAAAAGACTCAATAAAAATTTCGAGATTAAAGATTGGTAGCTGGTATGGTTTGTAAACCGGTTCTGTATCTCTAAAGTCTTTGTCTCTTGGGTAGCAATAGATCATCAAAAAGCTCTCACAAACTTTCTTTAAAAAAGTAGAATAATTTTGTCCATTAAATTAGAAGAATGTAAGGTCACCTACTATTTCAACTCATACATTTCGTGAAAAAATGTCGTTGATGCGCATTTTGGGAGTCTTCGGGTGCCAAAAGCTTTATTCCTTCATAACTAGCCAAATTGTCACGTGATTTACATCTAATCCATTTGCTATTACACTTGTGATCGTCAAAGATTCCCCTCCAATAATCTTACGAAGGGCTTCTTCAAATGATGGAGTTCGACGTAATGTATTGGAATTTCACTAATTATTGGATGAACATTTCCCATCTCTAATAAACGTCTACAAATTATTAAAAAATTTGGCAATTTGGTTGCTAACCATTAGGATATCTTTTCCAATAAATTATACGAGCTTCTTGTGGGTTTCTCTATGCCTATCCAAAAACCAAAAACATGTCAAAAAATTCAGGTTTAGTAATTATGCATATTTATACACAAAAACAAATAACTTTCATGATAAAGCAGTAAATGATTTTTTTAAAGTAAAACAAGTAAATAAATCAAAAAGTATTTTAATTTGAACAAACAACCAAAAAAAAATACGTGCCTCAAATTTAGAGTACGCGTTTATTATTCGGTCTTTGTTTAATTGTTTAATGACAACAAGCCTACTTTGTTTTAAATAATTGTTGCCGTTTATTGTTCAACTTGTAATTCAATTTTAATAAAAACTTTTTGAGAAATCGAAAAAAAAAATTATATGTGTTTTAAAATTCGAGAAAATACACAAATATTCAAATTAAACCAAATGTTTAATCAAAAGAATGAAACCGTAAATTAAATATCGCCTTGTGCATGCATAAATATCGCATTAAAAATAGTAATACAAATAATAAAGATTAACACTTAAATTCTAATCACTTATGGTGTACATCAAGGACAGCATTGCCAGAGAAATTCAGTTATCATCACCATGCAGGTGCGGATTAAATATTAAAATGTGATAAAATAACGAACCGTCTTCTTAGAGTGACCCCATATTTATTTTTTTTTTTTTAAATATTGGACGTACATTCCTCAGCGCTTAACAAAACGTTACACCCTAAGAGAGAGTCGTCCGGTTATTTATTTATTCGTATGGTGTATTTTCATTATTGCATTGTGATGTAAGTGTTAAGTATGGTGGCCCAAAGATCAGTATAAACATGTATAGGTGGTGACAAAACCGTGTGGAACTGTAAATTGGTAACAACGATAAATACAAATTTGATCTTCCGGACAGAAATTCTAGGATTTACAAAATGGCTATAAGCCCACATGTGGGATTTTAAATGAAAGTCAAACGTACGGCGCACATCAAGAGTACAGAATTAACTAGTCATCTAAAATTGTTACATAACCTCAGGTACACATCTAGTAACAAATAACCACATTATAGTTATTAATTAGAGGAAACAATTTACAATATACCAATTTGAGCAAATAGTAAGGTTGGTTGACGGCCACTAGGGGCAAATAACATTTATAGGAAAGTTGAGTTGAAAGCCTTGACAGACCCACAAGGTGGAGAGCAAAATTCGGCAATTTCAACCTATTGAGTTGTTTGATTGTTTTACTTTCACTAAGAAGGGAATTTTAAGACCAAATTAAATTATCAACAAAATTTTAGAAAAAACCTTACATGTATATAATTTAATTTTAAAATTAAAGGGGCCCACAACCCAAAAATCAAAATCGTAACACATGTTATTTTGTCAAGTGAAATAAAATATAAGATGTTTGGTGTTTGTTTGGGTTTCGTATGACGCGCGGTTGCAGAGATATTCCCCTTCCTCGTTTATCGCGTGACGTCATTTGGCCAAACATGTGTTTGCTGTGTACAAAGAATACACGAGGTGGCAAGAGAACATTGCACAATTTTGTTGATTTGCTCTAAATAATTTAACAGTTTAAAAGTTGTTAATTGCAGTGTATATTGTTTGTGGTGAGTTACCTTCAATAATTATTCTAATATAAATGTACTGAAAGTAATTTTACTTAGATATTGCTACGTACACAAAATGGCCAATAACCCAAATCCGATTCGGCCGTATCAATTCAAGCCCAAAGCTGATCCTGATGAAATAATGACTGATACTGATGATAATGGTGAAGATCAATTTGATAGAAGCGGAAGAAACAATTCTGCTTCTTGCACTTGGGGTAAATGTTTCTTTTGAATTTAAATGAACACCGATGAAGAATGCGATTGTTGCATCAAAATAAAAAATGTGTGTTCTGTGAAAACCGAACAGCTTAAATGTGTTACGGAAACGCCTAATTTAAAAAAATTAATCCTAGACAAAGATGTTTTGCAAATTACACGGCATCAATTGGCAGTTAAAACGAAAAATAAATCCAAAAAAAGCAATTGTGCTCCAATATCGTTAGTAACAAGACTATGCGTTACGTTGCGTACAAACAATTTGTGTCGACAGTAATATAACAAGACCTTGACAAATAGCCGACTATTTTTATTGCATCTAAATTTCGAGTTTCTTTTTAGGATCAATTCGTCGAGACTTAATTTTGGCATTAATAATCTAATTTTGGCATTAATAATCTTAGATTATTAATGCCAAAATTAAGTCGAGACAAATTGTAAAATTACGAGAAATTTAGTAGCAATAAAATAGTAACTAATTTGTCAAGGTCGCGTTATATTTAATAAGATTATTTCGTGAGTCAAAAATAATTCCTTCAGGTAAATATATTGAGGACGATGACCAAATAGGCCACTATTTACCACCAAGGTGAATAGTCGCTTTATTTCGTTTTGATTGGCTGCGTCAAATCAGTTTCCAAGTACGTGATTGGTAGAAAATTTAAATTTGACAGACGAAGAAAATAATCGTGGATAAATGCTTGGGTGACAATTGGCTTTTGAACGATTATCTTCAGCATCTGAGTTATTTGAAAACCCATATACACTGCATTGTGGCATTATTATTAATTTTGCATAAACAATTACTTAAAACTAAAGACTAAAGAGTAAAAGAGCAAACAAAGTCATTTAAAAACCTTTCGGACTCGGAGCGCATATGCCTATTGCCTACGCTGCCCACTGCCGTTGCTGTATTAGTAGAGACACGTTTAGCCAAACGACGTCACGCCTTCGGCTTTCGGCGCTTTTAAAACCCAAACAAGGCAAGCAAGGAGACTCATAGTTGCGGGAATCGCTTTAGTATTATAAATACTTTCAATTAAAAACAATTTCATTTTTTGAGTTTTGAGCTCCTTTAAAAAATAGCGAAATTGTAAGAAAAATTAATATATGTTTAATCTAACAAAAAATCTTCCGGAATTTAACATTTAACAGTGTCAAAACGGTAACTGCAGTTGCCACGTTTCACCCAATACATCATTAGGGCTATAAACTTAAAACAAGAACCAGAATTTAGACTAAAAAAATTCTTACACGGATTGTTAAACTCAGCGATGATCTTATTTAGTAATCCACCTAAAGAAATTTAATGTTCGAAATCTTGAACTTAGAAATAAAAATTATTGATAATATGTATGAATAAAAATTTAGTAATTAAAGTTAGTTAAAAGCTGTTGTATTGTATACTACATTGTTTTCAATTTATAATTTTGTTTTGTAAAAGCGATTATTAATTACAGTCAAAGAATGTAAAGAGCAAAGTAACTATTTTTTACTTTGTCAGGACGTTAATACCACGCATTGTGAATTTGTTGGACATGCTTAAAAAAATAAACTTACCAATGCATCCTTATCCCTCGTGTTGTAAATAAGACCTGAAACAAAAATTATTTAACGTCAACAAAATAAGTAATTTAATATTTTTAAAGTTTAACAAAAAAAACGAGAGTGACGGTTACCCACAAATAAAACATATAAACATATTTTGATAAAACCGGTTAGTATACAAAAAAACAGAACGAATCAAAAATTAGCCGACAGATGTGCAAACAGCTTACAAAAAGTCGATTCTTTAAGCATTGACAATAAACAAGCGTTTACTTAAAATACGATCTCAAATCGCTTTCTGTAAATTAACAAGCGATTGCTAAAAATTACCAAGCATCACTGGACAGTCAGTCTTTTTGGGACTCTTTAGAAATGTGAAAAAGTTACATTGTATACATACCCAAGACGGGTATGTATCATCTACCAGAAGTAAGTCTGATGCCATAACCTAGTGCTAACGTAGCACGGTCGAAGAGAATCTATCACAAATTTTTATCTTTTAAAGGTGAGATGGATTTTTGTCTCATCGTTAAAAGAAGCTTCACGCACAACATTTTTTTTTCTACAACTGTTTTAAAATGAGTCGATAGACAATGTAAGTTGAAAAAAAAATATAAAAATTTCTCAATATATAATGACATGGTCAGGTCTCCCTGTGGAGTAGGTAGCTAAAAAGACGTAACATTTTTTTAAACAATCGACGCTATTGTAAAAAAATAATTTAATTGTACGTGCATAATTTTGTTTAAAAATATAAGTAGTAGCGACGAGGATGAGGTTGTAACCGCCCAAAGGATTCCTGTTGGATTGCTTCACGGTACGAAGGCAGCAATTGACAGTTTCTACCCACGAAGTCAAAAGCGGTAAAAAACATATGTTTTATTGAAAGATTTGTGCCTGGAAAAGAAGGTCTAAGGAATTACAGAAAATGTGATGCTAGCATACCTAGATCAAAAATGGGGGCAAGTAAAGCTTCCTACACTCTCGATGTTGAAGAGAACGTTAAATGTGAAAGGGAATATAAATTTTGAGAAGTTTCCAAAATTGATCCCTTACTTAAAAAATAAGAGTGTCGACTATTGTGGGAAAAAATCTGCTATTTTAACGAAGGATAACATCGAAAAATTTGTGAATGAAGCAGATGATAGGAATTATTTGGTGATGAAGGTAAAGATCCTTTTAATAAAAACTACCGTCACAATTATTATGTTTATTTGTTGGCGGACGGTTCTGATTTTGGGAGTCTACGGCACTTGTCGCAGAATGGAACTGACAAACATGGCAGTAGATAACGTAGAGGATATATTAGTTGTTAAATTTGTCTATACCAAAACTCACAGTAATCGCACTTTTACGGTTTTAAAGTTAAACCCGCTTTACACTATCTGATTTTTGTATTTGATATACCGTTTTCTGATTTTTCTTTTTTATTTACATCAAATGAAAAATTTGAGAGAATATACTGTTATGTTTACACTGTGTCACATGGTTTTGATTTTTTCACAGTCGACACCTAAAAAATTGTTTATGTTCAAAACATACAAAGCAAAAACAGTGAAGGTGAATTAAGTATGCCAAACATTGAAAATGTATCGTGTCAGACACATATAGTAGTGTCCAATTTATTATTAGTAGAACTGCATGAAAAAAAAAAGAATAACAATAAAAAAAAACTTAACATTACTGATCTACACCTCTTCAACATAACAATAAATAAATGAATTTTTGTTAATTTACTGTTATCAAAGATTTTATATACCAAAGTTTGAGTGGAAGAGCAGGAACCACCTCAGAGTGGAAACTGAACTCCGCCTTGAATTTTCATTAGTTTTTTTCCATTTCTTCTCACTGTAATATCTATAGTATATGTTGATTAATTTTTGAAATAAAGCTATTTTATTGTTATTATTATTATACATTAAAAAAACCAATAAAAGGAAGAAAACATTTAATCGCTGATATGGTTACTCCGGAGAAACAAAGGTTGTGGGGCATCAAGTTTGGTTTTTAATTAATTGGCAATTGAAGATCCAATTGGATTTAGAAATTTTGCGCGAATGACTTTTCAAACATTTGAAGTCATTTTGTTAAACGCTGGTTTTTCTGCTAAAATAATAATATATTAAAGAACTAGTTTCAGAAGACGCATTTTATAAGACGAGTACGAGTCGCTAAAATGCCTTCTGAAACTAATTCTTTATACTATTTCTTCTATTTTGGGCTTTTCAGATGTATTTTAAAATTAAACTTTGCAAGTTTTAAATTTAGGAATTTTTGAAGTGTAATTGCTAAGGTTGCAATATTTTCATTAAACTTTGGTTTATACGCTAGTAAGTTTAATTAATACATTTATCACATGTTTCATTTAAAAAAATGAGTGGAAATAAAAATAAGTATAGTCTGTATACTATTGGCGCGGAGTAATAAATCATAATTGCTTGAAATAATTCTTTATTTTCTTGTGAAAGCGGTACTTCTACGGTTAAGTTAAAACCAATAAATTCTAACCAAAATACGATCATTGTGCCGCTCTTGCAGCATATCGACCCATCTAGGGTCTGAGAACAATAGTTTAATCTGTGTAAACACGTTGCCATCAGCCCAGGTACTGACGAAACGAGAATCATAGCCGTAGATGTGGGTATTATACCAAGATACAAAAATAATGGTATATAATACGTAAGAAGTAAAATTTGTAATGTGATCTACTATACAAATAAAATAAATAACATATAAACGTAGATTTTACTATTATAATATATTTACCTACTAAAAATATGATTTTCCAAACGTATCGGTACCTACGCCACTGTAATACGGGAGATTCGATAATTCTGACAGGTTTATTACTCCGCGCCCATAGGATACTGAGTATATGTAAATAAATCTACTGAACATTAATTACGATTTAAATTAATGCACACTAAAGGTAATGACATCTTGGACGTTATCAGTGTTACCACTGTTCGGAATAAACTCATTTGGGTGCCTTTATAGCTGTGTAAGCGATCCAAAATAGAAAAAGTAATTTAAAATATTTCTTGTTTTATATGCAATTGTTTATTTTAATGTTTTTAAGCTCATTGTGACTCTTCGATTCCTTGCAGCAGGAGAAACGTACCAAAGTCTGAGTTACTATTTTAGAATATCACCACCTTCACTATCCCTTATCATTTTAGAAACTGTTGAAACAATTTATTCAATGTTATAAAGGGACTACTGAAAAGTAAAAAAAAACTTTTTTAGCATCCTAGGGTGTAATTCTCGAGTTCGTCCGAATTATTTCGTATACGACAAGTTTCGTATGAAACTTTCCGCATGAAATCCTGTAAGCGCATTCTCGAACACCATTCGAAAAATAAATCATACGAAATTTACTTTTGATTTTTTTATTTGTATGCAAACATGACAACGCTGTTATTGTGTGTCACAAATGCCAAAATTATTTTGAATTTTATTTGATAAGTATGCAATAATAGATATATTGTTATATTAAAGCAGTTATTCTTGTGTATTAACATAGAAAAAGATTAACACAGCAAGCATGAAGATGACGAAAGAGCAAAAAAACGATTTGCTTAATTTTTTGGAATATAATTCCAATTTAAAATCGGGAAAGTTTAGCAGCACCTTTACCAAGAAAGAAGGGCAGAAACTATGGGAGGAGTTGGCTACCTCCTTAAATTCTTTTGGTGGAGGACCTAAGAAAGAGTGGAAACAGTAACGAAATGTAAGTTTGAAGAATTGATGATGTTGGTTGGACACATAACGCAGGTATAATTGCTATAAGACAAGAATTTTTGGAAGAATTGTTTTTGCACACACAAAATTAAGGATTCGCCATCAATAACTTATTTGTTGATAAGTCGGGGTAAACTTCTTTCTGAATAAGAAATTTATACATAGGTACTAGTGTTAGATAGACATGGCATAATATGAAAACATCTACTAAAACGAAGCTGGCAGACGTCAATAAATATAAGACAGTTACGATAGGGGGACCCGCATCGAATGTTAAATTAAATGAGGAAGACGAAAAAATGAAGCATGAAGCCGTGCTGTAATCACAGGTTGAGTCTCCAGATATTGATGTTTTGAACGTTTCACTACCCGACGAATTTAATGGTTATCAGAATATACAAGTCTCTAACAATTTAAATTCAGATGCATCCGCGTCGCTAGCTTCCACAACTGAAGATGTGTATTCACCAAATAGTACGGTTTAAAATAGCTTAATTAAATGTTTAAGTTTGGCCAACTTTGAAGCAAAATCGAAAACAATAAGACGATTCGCTGTTCATTGGCTTCAAAAAGACCGTTCGAACTTCTGAGCAATTGGTCAAGCAAGTTGAAGAAAAGAACCAAATTAAGAAGAAGTATTATGAAAGAAAATTCCAAATTTTAGAGAGGGATCAAAAAACAAGAGAGGAATATTATGAAAAAAATAAAAAGTTGGAAGAAATTGCAGATGCAATTAGATGTAATAGCTGTTTGTCCCACCTTTAATGTTTGAATAATAGGATTAAGTACTAGAAATGTATTTAATTGGTTGAGTTTTTATTAGTGTTCGTTTAATAAATTTGTTTGAATTTAGTTTGAGTATGGGAGTACCTAATAATAGAACTAATATATGCAAAGTTTTTTTATTTTTAAAATAAATTATACATTCGTAAAATGATTTCTTATTAACCTTGTTCTATATAGCCTTCCAGCTGTTAATTCCGGATTTATTCTTCTGTCAGCTCTAACATCAGGAGCTTGTGTATAGCTTCGTTGTGGTATATGCCGAAATCAATTTCGCCAAGATTCGCATCACCAACATTGTCACCAAATTCCACAGGTGCAATATTATGGTCTATGCATAAATTATGTAAAACTGTGCATGGATGAATTATTGTTGCAGCTTTCACAGGGGGGTAATGTAGTACTCGAAGTTTTAAAAGGCACCGGATCCTTAATTTTAATACTTCATTGCATCGTTCAATAAGGGACCTGGTACTCTGTTGGTCCTGATTGTAACGTTCCTCAGATGAACCAGGTAGAGCCTCTTGAATTCTTAGTAATTCTTGCATATTTTGGAGAAATCTTACATAACGGTTAAATATTTGTTGATTATTTATTTGATTTCTTCAATACTTCTGCTAACAGAAGATTGACTCACTGCATGATTCACATTGCTTCCTACATCTAATTGGTAGCTACCGCTGGCAAAAAATGGGAGGAAGGTAAGTACCTACGATGGAATCGTTTGTGATGATTGAAGAATGCTTAGGTGCTACAACGGCCTTACTTTTCTTTCGATCGTCAACGCCGACACTCTTGTTGGAGTTGTTAGATGCGGTTCCAACAAATCAATCAAGTCAGAAGTCACTCCTTTGGTTAAACGATATAATTTGACAAATCTTCTATCGCTTAGATCGTTAAATGGGTCGTCAAATTGATAAAATCTTCTGCCATGTTCGGCTAGGATTTCTGCTTCTTCCAAAGCGGCAATTGCCCCTAATTGTATTTGGTTGTCTAGTGCCATATCGGCATCTAAAATAAGTAGTTCATTCAATTTTTATGTGTTTACTTACAGACACCTTTTCACAGCTAACAAGAATTATTGTGCTATCCACAGTCTAAAATTTCTTAGCTTGACACTAATAACGATTAACGAATCCTCGAACTAAACTTTATTTAAAGAAAAAGCGCCCCAAAAAAACAAAACTAACAACAAATCAATGATTAAACAATTTTTCAAACTTTTAAGGTCTTCCAGTTGTGAGCAATATGTCTTAAATTAAGTAAATGTCACTTCATTACGTATACGTAATTGCATTTCGAACGGGTAAACACCATACGATGTAAATCGTACGGTACATATCGTATACGATTCTATTCCGATAGTTCGAGAATACCGACATTCGAAATTCGTATGAAAACAGGTCATTTCGTATACGAAATCGACTCGTACGAACTCGAGAATACCGCCTCTGATATGTAAACCATGCATACACACACTATGCGGTAAACCAAACAATTACATTTTTTTAACTTTTACAAAAGGTAAACATGAAGCGTAACTAGAAATCCATTAAGTCGATATTTAGGAGAATAACATCCATTACTATTTAATTCAATAAGTTGTAAAATAATTTTATTAAGGCTGTACTCTCAGGGAGCTATAAAGTTTATGTTAATTTATCTCGCTTATTTTTAGAAATGTTTTCCTGATTTTGCACAAACATATAGCTAACATTATTATTTATCTCGTGCAGGAGCTATTTTTTTTTATTTTTGTCTTCGTTGTATTTAATTTAATTAAAACGTAAAATAATAGAAAAATCGATTTCCTTATAAGCCCAAGTTTCGACTTCTGCGCGACATAGATAATAATTTTCTGACAACCCTACTTTTTTTTTAATTTTTACTTAAAAACCAATGAAAAAAATTAACATTAAGTAAAAGATAAATACTGAAAACTCTTGGAGAATTGTGAAATGAATGTACTGCGGGCGAATTTTTCTGAGCGCAACAGGCCAGACTTGGAAGCCGTTTAATATTAATAGATAAATAATATATTGTTGAATTGTTGATGTCAATTTTTTTGTACATGACGGGCATTTTAAACAGTTTTAGAAACAGAAAAACAACAAATAGCTATTTATGTAACAAGAAATAAAAATATTTAATCGCCTACTAGAAATCTGAAATTGTCCTGAGTGATAAAACAGCCTTAATTAATTTTTTTGTTTTATCATCGCCATGTAACTGTTTTTTTTTTAAATTTTGACATCATTATGATTTGCACTTCTGCATTGTACGTCCTATTTGTCAATCAGGTAATCCATTAATCATTGTATTATAAATAATCAAAACCTTAAGTAGCTTAACTAATCTTGTTTCTTAATAATACAGTTGTAGTAAATGTTAACATTAATAGAGCAATTTTGCAGCCTAGAAAACAAACTTGTACCGATACTTGATGTTGATTTGTTATGCTCAATTTCAACTTTCACATTTGCTGGATTTAAAGGTTCTACAACAGAGGATAACTTCATAGATGTAGAAAGGACTTCCTCTTCGAACATGTTGGCTATAACAATTTTTATTTTAAGGGATTCTTCAACCTAAGTTTCTGCAACGGCCCCCGACTTCCAACTCCCATGTTTTTTTAAAGTTAACAGGTCTGCACCTCGATTTGCCAACAAAGTCGCTGAGCTTCGACAATAGCAGTGTCCGGCATAATCTTGTATCATTCAAATTTAAAAAAGTAGCAACTTTAGACAGTATGCTTCCAAATGTGTTCATTTTTTCTGGAGCATTGCAGCACTTTCCATTTTCATATCGTAAGTAAAATCAATCATTGAAACGTTAATAACATATTTTCGTGTAAGTTGTAGAAAAAAGTATTAGGACCTGTTACGTTAGCATAGTGTTGTGTCACCACTTACTTGTTATTGAACCAGAACTAACATTTTCTAATGTTTCCGTAAAAAATCACTGTACTCAAAAATGTTTTTGCTAATCGAAGAACATATTGTACAACTAATTCATACAGAATCGATAAATACTTTGTCAGAAAGTCCAGAATTAGGACAAAGAACATGAGAGAGTAAAGAAAAACAATCTAATTATGTTTGTTCAAAAGCAAAAATTATTAAATTTTTAGATTAGTCGGAAACAAAAATACTATCATACTCAGATCAAAACTATGTAACTGGTAGTTCTTCGGTGTGCAATTAGCAATTGAATATTTTTATTTATCCAAATTATTTAAAAAAAAATTAAAAATTTGATCATAAACAAAGATTTTGCGTTTAATAACTTGAAAACAAAGTAGTAGACGTATATGTTCATTAACATAAAATATGAAATGAATATTATATGCAAATCATACATACAAAAAGTTAAAATCATAATTGTTTAAATAATTAAATATCTAATACATCGTTTTAATTTTAAACATAAAAAAACGTAAAAGATTAACAAAACTTTCGTAGAGAATTTTCTATTAGTTTGCAACACAATAACTGAAACATTTAGCTCGGGCGTTCGAGAAAAAGTTGTAATAGTTGAAAAGTTTTATCTCTGAATTCTCCAGCTTTAATTGAAACCTTAACTAATTCTTTCACAAAAATGTTATATTTACTGGTAGTTTTTTAACATTTCTCTATTCTCAAGCAACTTGGTTATAATTTTAAAAAACTCAGCATTTTACGCAGTATTAAGCAAATCACTAATAATTAATGATTGATACACATCAAAACTGTTTTCTATAATAATCGTCAGAATAAAAATCAACGTTGAAAGGTCGTTTATTGATGTATTACGAGCAGTTATTGGCACATGGGACACGAGAGAATTATCAAATAAATCAAGTACTCGCATTTCGTTAATTCTCGAAAAGGCTTTGAAGCACAATCTAATTGTAGATTGAAAATTCGTTTACTTTTGAATCTTTTTTTTGCTGCAGCATCAAACACAAAATACACAAACTGCTTACTTTTTATTTGGTGTAAAATGAAAATGTTACCTTAACAAACTAATTGGGTTAATTAGGTGTTTTCCGTTGTTTCGGATTTATTAAATTTGTACGTTTTCGTATTCTATTAATTACAATATAGTTTATAAGTGGTACTAGAAAATTAAAAATTGCATTATTTTTACCCAAAAAGCTTCTCTAAGTTCAACTAATATATATTTATCGGAATGTAACGCCATTGGCTGTGACGTCAAAAGTCATATGTTGAAAGATGTACGCACATTTTTTCTCTAATTCAGTATTTATAGAGTCAACATTTTTAAAGTGACTATCAACTACAGGTGCAGAAAAATCTTCTTCAACGTTTTATAAGTAACGAGCTGTGACTTGTAGTAGTGGCTCTCCTGACAAACCAAGACCGGAGATTCCTCAGATAGTTTTAAGACAATTTAACCCAATTCACCTAGTCCAAAAATGCTTCCTAAGGGAGCTAGAGCTCTTTGAAGATGGCGCCTGGTAAAGTAAAAAATGAAAAGATAAACTTCGCGAACTGACAACAATTTGACAATGAAAACGTAGGTTTACTTTTGTTGGCAGTTCAGAGCCAACTAGTGCAAAAATATAAATTAATTTAATGACAAAACAAAAGAATTTTCAAATCCATTTCTCTAGAAACGGTGTATCCTAATGACTTAAAGCAAGAGGTACCTGTTAGTAAGAATACCTGAAAATTTAATAATCTAGTGTCACAAATGCTTAAAAGTTAAAGACAAAAAGTTATGCGTTAAAAATGATCCCGGTATGGCTCATACTCTGACACTTATAAGCGAAGTTAGGACGACTCAATCGGTTATAAGACTGCGATGAGGAAGGCAAGAGGAAACCACCTCATTATAATTCCTGAGTATAATTAACATGGCAAATAACAATGTAGAAACGGCCCTTAGTCCCCGGCAGCCCTTAAATGGGCAGAGGGTGCGAATCCCCGGGAGGATTAAAATAGGCACATGGACTGTTCAGAGTATGTTTGAAAGTGGCAAAGCACATAACGTAATCAAAGAAATGAAGAGACTAGAAATTGACATATTAGGTATTAGCGAAACTCATTTGCCGGGTACTGGACAATGTACGATAGGGGAACATACTGTTTTCTATTCTGGCAACGATACCATCATCGGAACGGAGTTGGCATAATTATTTCATCAAACATAAAACATTCTGTGAAGTCATTTACACCGCTCTCCGACAGAATGCTACTATTACAGTTAAAGGCTTGCCCAATGGACGTAAATGGATGAAAATGACTAAACAGACCGAAGTTACAGTGATTGGCGGTGACTTGAATGCAAAAGTCGGTAAGGGGATTGTGGAGGACACTGTTGGTAATTTCGGACTGGGCATTAGAAACGAGAGAGGAGATCGATTAATACGCTTCTGCCAAAAACAACAACTTGTGATAACCAACACCTTTTCAAGCTCCCACCACGCAGACTTTATAGCTGGAAATCTCCAGCAGACTCAGAAAGTAAAATCGTAAGGAATCAAATAGACTTCATCATGATACCAAGAAGATATAGAAACGCAATCAAATCAGCGAAAACGTATCCTGGAGCTGATGTTCACTCCAATCACACTCCATTGATATATAAATTTTATCTTAAACTTAAACGCCTTGAAAACAAAAGACCTCAAAATACTGCTATAAACATTAGAAAGCTAAACAACCCTGACATCAGACAACAAATACAGGAAACATTGAACAAGGACATCGAGAACTTAAAATTATCTACAGCCGACGAATTCTCTCAGTGGACCACAATTAGAAAAACTATTAAAGAAACCAGTACAACATTTTTGAAGCAGGACCGTACTAAAAAGAAGGAATGGATAACTGATGAAATACTTGATATGATGAAAGTAAGAAGAAACTACAAGAACAAGAATCCAACAAAATATCATGAAACTCATATCAAAATAAGAGCAAAAATTAAAGAAGCGAAATAGCTTTGGTTGACGGAAAAGTGCAGTAAGATCAAGGAATGTGAAAGGAGGTACGACTACCACAATCTGCATAAACGGGTGAGAGAATTAACAAATGGACGGACAAACAAAAGAACACCTACTAGCCTATTAGATCCAAATGGCAACCTAATATCTGATGATTCGAAACTAATTGAGATGTGGGAGACGTATGTGAAAGAACTTTTCGATGCTGAGCGAACAGACAATTGCACGGAACATGACAATATTTGCGGGCCCTCTATTATGAGATCTGAAGTAGAAAGAGCAATTTTATCCCTAAAAAAACGATAAGGCTCCAGGCCCCGACAACATTCACGGAGAAATCCTGAAACTTTTACGCACAACCAATGACTATTTTCTCGACATCCTGACAAACATGTTTAACAATATCTATGACAGTGGAAAAATCCCTGAAGACAGAATACAGTCAACTTTTGTGGCGATACCCAAAAAGTCCAGTCCAAAATATTGTGAAGATCACCGCTTAATAAACCTCATTAGTTATATAACTAAAGTATTTACCAGGATCATCCATAACCGAATATATCACAGATGCAAAATGAACATCACCGAATCACAGTTTGATTTCCGCAATGCACTGGGCACCAGAGAAGCGATATTCAGCCTGCAGGTTCTTATTCAACGATGCAGAGACATGAAAAAAGACGTCCATCTATGCTTTATTGATTTCAAAAGTGTTCGATAACGTCCAACACGACAGACTTTTAGAGGTGCTAAGGTAGACTGGCATCGATGGAAAGGATATCCGAATAATATCCAACCTCTACTGGAACCAAACTGCTAAAATAAAAGTTAATAACGCGTTCAGCAACAAAATTGCTATCAAAAAAGGAGTAAGACAGGGCTGCATCTTATCACCTTTACTATTCAATTTATACTCCAAACAGATCTTCAGAGAGGCTCTAGGCGAAGCATCGGAAGGAATCAAGATAAATAGTGAGACAATTAACAATGTCAGATATGCTGATGATACGGTGATCATCGCAAACGATAACGAGGAACTACAAAGACTCATGCAAAACATCCAAACAACAAGCAACAAATATGGACTCCCATTAAATGCGTCGAAAACTAAATGTATGTGTATAACAAGAAAATTCAAACACCAATCAACCTTAATGTAAACAACAAAAACATTGAACAAGTAGAATCATACACATACCTTGGAACTACCGTGAATCCAAACTGGAACCAATCAAGAGAAATTCGTTCACGAATTGAAAAGCTCGAGTCACGTTTAATAAAATGAAAACCTTATTTATCAGTAAAAGTATATCCCTTAAACTAAAATTAAGATTAGTTAAATGCTATATTTTCTCTGTCTTATTCTACGGAGTAGAGGCCTGGACAACAACAGAGGCAACTTTAAAGAGGTTGGAAGCTTTCAAAATGTGGATTTACCGGCGCATTCTTCGAATACCATGGACCGACCACACAACCAACGTGGAAGTCATGAGAAGAATAGGAAAAGAAAAAGAGGTCGTACTCACAATAAAGAGCCGCAAACTCCAATATTTCGGCCACATTATGAGACACGATAAATATCGTCTATTGCAGTTAATAGTTCAAGGGAAAGTGGATAGTAGAAGAGGTCCGGAAAGAAGGCGACATTCATGGATGCACAACCTAAGACAATGGTTTGACTGTCATCTGTCCAGCTGTTTAGAAGTGCTGTAAACAAAATCAAGATTGCTATGTTAATAGCTAACATCCACAGGGGATAAGACAGTGATAGAAGAAGAAGTTAAAATAAGCGTTGACCTACCCAAAACGGACGTCTATGACCGGTACTAGAAATTCGCAATTGATGGAATCGATTCATCTCTGAAGGGTAAATAAGCATACCAGTTTTTGTTTTTCTAAGTAGAAGCGTTCTGGAGGTATTTAAAAAAAACTATTTACAAGGCGCCATCTTCAAAGAGCTCTAGCTCCCTTAGGAAGCATTTTCGGACTAGGTGAATTGGGTTATCTGAGGAATCTCCGGTCTTGGTTTGTCAGGAGAGTTTTTGGACACCCTGTATATGCCATCTGATAGAATTGATTCTACATAATTAATAATTATTAGTTCAAAACTGTAAGTACACAATCAAAATTGTTTATAAACATATTGTTAATACATTTGGATTAAAGATTTTATTTTCAGCGTCTTTTAGAAATTACAAGATGCAAAGATAATTTTTTTATGTTGAGGCTTAGTTTTATTCAATTTATCTTTAATTAATCTCAAAGTTTAGAAATGGTTCTAATAGTATTCGTTTAGATTGTTGTATGTAAGAAAATTAAAATATAATAATCAAATTAAAAGAACAATTTTGTTTAAGTCAAATTTCTTAGCAATAAGGAAACTTTACCATATTTTTTTGCGGATGTATATATTTTTTCATTTGTCGTTTTTAAATGTTTGTCTCAAATTATTATTATTCTGTTTTATTTACCAATTTTAAACAATTACTACATTTCAGTAATAATAATGTTTTAATTAAATTCTTTTGGACTAAGTTAGTCTGCAACCTCACTGATTCTTGCTAATCAGGGAATGTAATAAGTTTTAACAAATTTAATTTTATTTAATAAATTAATTTAGGCTTTCACGGCCTGTTAATGATCTAGTGTTATCTAGATTCCTGTCAAAACCATCGTTGATTGAAATGTCTTTCTAACGTTTCGCTATCACCGATGCGATGGTCAGCTTCTTCGGAGTTCTCTTCATTTCCGATGTTGGATGTAGATCCACAAACATCCAGAAAACTTCATCACAAACAAAAAAATCCTGAGGCTCAAGCAGATCTGGAATCCAAATCTAAAGAATACCTGAACGGCACTTTACGAAGATTCCCATTTGACCGGCGGGATGCAAGTCTCACACCGTCAGAATCTTCGTTGACACCGAGAACAAAATCGGTTTAATCAAAGGTACATATCTTCTAAATTTAACTTTAATATATAAAATATACACATGGTGATCTGCGTAGAGCGTGCATTAAAAGGTTTTTAACTTGCAGATAAATCAGAAACTTGAAATTCGGTACGCAGCCATAATCGATCATTTTCATTCTACCTAATATATTTTAAGACCTTCAGCTATATAGGATGTGCCAAAATTGATATCAAATTTCTTATTTTAAATACAAATCTATAATTCTTTTCACATGAGTCGATTGGCCATATAATTCTGAGTTTATATAACTTAAATTATGTTATCTTATCCTTGACTGTTTTTATCTGCAAGTTAAATAACTTTTAATGCACGCTCTACGCAGATCACCCTGTATACTTAAGTATGTATTGTTAGGCTAATAACTTGTTCTCTTTTTTTCCCACTTCTTAATATCCGTACTTCAACTAAATTTTCGTCTAAAATAGCTCCCGAAAGCTAGACCATCTTGTCCCTCAAAATAAAGAGAAAGAAGTGTGTCGGTTTCTTCTCTTTTCAAAGGCAATGTAACACGCATGTTTGCTTTTCTCAAAAGGCAATGCAGTGTGAACTACAAACTAAGTCCAACCGAGCGAGAGTACGAAAAGCAAACCAAGATTAAGAAAATTCCGTACAAAAACACCGATTCCCTTCTATTCTTAACTAATTCATTTGTTGTGGTTACTGTCTACTCCTCATTTTTTTGCAATTTACTGTAACTTTGTTATTCGAGTTTATTTATTAGTACAAGCCGATATAGTAAAGAAAAGAAAAAGTAGTTTACACATTGTAGTGATGACACGACAAACTATTTTTGAACAGATCAATAAGAACAACAATTTAAGTAGCGGTTTTTGACTAAAATATTGCCGTTCTATTTTAAAGTTCTTTTCTTTAGTGTTTTTTGTTTTAAATAAATATAAACAAGTTAATTAATTAACGTTATTAGAGAGTTCATGATACAAAATTCGGAAAACGATGTTCAAACTATTGTCTTCTTTAAAGAATTGGATTAGCCATCCAACGGGAATATAATGCGTGTATTTTGTAGAACGTTACCATTTAGTTTTTTTTTTCAATTATATTAGTCTTTTAATGAATATTTTCTATTAACAACGATATAATTTGAATTGTGCCATTTTTTAATAATAAACAATATAGTAAAATAAGCTAAATTGTTACGAAAGAGAACATCCAATACCAATATTCTGTTCATTTGGGACTCGTCAGATATGCATCTCACATTTACCTCCTAGATTTTACGGTGTTGCTTGAATAATTTCTACTCAAGTCCCATTGTCTCAAATTTTGGTTTCATATTAATGAATGTGTAGTTTGTACAAAAAAAAATATAAATTCTTCCATACAATTTCTGCTTTAAAATCGAATTTCTACAACTTTTTACTATTTCTTCTTCAGTTTACCCGAACTACATCAGCTGAATAATTTCTTGGGTTTCGTTGACCAGTAAGATGGATATATAGCACTCACACACCAACGGTCTGATTGATTTGCTTGGGACCCAATTTTTGCAAAGACTAATTACTCAAACCCTAAAAACATTGTCAGCAGTAACTAAATCAACTAACAAACGTTATTAACACGTTTAAAAGCAACTTTACTTCTGTTTTTCAAAATCTATAACGTTCTTCATGAACATTAAAATTTTACTTTTTTTTACCCAAACAATAGCAACCGACTATTTCTCACAAACACAATGCCAACCCCAATTTTTGTTGGTAAAAGTAAGAATTTCTGTTTAATTTCTTTATACTTGGATGGACCACCATCCCTTCTGCGGGCATAACATTTTTTATCTTTATAAATTTTTGATACTAGTTTTAAATTATCGCATTTTTTTCATAGTACTTCTTTTAGAAATTGTATGTATGTATGTATGTTTACATGTTTTGGTCAAGTTGAAAACTTGGTTTCATTTAGTTACCAAAATTAGCATTTATTTTACTACACTAAAGATAAAAGTTTGCTTCTTTCCAAAACAATTACATTTATCATTATTCTTACTTACTTTCAAGCGAGAGACGATTATCTCGCGCAAAGTAAATGTCAATAGAATTGCAAAAAATAAATGTATATAAATGATTTAAGCATTAAATGGTCACTAGTTTATTTAAAACATTCATTATAATTTTAAGAATTTATGAAGTAAAACAATTTGCACTACTTACCTTAAACCTAATTATACGTCTATTCGATTTTTTAATTTATTTAATAATTTAGCATTAATAGTTTCATCTGAGAGGACATTTAAATAGGTACACACACAAAAAACAAAAAAGTTTTCGCTACATTAATAATGGAAACGCTGATGAACGGGTTTGTAGCTGGAACCTCGTAAATGAACATTTTTACTAAACACAAACGTATCGCGTAAGGGGCAGTTGTAGTGATTTTACATTATCTTATAATTTTTAATTAGTTAACTAGTTTTGTGGCTGTACGATGTACTTTTTTGAGAATTTCTAATTTCGCATGTAATTTTTGTATATAGCATTAGAAACACTTTCGGTTTTAGGCACTTGAAGTTTATCTTAATCGTGTACAACAATAAATTAGTTTTTTTACAAAGTGTGCAATGTGAAATTGTTGCTAACAAGTACGCCGAAATCGATATTTTCAAAAACTTTCTTTAAGAATCTTCCTACTACTAATCCTACTAATCTATCTTGGGATTATTTGTGCCAATAAGTAGGGTAATACATTTGTTAGGGTTAAGTGTTAGCATCAATGTTTTTGTCCATGACTTTATTTAATTAAAATGTAACTGTATAATACTGGATATCATCAGCAAACACATTAGAATTCGATTCAATATCTGATCTACTATGTAAACTACGAACAAAATCGGACCAAGAACTGATCCTTGTGGCACCCCAATTTTTAGTTTATGAGAGTGCAAAAGAAAAATACTAACTCGTTCTTAAAATGTTTTATCTGATAAAAACTATTTAACCCATTTTAGCAAGTTTCCCGTTATACCATAATGCTTAGGTTTTAACCGTAATATTTGATGCGGAACGCCTTTTCGAAATCTAAATAAACAACATCTACTGAATTCTAAATCAATTGATTTAATCTATAAATCTAAATCAAATTTGAAAGAACATATCTATCTGAAATAAAACCATGTTGTCAGTTAGAAATGACCAAGTAATTTTCTACACAAATTTTTTGATAACAAAACTAAAACTTTTTTTAGATAGTTATTAGGTGAGAGTTTATTACATTTCTTGAAAATAGGTATAACAATTAATTGTTTCCATTCTGGAAATAGTAACCCTTAATTAAACCAAAATTTTATTATTTCTGAAATCGGTTTGGCCAAACTTCCAGCATTATTTTTTGAAAAGCTAGGAGAAACGTTATCTGGACCCGGACAGAAATCCATTTTTATGTTAGTTATGTTAGTTTTTAGTTAAGCATTCCTGTAAATCTTGATTAATGTCGTTGTAGTTTACGTTTGTTAGCTAATACATTTGCAGATAATTGAGAGCTGACTTAAATCATAAGATGGTCGTTCTTTCCAATTGAGGGTAAACACACGATGTCGTTAACTAGATTGGAATTAGGAGTGTAATGTACTAAGCTTGTCAGTTCCCCAATATTGGGTGGGAACAAGGATGTGTTGTCCCAAGTTTAGATTTAATATCATATCTAAAAGAAAGGATCCAGATGTATGTGTCTGTGCCATTTTTTGTTCATACCAGTTGATAGCAGGATAATTAAAATTTCTAAAAATTATGAGAATACGATAGTTAGACGCTGCTTTAATTATGTTTACTAATGAAATATCATTTTCCAGTTGCAAGCCGGGAGGTCTAAATAAACAACTTATTAAAAAACATTACAGATTTGATTCCTGTACGTGTAAGGACACTTGGAAAATGAAGTAATTGCGAAAATGAAGAATATTCACCAGGATGTTATTGAACATTTAATTGCTAATAGGATTTAAAAATATAAAATTCCTCCAATACGGATTTTCGGTTGATGGCGATGTTGACGTGTTTTATTTGCCTAGTCTATCGCATTTACAAGTAAAACACATTTGTCATGAAGAATCAAACTTTAGTGCCTTGATACATAAATAACTATTTATTAATTTTTTTTTCTTTTAATATATGTAAGAACTTCTAAGATCATCAATATCCTAAAGGTGCGGGTGTATTTCACGACGTTGATCATTGTGATGAATTTTAACAACTTTGTCAGTTTTATTAAAAAGAGCATTTACATCGCTTAGTTTCCCATGAGTAATAGAAAGAAATCTTTGATTTTCGAACATTCTCTGAATGTACCCCTAACACTTAATACAAGAGACTCAAAACTGACTAAAATTTATCACTTTTTTATCCTTCTTTTAATACCAAACTAGTTATAAAATTAAACAAAATTGTAATAATATCATCCGGTCATGGCAATTTTCTCGAAAATGAAAAGGCCGACGAAGCAGCACGCAAAGCTGCCGTTCATAATGTAATTGATGTCCCAATTCGGACACCGAATAGACTTTAATTAGCATTTACAGAAAAATTGATACAAAAATGAGAAGATGGATGGAATGAAATTAACAATAAACTGAGCAGCATTAACAAAGAAAACGATAGAAAAATCTAAAAAATATAAGTAGACATGATGAAATATAAGCCACCCGTTTAA
Source organism: Abscondita cerata (assembly GCA_030710515.1). NCBI lineage: Eukaryota > Metazoa > Arthropoda > Insecta > Coleoptera > Lampyridae > Abscondita > Abscondita cerata. The sequence goes on along the minus strand of JALBCR010002839.1, from coordinate 81,065 downwards.
GAATCGGGCAAACTGCCGTCACTCACTTTTTTTTTTAATGGAGGGTAGAGAATGCATTACGCATCCCAAAATATTAGGAGTGTGGGACTCCTTGTACTCAAGTTTACCCGCTATACTCCACCCCAGGACATGTTTGCGCACCTACTTCATGGTGTCAAAGTTTTTCTTTTCTTCTTATTTTTTCTTTCTTTTTCTCCTTTTAATTCTATTATTCTCTTCATTTTACTTCACTTCCTTTTCTCATTTTTTTCTTTTATTTGCATTATACTGTTTTCATTTATGTTTCCCAAGCTGTGTTGTTTTTACACATTTCCTCAATCATATTTTCTAGTGTTAGTTTATTTTTTATTTTTTCTTCTATTTTTTCTCTCTCTTTTTTCTATCAACTGCATCTAAACATTGTATATTCTGCGTCGTCTATTTTATCACAGTTCATACATTTTCCTGTATATCTTTTTTCCTATTTTTTACGTATTCCATGCCCTGATAATGTAATATTTGTGTCATGTAGTAATTAGGCTTTGCTTTTTCATTGCTGAGCCATACTTTGCAACTATTTATTAATTTTCAAGTCCAGGCACCGGTGCTGCCTCTTGTAATATGCTTCCATATCCGCTAATTAATTTCAGCGCCATTTTGCGTTCTGTCTGTTCTATTTTCCTTTTGTTCTTTTCTATAACTATTCATTTGTGCCAGATTGGTCCTCCGTATAATATTATGAATTGTATACTTAAGATTAGGATTTTTCTTTTTATCATTTTGGGCTTCCCACGTTTGGTAATATTGCATCTAAAATCTTCACTGTTTTTAATGCTTTGTTTATGTGTTTATGAAAGGTTTTTCTTCTGTCAATTGTTATTCCCAGATATGTAACCTCTAATTCTAAATCTTACTTGATGTCCTTTTCTGTCAGAATTAAATACTATGGTTGTTATTTTTTCTGGCACAGTTTGTAGACTATTCTCCTCCATCCAGAGCTGCACAGCGTGTAGTGCTTCGTCTCCCTTCTTCCCTCTATGGTATTCGCTAGAATAACGATATTTAGATCATCTGCGTAGCACATAATTTTATTCTTTCAGGTAGATGAATTTTCATGACGTCGTCGTACAGTCCATTCCATAATGTAGATCCAATTACGGATCCTTGTGACACCTCTTTTTCGAACTTCTTTGCAGATTTGAATACTTCTATCTGATAGGTAAAATTTAATAATGTTTATGAGATAAGTACTAATTTTTTTTTTCCAGATTTGGTATAATTTTTTTCCAGATTGCAGTGTTGAAGGCATTTTTTATATCAACTAATATCATGGTGTTCCATCTGTTTCTATTTGTGTTTATATAATCTAGTGGGGATTCGGTTGTAAGCGTTCGCGAAGAAAGGAAGTGATCTTAATTCGCTCTTGGGATAGAAGTGTAATTTTTCTATAAATAATTATAAGTAAGTAATAGACGTTGCAGTTTAGTATTAATGAGATAGAATCTATCGGGAATTACGATAGAAAATAGACAACAACGTGTGTGATAGTGATAAGAAGTGATAGGGAATAACGCACATAAACAGAAAGTGATAAAGAACTGTATTTAAGTTATCGTTGTTTTTAACTTTTCTGGCATTCTAAAACGATAAACTTTATTTAATAGTGTAAGAATTAGATAAACTAATTAGTTAAGTGTACGTTTAATAACAAACAATCAATTACGGTGAGAAATTCGAAGCAGTTCGGAAAGAAAGGTGTAAATTTTTGTGTTAGTTTTAAAGCAGAGTTTATTAAGTCTAAAAGATATCATTATATAATTTATCAAAATGTCGAAATCGGAAAGGTCGAATACAGACACAAAAAAAAGAAGACAGGAAGAAGAACTGTATAAGTTATTTAGAAGAAGTAAAAAATAGAAAGATCACCAGGAAAAGAGGAGGAGGAGAAGAGAGAAGAAAAGGGAAGGTTTAGAAAAGTAACAAAAAGAAAAGAAGACGATGACAAAATGAAAATGATATGGAAAGAAATGTTAAAAGAAATAAACGAAATGAAATTGGTGCAAGAGAAGAATAATGAAGAAATGAAAGAGATAAAAGAGGAAATAAAAAGAATGGGCGAGAAAAAAAATAATTTTTAAAAAAAAAAAAAAAAAAAAAAAAAAAATATAAAAAAAAATTTAATTTTATAAAAAAAAAAAAAATAAAAAAATTTTTTTTAAATAAAGTTTGGGGGGGGGGGGAAAAATTTAGAAAAGGGGGGGGGGGGGGGGGGGGAAGAGGAGAAAAGTAGAAAAAAAAGAGAAAAAAAAAAAGAGGGGAAGAAGGGGGAAAGGAAAGAAAGGAGGGAAGGAAAGAAAGAAAAGGGGGGGGGGGGGGGGGAGAAGGAGGGGAGGGGGAGGGAAAGAAAAGAGAAGGGGGGGGGGGGGGGGGGAGAGGGGAGGTGGAAAGGAGGGGGGGGGGGGGGGGGGGAGGAGAAAGGAGAAAGAAAAAAAGAAGGAGGGGGGAAGGAAAAGAAAAAAAAGAGGAAAAGAGAAGGAGGGGGGGGGGGGGGAGGGGGGGGGGGGGAAGGGGGGGGGGGAGGGGGGGGGGGGGGGGGGGGGGGGGGGGTGGGGGGGGGGGGGGGGGGGGGGGGGGGGGGGGGAGAAGAGAGGGGGGGGGAAGGGGGGGGGGGAGGAGAAGGGGATAGAAAACAAAAAAAAGGAGTGGGAGGGAGGGAAGAGAAAAAAAAGGAGAAAAAGGGGGGGGAAAAAATAAAGAGAAAAAAAAGATCCTATTTTGGAACATTGGGGAAAAAAAAGAAAGGTGTAGATTTTGGAACTATATAAAAGGTTTTAAAATGGTAGGTTTAGTAGAAACTTGGATGGAGGAAAAAGAATGGAGTACATGGAAAGATAAGATGCCGAAAGAATATGTATGGAAAATTCAGTATGCAAAAAAAGAGAGGAAGGGAAAGGCGAAAGGAGGATTAATAGTGGGAGTAAGAAAAGAATGGGAAATAGAAAAGGAAATAGAAGCAGCAAATGTAGATGGGATGATTAAGATCAGAATAAAGACGGAAAAAGAGGAAAAGTATAATATTTTTACGATATATGGAAAGAAAATGGACACAACGAAAGCAATTATAGAAAAGGCAATAGAAGAAAGGGATGAAGGCAAATTGATTATAGGAGGAGATTTGAATGCTAGGATAGGAGAGGAGGGAGGAATAATGGTAAATGGAGAGATAAGAAATAGGATATCAATGGATAAGAAAATAAACGGACAAGGAAAAATTTTGATAGAACTATGTGAAGAGAGAGGTTGGACAATAATGAACGGAAATTTGGAAGAAGAAGGAAAAGGGAATTTACATATGTGGGAGAAAGAGGCCAGTCAGTAATAGATTATGTGATTATAAACGAAAAAAGTAAGGAGGTCATAGAAACACTAAGAATAGGAGAGGAGATAGAATCGGACCATCAGCCGCTAGAAGTAGTCATGATGGAAGAGGGAGAGAAAGAGGTACAAGAACAAGAAGAGGTATGGAGAGAAAAGAAAGTATGGACTGAAGAGAGTATAAAAAGATATAAAGAGGAAATGGAAGAGGAAGTAAATACTAAAGGAGAGGTGGAGGAAGAGATGGAGAGAATTACAGCCAGGATGGAATTGGCAACAGAGAAGATAAAGTATAGATTAAGAAAACAAGAATTAGGGAAAAGAAAAGATTGGTGGAACGGAGAATGCGAGAAGGGGAAAAAGAATTAAGAAAAGGAAGAAGGAAATGGAAAAAAGGAAAGATAGAGATAGATGAATACAAAAGGTTAAAAGTAAATTTTAAGGAAATATGTGTAAAAAATAAAGAAGAACATAAAAACAAACCGAGATAAAGATTAGAGAAATTAAAATGAAGGACAGGTATGGGAATTCATTAATAAAAAGAGGAAAAAGGAGGAAGGATGGAAGCAAATATAGATGGGGAAAAATGGGAAGAACACTGTAAGAAGTTAGTAGGAGAGAGTGAAAAAAAGCAAGAAATGAAGAAGTTGGAAAAAAGGATAAGACACAGAGAGGGTGGAATAGGAAAAGAAGAAATGGAGAGAGCAATAAATAAAGTAAAAAAGGAAAAGCAGAAGGGACGGATGGAATACAAGGAGAACAATGGAGGTACATCGGAGAAGGAATGAGAGAAAAGTAAGAGAAGTATTCGAGAGAATATGGAAAGGAGAAGGGTTTCCAGAAAAATGGAGAGAGGCAATAATATGCCCAATTTACAAGGGGGAGATAGGAAGAAAGCGAACAACTATAGAGGAGTGAGTATAATGAATGCGGGCTATAAGATATATGCGGAAATAGTTAGAAAAAAATTGGAAAAAGAAATAGAAGAAAAGAATATAATACCGGATTGGCAAGCAGGATTTAGGAAAGGAAGAGGAACGATAGACAATATATACATATTAAAGCACATAATTAATAAAGAGTTAGCAAAGAAAGGAGGAAAGATGTACGCAATATTTCTAGACATTAAAGCGGCATTTGATAATGTGGAAAGAGGGGGATTATGGAAAAGGATGGAGGAGGTAGGAATAAACAGAGATATAAAAAATGCAATAGAGGAAATATACGAAGAAACAAGGTGTAGAACGAGGGTAGGGAGGAAGCTAGGTAGAGAATTTAGGACGGAAAAAGGACTAAAACAGGGATGTCCGCTAAGCCCAATCTTATTCTCGATATACATTAGTGATCTTGAGGAGGAAATGGAAAAAATCAAGTAGGAGGAATAGTAGTAGGAAGGAAAAAGATATGGGTTTTAGCTTATGCGGATGACATTGTGGCAATAGCGAGAAATGAAGAAGAGATGAGAGGAGTAGTTAAATTTATGAAGAAATACCTAGAAAATAAAAACTAGCAGCAAATGTCGGGAAAACAAAAATTATGGAATTTAAAAAAGAAAAGGAAGACGAAAGGAGGTGAAATGGTGGTGGGGGGAGGAGGAGGTAGAGAGAGTAGACAAGTATAGATACTTAGGTTACAACATCAGATATGATAACAAAGATGGAGACCATATAAAAGAGATGAAAATGAAAGGAAATAGAATAGTAGGACAAGTATGGGGGTTAGGGAAAGGATATTTGGTAAAGATATAGAGAAAAGGAGATGGATGTTTGAAAAGTTGGTAAGAAGTGTGGTACTGTATGGAGCGGAGATTTGGGGTTGGAGGGAATGGCAAGAGCTGGAGAAGATACAGGAGAAATACTGGAGGTGGACGTTAGGACTAGAGAAAGAGACACCGGGGTATATAGTGGAAGAAGAGCTAGAAATAGAAAAAATAAGGATACAAGCAGGAAGAATTGCAGTAAGGTATGAAGAAAAATGGGAAGTAGGAAGGAAAATGAAATACTTTATGAAGTTTGGAAAGAGATCGAGGCACAGAAGGTAAAATATGGGGAAGAAGAAAGAAGAAAATACTATGAAAGAGTGGGATACGCGAGAGAAGAGATAAAGAGATTAAGAGAGGGGGGGAGAAAGATGGAAGAGGAAATAATTGCAAGAGATAAAGATACTCAGAAGCAGGAAAGAAGGGCAAAAATAAAGGAAGGAAAATATAACGAGAAATACATAAAAATAATGACAGACAAGACACCAAGGTACATAACAGAAGGAAAAGGAATGAATGAAATAAGAATGATTGCAAGGTTCAGAATGGGTAATGAAGAAAATGAAAATAAATATTGGATGAGTGATGAGGAGAGATTATGCAGGTTGTGTGGGGATGAATGGGAAAATATAATACATATAAAAGAGGGATGCAGGGAAACAAGACATGAGGAAAAGGAATGGAAGTTACTACTAGGAGAGAAAGGGAAGGAAAACAATGGATGAGGGAAGTGTTGGAGAGGAGGAAAGGGATGGAGGAGAGGAAAAGAAAAATACTGAAAGTTTAGAGAAGAGAGGGATGGAAGGTTGAAGAAGGAAACAGGAATTAGTTGAATTATAATTTAATGAAATATTATGTTGTTTTTTGTTTATTTTTGAGATTGTAAAGGAAAAACTGAATCTTTTGTTATAGAAATATTTTTTAAGACAAAATAAATATTGAATTGAATAATCTAGTGCTTTTTCCGTGGCGTTTACAGTGCTCTTTCTTCTTGTAAATCCGAGTTGATGCTGATGTAAGTCCCCTTTTTTTTATCTCGTTTTGTAGTTTTTCCTTTATAGCGTTTTTGAAAAATTTTCCTATTGGCATTTATTAAGTTTATAGGTCGATAGCCGTTTTTGTTGATTTTGTTTTTATTTGGTTTTCTTATTAGTATCAGTTTAGATGTCTTATAGCTTTTTGGTACTTCCATTTAAAAAATCTAAAATTATATTTATTAATAAAAAATTATTATTTTTTTTTGTTTTTTTTTTTTTTTTTTTTTTTTTTTTTTTTTTTTTTTTTTTTTTTTTTTTTTTTTTTTTTTTTTTTTTTTTTTTTTTTTTTTTTTTTTTTTTTTTTTTTTTTTTTTTTTTTTTTTTAAAATTTTTTTTTTTTTAAATTATTAAAAAAAAAAAAATTATTAAAATAAATTTAATTTTTTTTTTTTTTTTTAATTTTTTTTATAAATTTTATTTTTAAAATTTTTTTAATATTTTTTTTTTTTTTTTTTTTTTTTTTTTTTTTTTTTTTTTTTTTTTTTTTTTTTATTTTTTTTTTTTTTTTTTTTTTAGTTTGTTTTTGAATTTTTTTTTTTTTTTATTTTTTTTAAAATTTTTAATTTTTTTTTTGTTTGTTTGGAAAATTATTTATTTTAAAAAAAAAAATTTAGAAATTTTATCTTAAATAGAACACATTGTATGTAAAGATAATTTTTCTTATATGTAATTGTCTTCACCTAATATAAATTCAATTTATGAAAATCATTTTTAAGTAGGTACTTTTAGTTATTTTAATTTGTAAATACTGCGATATCTTGAGTTTTATTAATACACATTTTAGAAATATTCATTTTACATGTGAGTAAACATTTGATCTTTTGAACCCTATGATTCATCTCAATGAAGTTAGTCGGATTTGTGGTAAGAGAAAAGATGAAGTGTTTGCAGCGATACCAAAACTGGGCCGGCTTAAGAAATTGTTCTTTTCTACTAAAGAAATCTCAAAGATTGAAGGTTTCGGCGCGTTGACAAATTAATCCATTTCAAACTTTGTTTTCCTTGCGGTAACATTTACCTGATTTTACGTACTTACAATAGCGTAAATTTATTAGATTCTAAAAAAATCGTTATGTGAAACCGCAAACAATACTTGTTGTGGTTGTATAAAAAACTGCATGTACATGTTAAATACAAAATAACGTAAAAACAGTATAATAGTTGATAATTATACGGAAATATTTCTTGTTTATTCACCAAAAAATTATATTAATATAAAGGGAACACACCTCATCTTTTTGTGTCGTCATTTTATTAGGTTAATGTAGGTACATGAAAATGTTTTTACTAAAAAAATGTTAGATTGAATACCACGCACGTTAGATCTGGTGATAAAGGTCATTAAGAAATTTATTTATGTTAACTTAATATGGAATTAATTTTTATGTGTGTAGTCGCAAGAGTAACCGCTTACGAATAACCTAAACGTAGAAAACTCAGTAATAATTTCTAATCTCTGAGAGAGTTTGAAGCGTAAGTAACTAATCTTATACTTGTACAAATACAGAATATGTAACAAATGAGAATAGAGCTTTAAGTTTAAACCAACTTTAAAGCTGTTCTAAGTTCATCCGCAAATTATTAGTAATTAGGCAGACTCAGGCAGTCATTTACGTAACTGGCTTCCTCAAGTTTAAGTCTCGATGAACTGTGAGTGTCATAGCGGGATTAATACAGAGTGCTTTTAACATAAGACAATTAAGCATTTAATGACATAATTGAGATTCTCCACTCTCTCTTCATTAAAGTGCTTGAACCAAGTACATTTCTTAGAAAACAATGTCTTATGAAATTATTTTCCTCTTCTCGCATTCTCGGATAAATACAATTTTAGCTTATTACTAAAGAATGAACGTCGAAAATTTATTAGTTTATCGTAGAAAGTTATTTATGGGAAGCTATATTATTTTAGTAGAAAACGCAATACAATTTTGAAGATAAATCATATAGACGGAAATAAGATGTAGACATCTTGACGTGAACTTAGTGTATACACGTTTGTGTGAAACTGTACGTAAACATAGTCGGTTCCAAGTCCTACAGGACTATAAATCTATCGCCCGTGAATCCGTAAGCTTTGAGGCTGGATACAAGCGTCGTTCGTTTGTTCAGGGAGACCGCCACCCTCGGGTACGCTGAGCTTCTGGATATTGGCTTGTACGAACCTATTTGTTTTGAAATCCTGATGAAATGAAGTAACGTACGTTTTGCCTCAATTCTGTTCTATTTTCTTACGGGACTGAAATCTATCGAAAATTGAAGCTTTTCGTTCAGCTTTAACATTTTGCATAGCCAATGCAAGTCTGTGGATTTTTGATAAGGTACACTTGATCGTGACAATATCTATATAAAACAAGTGCAATCCAACAATACATTACAAAATCTGTAACTTGGCACAAGAAAATACATTAAATGATAACAAAACACAATAAAATGAAATTTTAAGTCAAACAGTTGTACCCAAGTCAATGTGGAAAGATTATAAAATGTTTCAATTGTTTATTTATATTCACTTAAAACCTTAAGTTCTTAGTCTAAATAAATAACACATATAAAGTTGGTTCAAATATTATTACTGGCAACGAAATTTAGATTTCAATCGATATGATATCTACAAATGACAAAAACGTGTTTATTTTACTTACAACCGATAAATATACATGAGAATTTGTGCACGATGCCGTAAAAATTAAGTAATATTTAACGTTACCATTTTAATATACACGAAAGAGTTTTCTTAAATAAACTTAAACTTCTCATAAACATTTCAATTAACAATTTAAGTTTTTAAAACATAATTTTGAAAATTAAATTATCTAAACAATATCAAAACACCAAGAATCACTCAACAACTGTTCTGTTCTTTTGGGACCCTTCAGGAGGAAAGGACTCGAGTGTTAGTTTACTATTGTACAAATGCGAGTTGTCGACTATATTCCCTACAGGAGGGACGACCAAAAGAACAAAATAGCTGCCGAGTAATTCTCGGTATTTATTTCCTATTGTATAATCTCTTGCAAACTTACAGCAGGCGATTCGAGATTGCTAATTTTGCCAACACTTCATGAATATATTGCGTGACTGAATTTGTAAAAAATTGAGAAGAAACACGGATGGTTCATGACAAGTTGACATGATACGAAAATGGTTGGCGTCATTCAGGGGAAAGAGAAATCAGAGAATAGCCCTGGATTTTTATAAAACAATTCATTTACATAATCAAGTTATCATCTGAATATTTTCATATTAATATATTGTTTTGTATAATCTGCTCTATTAGTGGGTAATAAATTATTGTATATTTTTTAGCGTCTTTCTGACCTCTTATTTTTGATACTACAAGGAATTTAGGTTTTGCCAGAAAGTATTAAACTTGACTAGCATTTCTTAGCGACCGGACTTCTTTAACAAATTTCCAACTTTAAAGTATGCCTAAGTTAAATATTTTTCAGCGTAACCAAAAACGAAACAGAGCAAAGAATTTTACAAAGACAGAAAAAATATTTCACTTGAACTTGGACAAGTATAAAAGTATAATAGAAAATAAAAAATAAATGAAATAACTAGTACAAAAAACTTTGGCATGGGAAAAAGTTGCCTAAAAATTTAACGCCCGAAGTTATACCGAGAAAAGAAAACCAAGAAATTGCATAATCATAATATCAATTAAAAAAAACTACTTGGTACAACTTTCCTACCTACAAAGTAGTTTAAAAAAATAAATGGTGAGGTAAATCAATAGGATTAATTCCGTATTAGTTTTTATAAAAATTATGCATTATTTATAAAAATGCATAGGTACAAAACTAATGGAGGCATGTTTGTGACTATTCTAAATTTACAATTTTATCCCGTTTCTTAGAATTGCGATTCCACCACGTGTCATCAGTTGCCAACTTTTGTAGAAGATTAAAGCCCAAAAGATGTAGAACAACCTTGAAATGTTGATTAAGGAAATAAATTGGAGCTTTACCAAAATTCTGAAATTTTTTTTAGATGCAACAAGTGTCCTCTTTAAATATTCTAGAACTAAGACAAAGTCATCAAAAATGGTAGTCTACCAACACAATATTTTCAAACTAATAAGGAAACCAAACTCAAGCTGGAGGATAATTCTGTGATTTAAAAAAAACCAAATAAAACTCCATAGATGCGGTAAATTAGTTAAAAAAGTCCAACAGAAGAAGCTGGAAATAATGAAACTCAAAGAAAAAATAAAGTTGAAACAATTAAAAATTGTAAAGTAGCAATTTGTAACAGAAAAAAAAAATTATTGGCAATAAAGTTTCAGGTACAATTGGAATTAAAATTGGAACTTAAATTTTAATAAAAGTTTTTCCGTAACCATTTGATTTAAAAAAAGCTTTTTATCAGGTCAAAGGTATCTTTACAAATTCTGGACGCTTTTCCCCCAAATAATCAAAAACTCTTTGCACAATGCGATACACTCTAGTTTTATGAAATCATCTAATTAGCCAACAAGAATTTGGAATGCACCTAGAGCGGCGTTTTTAACAATCAAAGTTTGGAGCGGCACAGAAAGTGAATGAATACGAAAACTTACAAGAGGAAAATTTTTTGATTAGTGTGGTAATAATCTAAATGATACCCTTAATATGCCAAAGAGTTCCTTATCGAACGAATAACTCAATTAATCAAATTCATGCATTTCCATCATGACAAAAAAATTAACACACAAAGCACTAAAAAGTAATAACCTGCAGCTGCTGAGTTCTGAGAACAACCCAATGTATTGTTGAAACAAAAACGCCTTCCGGGATTGGACTGTGTCGAAAAGGTAACCGTTGTTGCCAACGTTTTGCCACCTATCGTAAGAGGCTTCATCAGGGTGAGAAACTTGACACAAACAAAAGAAAATTCAAGGTAGACAATTGAAATTTATATCTATATTTATTTTTTGGTCCTCCGTCCATAATCACTGATTTTGTAAAGAGGAAGATTTGTTACCGCGCGCTTTACGCAAAGAGCTTGTAGGATACTAGTGGAGAATTGTTCCCCTCCACCCGCCACGGACGTGACGTCAAGCGGTACTATCCATCCGCCCTACTCAAACCACAACCGTCAGTGTCAGTGCACGTGTGTACACTCATGAAATTTAAAACTTGGACACCACAATTTCTGTAAACAAAAGTTTGCACATTGTGAAGCGGGCTTAAGGGTATCATTTACAATTCTAACAGCAGGTAGTCTCAGCAGGGGTTATCTTATAGAAGGACTGTAGAATGAATCATTACACTAAGCACGTTTTAGAAAATAGGTAATTTACGTTGCTTACTTAATTTTTTCTTTAAAGAATATATTTGAAGGTATCGCTAATTAAACACCATAGCTCGATTAATTATCGAATCAAAATTTTGTTTAGGAAATGTTTACAAAATAAAATTAGAAATAATTTTGATTTAAAAACGTCTACAAGCAATAACTTTTAAATTAAATCAAAAACTAAACATGGTTATTTGGGTTGACTGATTATTACTTATTTTTAAATAAATCTAACCTACTAATTATTGTAAGTTATTAAAAAAAATCATTAAACTCTCTATTCATAATATTTAGTCCTTACAAAATGTATATTTTATGACGTTTCATTTTTTTCTGTAGTTAATATAAAAGTGAAAATAAAAACTAAGGCAATTCTTATTGTCAACGTATATATTTAGTTTTTTGACAAGAATTTATTACATAATTATAATTAAGATACCAAGTTATAGTTTAAAATTAAATGAAAACTTTTTTTAAAATAAAGGTATTACTATATAAATAAATATAAGAAATCAATAATGGGTGTGACCTCCATTATTATTGATACATTCTTGGAGGCGTCTGCTCATTGACGCTATCAAGGTATCAATATAATTAATATTAATCGTTTCCCATGCGGTATCAATGGCTGCAATTAGTGCATTACGGTTTACTGGTATAAAATTTGGCCCTTGTTGTCTTCGGATAACAGCAAGTATTCGAGCCCAAACATTTTCGATAATGTTAAAATCTGGGCTTTTTGCTGGCCAGGGTAACAGCTCCAAGTTATTTGCTTGTATCCAGTTGCGCACAACCTGCGAAGTATAGGGTCATCATATCCCGATAGTTAATTATCGAATGTTCCAAGAAAATATGTGTAAATAGTAAATGGAATCTACTAACGTAACGTTAAGTCGTTAATTATAGTTACATAACTCTCCTTTCATAAGATATAGTTCATATTAATATGCTTATTGTAAAGCTTCGTACACACCTGAACAACAAACCGAGGAACAAACAGAACAACGAACCGAACGGCAATCGGAACATTAATTTGGACGGTGCTACGTACGAATTTTAGAACAGATTCGCAAGTCCTGATTGTTCCACGAACGGTTTGCGGCGTTCCCGCAACTTGTCGGTTTTTCTCCGACATCAAAGAAAATGCGCGCGAATGCGTTTGCAGGTTTGGACGAATCTAAACAAAACGGCGAACAAACTTATGCGGGAGAATTAAATTATTTATTTTTGTCCTTCCTTTTGTGGGTTTGTTGTGTTTTAGGTAATATTATGGAGTTGACAGAAGAAAAATGTTTTAAATTAATCAGTGTTTAAGAATGCAATAATAAAATGATGTCCCTATTAGCATCATTTGGGCGGGAAATTTCCAAAATAAAAAAGAAGCGAAGTAAATTATAATTTTTTCTTCTTGTTTTCCGCAATTTTCTCTTCTCAATAATAAATATACCTATATGAACTAAAAACTACTGAAAATAATTATGGGAACAGCACAAACGTTCCGTTTGTTGCTCGGTTTGTGGAAATCATAAAAGACCGTTTGTCGTTCTGTTTGACTTTTGGTTCGTTGTTATGTTTGTTGCTCGGTTTGTTGTTCAGGTGTATACGAAGCTTTACAACTTAAGCAACAATTTTTTGGCAAATAAAGATTAGTTTGTGATGTAATATTAGAAACACAAATTTATATCATATCAAAATGACAACTTAAAAACCAAGAACCAAGAAAAGGGGTAGTGTGAACCAATAAATAAAGTAAGAAATGTAAATTTCATTTTAGTTTAAAATTTCAAGTGTTGTGAAAATGCCACCTCATCTCGGTGCTGATTTGAAAGCGCGGATTGTTTCGGAATTAGCGGCGGGCCGTAGCGTGCGTGAAATTTCACGTATGTTAGATATACCAAAAAGCACCGTAGGGCATTACCAAGTAAAATGGAATCTTGATCTCACTTTGGTAAGAGCCATTGGAAGTGGTAGACCTAAAGTATCTACACGTGCTCAAGATCTCGAGTTGTTTCATTACGTAACAAAACAACCATTTGCTACATACTCCAGGGCTATAGCAGATACACATTTTCCCGGATGCCGTATAACTGCACAAAAACGATTAAAGGAGATGGGAATAATGAAATATAATGCTGCTGCAAAAGAAGTTTTCAGTACTAAAATATGAGACGTCGTCTGGAATTTGCAAGGCGATATGTGAACAAACCTTTGGAATGGACCATGGAACGATGAACCACTAAAAGTTTTTAGAATAGAAGGAACTCGTTACGAAAATAATCACATATACGAAGTGGTTATTTTTCTGTAAATGTGTGGGGTTGGGTTAGCGCACGGGGTCCAGGAGTTTGTGGGCTATCGATGGACGTCTTGATTCTGCTGCGTATTTAGATATTTTGGAAACTATTATGAAACCTTCAGTCGAAGTGTTTTATCCAGACGAAGATTATATTTTCCAACAAGTAAGTATTCTTACTATACTTTTCCCAAAAAATAGTTCGGGATCTGTTGAATTAACATTTTCATAATGTAATCGGAAACAAAGAAAAAGGGAAAAGGCTTAGGAAAACTTAAAAACGGCAATATAATAATACACAGCGGAGTAGAAAAAGAAACAAGAGCAGCAGCAGGAGTAGGATGCATAATTAGGAAAGAATTAGATGATCAAATTAAAAACTGGGAAGCGTATAATGAGCGCATATTGTCAGTAGAATTCTTAGAAAACGTAACAAAGATTAACAAGACAGTAGTGGTGATATACGGACCAAATGAAGACGACAAGAAAGAGAAAAAAGATAAATTCTGGAACGATCTAACAGAAATAATAGGACAAGCAAAGGGAAAATTATATATTATAGGAGACTTTAATAGCAGAGTGGGTAAAACCGATGAGAAATATAAAGCGGTACTGGGAAAGTATGGAGAAGTAAATAGAAACAATAACGGAAGAAGAATGTTAGACTTTTGCATTGTAAATGATTTAATAATATCAAATACATTATTTGCACATAAAGAAATTCACAAATTTACAAGAGAGATGAGAAGCAGAAACGAAAAATCATTAATTGACTACATACTAATAGAAAGAAAAAATCGAAGGATGATAATGGATTCTAGAGTGAAAAGAGGTTCAGAAATTGGCAGCGATCACTATATGGTAGTGGCTAAAATTAGAGAAAGTATACAAGAGAAGAAACAGAAGGCTAATAAAGAAAATAACGAATTGGTACAGTTTGAATCAATCAAACATTATAAACTAAGAGATAGGGAAGTAGCCGATAAATATGAAGAAACTATAAGCAAGAAACTTGAAGGATATGAAAAGGAAATTAAAGAAAGAAACGTGGAAAACAGTTGGGAATACTGCAAAAACATAATAATAACTACAGCCGAAGAAATATGCGGGATAGCACGGAAAATAAATAACAAAAACAAACATCATGGTGGACAGAAGAAATTAAGACACAAATTAAGAAAAAGAAAGAAACATGGAGAAGTTACTTATCGGACAAGACAGGAGAAAAATACAGAAGATACAAGAAAGAACGAGAAACGACTAAACAAATGATCAAAATCGCGAAACAAGAGCAATGGAAAACATTTGGAGAAAAAATGGAAAAAGACTCAAAAGGAAACCAAAAACTCTTTTATAAAACATTGAAATCGTTAAGAAAAGAGAACGCACTGAACACAAAAACAATAAAAAGCAAAGGCGGAAAAATTATAACAGAAGACGAAAAGATAATGGAAAGATGGAAAGAACATTTTGAAGAATTACTAAATAATACACAAATAGAAAAAGAAATGAAAATCGACAAGCTAGAAAGAGAAACAGAAGAACAACCAATAAGAATGGAAGAACTTGAAGAAGTAATAAAAGAGCTAAAATACGGGAAAGCCCCTGGATGCGACAGAATAACGGCAGAAATGATAAAGAATATAGGACAACGGGGAAGAGATGCACTATTAAGCATATACAACACAGTGTGGAGAGAAGAAGAAATACCAGTGGAGTGGACTACATCGCTAATCGTACCAATACACAAAAAGGGAGATGTAAAAGAATGTAATAACTATAGAGGAATAACTTTACTCAATATATGTATGAAAATTTTAGAAAAATAATAGAAAAAGAATCAGGAAGGTAATCGAAGAGACAATGGAAGAAGAACAAAGTGGATTCAGACGAGGACGAAGCGCACAGGATCACATATTCACAATAAAACAAATCACCGAAAAAGCACGAAAAGAAAAACGGATGATTTATTTGGCATTCTTGGATTTAGAAAAAGCATTCGATTCGGTACCCAGAAACGCAATATGGAGACTAATGAAAGAAAGACATGTAAATACAAAACTTATAAGACTAACTCAAGCAATATACAAACATAACCGGAACGCAATTATAAGGGACAACAAAATATCGGAAACGTTTAGAACAAATATGGGATTAAGACAAGGGGTAGTCTAAGCCCACTGCTTTTTATACTATTCATGGATGAAATAATTAAAAATTGTAAAAAGAAAACAAAAAGATGACAATTGGATATCTGAATTTACAAAGAATTAATGTATCTGAAGGATTATACGCGGATGATGTGGTACTGATTGCGGAAAATGAAAAAATTTACAAACAAATTTAAATATATGGAATTCAGTTTTGAAAGAGAACAGAATGAAGGTTAATAAAAGTAAAACAAAAGTAATGGTAATTGGAGAAGAAAATATGAAAACGAAGATAGAGATTGACGGAGAAAGAATTGAACAAGTGGATCACTTTCAATATCTTGGAGAAATTCTGGACGAGAAAGGATCACAGGAAGCAAATATTAATAATAGAATTAAGAAGGCAAATGGGTTGTTTTACGCACTAAAAACAAAATTTTTAAATAAGAGAGAAGTATCGATCGAAACCAAAACAAAAATATTTAAAACCATTTATAGACCAATACTAACTTACGGCAGCGAGTCATGGGTACTCACAGAGCAAGAGAAAAGCAAAATACAAGCAACCGAAATGAGATACTTACGAAAAATAAAAGGTATAACGAGAAGAGATAGAATAAGAAACACAGACATAAGAAAGGAACTGGAGGTAGAAAGCATACTAACACACATAGAGAAGAAGCAACTGTCGTGGTGGGGTCACCTAGTCAGAATCAACGACAAAACACCAGTAAAACAAATTTGGAAGACAAGAATAATGAAAAATAGAAAAAGAGGAAGACCAAGAAAAACATGGAATGGGGAAGTAGGAAGAATACTAGAAGAAAAAGGAAAAACATGGAGAGAAGCAGAAGAGATGGCATACAACAAGAAGGAATGGAAGAAATTTATAAACGTAGAATAGAAATTAATCTAATAAAATGTAAATAATTGTACAATCCGACACCGAAAGGTAGAAGGATTTTCTGATAATATATATATATATAATGTATTTTTGTTGTTAAAGGACAACGCCCCTATTCATACTTCGCCGGTTGTGCGCAATTGGATACAAGAAAATAACTTGAGCTGTTACCCTGGCCAGCAAAAAGCCCAGATTTTAACATTATCGAAAATGTTTGGGCTCGAATACTTGCTGTTATCCGAAGACAACAAGGGCCAAATTTTATACCAGTAAACCGTAATGCACTAATTGCAGCCATTGATACCGCATGGGAAACGATTAATATTAATTATATTGATACCTTGATAGCGTCAATGAGCAGACGCCTCCAAGAATGTATCAATAATAATGGAGGTCACACCCATTATTGATTTCTTATATTTATTTATATAGTAATACCTTTATTTAAAAAAAGTTTTCATTTAATTTTAAACTATAACTTGGTATCTTAATTATAATTATGTAATAAATTCTTGTCAAAAACTAAATATATACGTTGACAATAAGAATTGCCTTAGTTTTTATTTTCACTTTTTATATTAACTACAGAAAAAAATGAAACGTCTTTTTTTTAATAATTTACAATAATTAGTAGGTTAGATTTATTTAAAAATAAGTAATAATCAGTCAACCCAAATAACCATGTTTAGTTTTTTGATTTAATTTAAAAGTTATTGCTTGTAGACGTTTTTTAAATCAAAATTATTTCTAATTTTATTTTGTAAACATTTTCGAAACAAAATTTTGATTCGATAATTAATCAAGCTATGGTGTTTAATTAGCGATACCTTCAAATATATTCTTTAAAGAAAAAAATTAAGTAAGCAACGTAAATTACCTATTTTCTAAAACATGCTTAGTGTAATGATTCATTCTACAGTCCTTCTATAAGATAACCCCTGCTGAGACTACCTGCTGTTAGAATTGTAAATGATACCCTTAAGCCCGCTTCACAATGTGCAAACTTTTGTTTACAGAAATTGTGGTGTCCAAGTTTTAAATTTCATGAGTGTACTTCAGCTGTAGGTGTTTTTGGTAATTTCGTGTGTTTTTGTTGTGAGTGGGAAAACTGTAGTGAGAACGAATAGATCAGGGCCAAAACCAGTAAAGTAATTGAACATTACCGGAGCAGAGAGGTTCTCTGGAACCCAAAAGACCCTACATTTAAAGACAAAAATTTTAAATATTCTGTTTGGGAAGAAATTGCAGCACAGCTGCAGGTTGATAAATTTGAAGTTTAGAACAAGGCGAAGAATTTAATTACCTGTTTTCAAAGAGAGGTTTACTTACTCAAGAAGAGCAACTTGTTTAGTTTTCTACAAAAAATCTTTTAGTTGTGAACGCGGTTTTACAAGTTATACATTAATTTTTTCAAGTTTATCGTAGAAATTGGAACTATAATTGGACTTAAAAATATAATTTTTTTGTCAAAATATTGTAATTGTGTCTAATTGTAGTTTGCTGAAATTCTCAACAACTTTCTGGTATTCTTTAGCCATGTAACAGTCCAGAATTAACTTATTTATAGACGACGATAGCGAACAAAAAAGTATAAGTTATATGATGTGATCTCGATTTCGATAAGGGTATCTATAAAACTAACCGTTCTACAATCTCCTTTCAAGATCACTTTCCACATTCTTGTTTTAACATTTGTTTACCGAATTACTACTTTTTTGAGATCCAATTACGAACCCTTCTTGAGAACCTTCAAGAACCTGTCCGATAACAGTCTAAACTTAATTGCTTACATCCGCTTAACTTGAAATCTGCTCAATACTGATTTAATTTTTGTGGGGTTTGATTGTTGCTGAAGAGACTCTTATAAATCGTTTCTGGCAAGAGCCGACCAATAATTCGATTTTTTACTTCGCTGAACCGATTTATTTTTGGGCGGGCCAATAATGGTGGCTAATCTTAGTTAACTGATTTGAAGTGCTTGATAAAGTCGTCGAGTTTCTACTGAGGTTATTTATAAAAAAATAAAACCGAAACCTTCCGAGGGGTAAATCAGAGATTACTTCTTTCAACAACCACAATCAAGATAATCGCCCGTGGCAAGAGTTTTGCGGCATTGGCATCTTATGCAAGAAAGGAACCGCACACGGGGCGATCGGTTTAAGATAATCTCACATCTCATATCAGTTGTATGCTACCGTAGATTAACTGTTGTCACTAAACAGTCACCCAGTGTGCGCTGGGTCTAATGATTCAAAAATTTTCGGTTGTGGTTCCACTTACGCTGATACAAATATACCGCCACGAACAAAATAATATTAGTATTCCGTTTTATTTTTGTTTACTACGAGTTTATTTCGGTTTGTAAAAATTCAGTTATTTTATTTTACTCTAACATGTAGTTTGAACTCTGGTTAACTAATTTTCTGCGACTAGAACTGTCTCATGAACAAATACTTTTCGTTATTTAAAAATTTAAAAATAAACTTTTAATTGTGGGAGGTTTACAAGTTTCTCTAGACAAGCTTACATTTTTTCTCTCTTACTACTACACATATCCTTAATTTCTTCGTTACGTTACGACAATATTTCTTATAGAATATTTAATAACCCAATGCAAAGTCCCCCTACCAAAATAATCGATACAGGCAAATAATGTAACAACACCCAAAGCATCAGCCATCCCATAATAACCGCTTTAGGAAATACTATTTTCTAAGAATGCAAAATATAAACATAACCCCGTCAGCATTTTGTTAAACACAATTAACAAATGCTGACCATTAGGAAGTATACTTCCAGCGACCTTGCTGATTCAACAACGGCCTACTTACTGCAAATAAATAGAGTAAGGTTGTCAGCAGAAAAACAAGACAAGTACGGCACCAAGTATCTAGTATCTAGTGAGAGTTACAAATACGACAAATGTACATACGCAGGAATGTAGTACGCGAATACGCATTTTATGTCGGTGTCGGCAATCGCGCTTAGCAAACAGTTCATTCATGTATATATTGTATTTAGTGTAGTATCATGTATTCCAAATAATAAACCGCACATAGACTCGTCGCTGTCGTTCAGTTTTCATCTGCGACTACAACCGGTTTCAATCAACCACAACACCACAATGGTGACTCCCCGATGTGATAGTCACGATCAAAGAAAGATCAGCATTTCAAAAGATCATCTTACTACACACTAGCAGAAGCACAGCCGCCAAAACATACTACTTGTTGAAATCATCCTGTTTTCTATGATAGTACTACGATTTGTCGCAACAAAACGGTGGTAAATCCTGAACGTGAGTAACGGGTCCCACATATAATGGATAGCCAACGGCAGCGCAATGACCTCTGCGCTTTTCACAAGATAAAAATAAGCAAGGCCATCAACAAATTCCAGGCAATGCAATGTATATGTATGATGTATACATCAAAATTTTTCAGGAAAACAACCGCCACTAACGTTACAACACCCTCTATCGCTTCACCAACTCACACTTTAAACCGGCATCGAGCGCGTTAGCATACGAATCCTTCTATTTTAAGTAGGAGACCCCTAATGTGGTTCATACAAATAGAAGGCCAATTTGCCCTAGCCAAAATAACCGCGGACTAAAGTAAATACAATTACGGAATAGTCAACATTGATTTGAGACATGACGCAAAAATCCGCAACCCTACAATCCCCGCCAAGCAGGGCAAATATATCACCCTCATATAAGAACTGATCAACATCCTGAGTGTATTAAAAACACAGAAAATACAACAATTAGTTACTCGAAGCAAAGCACATGACCATGAACCAAAAAGACTTACAAAACGTGACATCTTAGAAACAACTCCGTTCCACAAAATCTTAAAGTAATTCCATAAAATCACAAGACCGGCAAGCCAAACACGCACAAACATGCAACAAAGTACTACATCAAAACCACTCCAGGGCCACCAACCGCGTTCAAACACACGACAAATTCCATTCCATGGAATTCCAGTCCATGGTTGAAATGGGCATCGCCTGCATCTCATATAGCAGCTAAACATCACCGCTAAACATGGCGCCAAAATACAGCAATGACTGGTGGCCTTGTGAAGACTACAAGCCACTCAACGCTCGCAGTATGGCCGACCGCTATCCAGTGTCACACATTGAAGGTTTTGCACAAACTGAACAAGGAAAAACTATATTCTCAGTTATTGATTACTTTACAGCATACCACCAAATCCCAGTCGCAAACGAGGACATTCTGAAAACAGTGATAACGACACCTTATAGATTGTACGAATTTTCTTTCATATCTTACGAGGTTTAGACTTTTGCTATCTTTATCTCGATGACACTCGTAGTTTCCACATTCAAACACAAACATAAAATTCATCTCCGAACAATGTCCACACTCCTACAGAGATATGGGATACGTATCAATCCGTCCAAATGTCATTTAAGCGTCACAACGGCACGATTTCTTGGATACAACGTATGGAACAAGAGCACCACACCATTGGCGGAGAAAGTAAATGCAATTAGAAAAAAAATTACATCAACTACCGCCAAAAAACTACGACCATTTTTGGGAATGATAAACTTTTACAGAAGATTTATCCCAAAAGCTGTTAAACTGCAGGTACAGCCAAACGACCTGCTCAAAAAGAAACTCATAGGCGGAAAACCGTTCTACTGGCCAACCAAAGCTAACAAAGTCTTTATCAAACAACACAATCGGAGCCGCACAACAACAACGTATCAACGACGACTGGGAAATTTTTGCATTTTTCTCCAGAAAACAATTAAACGCCGAGAGAAAGTACGGGACGTTCGACAAAAATTGTCCGTCATCTCGATTACATCGCGCAATTTACTACGGACATTCGCCACATTTCAGGTACAAAAATTGTCGTTGCCGACGCGCTTTCTCGCATCAAAACCATCACAACAGCCTCGATCGACTTTGAGAGACTCGCAAAAGCATAGGCCATAAACATCGATTTGCAAATGTATCTAGATCTAGGAAGCGCACCGCAACTTAAACGGGTCACATTTTTTTGCATGAACGTTTTCAAAATAATTTTTAATTTTAAAACAAACTGATGGTTACTATTACGACAATTCAACGCGCTAACTTGAGGTATTAATCGCAATACTCTCGTTTACATATACAAAAGCTATATAAGGCCAATTCTAGATTATGGATCCCTTGTCTATGCATCAGCAAGTGAATCTACCAAATTAGAGGTCATTCAATGTATAGCTTTACGCTTGATAATAAAATCTTATTACACTCGTACAAGTAGAGGTATCCCTATAAAAAATTAAGCATAGAGAGTGATAAACAAATTAACAAATCCTTAGAATGTGACCCATGTGTTGAACACATCTTAGTAAACAGTTCCACATTTACCTTAAAGTGCGGTATCCAATATCTTGTAACACTCGAGTCGTTCACTTCTGTGATAGAGGTCACCAATTTTTTTATATAATGATACTTACCGAAATGAGATGTAAAACAAATGGACAAATTTTCAATTATATCTGGTCATCACTCATTCCTGAATTGATATTATTAAAGAGATGCCATTATATTTTAATTTCTTTGGCCAGAATGTGAAAAATGTCAAACGATAAAGAGAATATATCAGAAACACAAACACAAATATAGAACAAAATTTATTACATAACAAAAATAAAGTAACGAGAATCGTAACTAAATTTTAAACAATAAATACTTAAATTAATATAAAAATAACTAAACATTTTAAGTATTAATTGATTTGAAAATGGATCAATTTTCTTACAGATAAGTACAATTAATAATAATCAAATTTTAAACAATAAATAAATAAAAAAGGTTACGTGTATTCACAGTTTTAAAAAATTTTAAGCAATTCAAACAGATACAGGGGTCTATTCTGTAAACAATCTGTTAAAATTAAAGGCCTTTAAATTGGTTGTATCTATAGTTACATATCAAATTCGTTAATCTAATTGGTAATTTATTTTTTAAAGTACCTTTAAAATTAACGGAAATGTTACAGAATAGGGCCCACAGTAAGGTATTAAATTTTAAAACACAAATATAAACAGACATTAATACTTAAGTAATTGATTTAAAAATGGCGTCCGGACGTTGACATTCGTTGCGATATTGCTAGACAGAGTTATTTTAGAATTCCAGTATTTTTACTTTATGCAAATACAGATATTTTGAAACGGTTGCTTGATTATTGATCAATTTTTGTATCCTCAAAAATTTGCATGAGAGATAGGCAGTGAGAAAGAAACTGCAAACGGCGATTGTACATCGGCGACAATTAAGGCACTACGATGAAAAATAAGAAGAAAGACCGAAAACGACAAGGTGGAAGAGAAGACGAAAGACTAAATCAAAATAAATATTATTACATAAAGAAATACAAACAAAATTACTTTTGAGCCCTTTAATGAATATAATTAGTACACAAACGGTGCTGAATCTTCATTGGTCAAATCGAGGTCATTTTCGGTGTCACACACGGGTTTTGACGCATTCGCACCAGGAAAAAGTGAATACTCTGCATTCCACAAAATAGAATAATATACAATGCATATACCGAGTGAGTCAAAAATAAATATATAATTTCCATAACAGAATACGTACATTAAACTCGTTTAATGTAATACGGAGAACCAATAAAAGACAAAACAAAAGTTACAACATAAGAATCTTTCTTTGTTATTTTCTATATACAGTCCATTTATTTAAAAACTTATAACCCTAAATTTTTTTTAGCAATGGAATCTCGACTTAAAAATCGTCAATTTAGATGTCAAGAGAGACATTCAAAAACAGTGTTCCTTGAATTCTTACTTTTTATCCCTTAATCCCCAGTTACCCTTACTTTAAAATTTTATTATATATTAAAGGTGACAAGTTTTTAAATGAAAGTACTGTATGTCCTTCAACGTTTTGTGTATTAATTGGAGAAACTTGTGTTAATTTTTTAATTAAATAAATAAGGGTTTCTCATTGTTAAATTAAATTTAAAAAATTTTTTGTGTAGGCATTTTTATGTATTTATTAATCAAAACAAAATTATTTTTTTAAGATTGTTTAAATTTGCAAAATAACTACATTCTGTTTTATTGAAACCATAAAACCAATTTCAAAGTGTTTCCTTAGCTGTTGTAATATTATTCATAGAGGTAATGGAGTACAAGTTAAAACTAGCAACAGTGATTGTTGGAAAATCACAGAAAAATTACAATAAGTTGATGCTAAATTACAAGGTATATTAATGTCCCTTAAAAATGAGTTAAGTATTTGGAACCATGTAACAGTTTGATAGAATTTGATTTCAACAGTGAAATTATTGAAATTCCTGGAATTATCAACATCCTTGTTAAATATTAAGACGTAAATCAATCCATCATTTTTATTTTATACTTACTACGTGTTAGAGTAATTTTTAAAAGTTTGGTTTGTCATATAACTAATAAAAAAAAATTGAGAACAATGCTATTTGGGGATGTTCAAGAAACTTACTCTTGAAATTTAATAGCAAATCCAAAATGTAATAATATACATTGTATCTTTCATTTGACGGAAGGTATCAGGGACGTCCTTAAAGTTAGCAGACCAGTTGAGGCAGATTAATAATTTTGTACATTAGAAATTAAGTTCCTATTAGTTGCTAATTAAGTACCTTAATTACGATTTAACTGCTACAGTAGTTCTGGAAATATTCAATGATCTCCTACCTTAAAAAAAGTTAACAGACCAAGTATCTAAAACGGTTTTAGAGTTTGATTAAAATGCCTAAATTGGTCAAAAAATTAAGTGCTATATAAGTGCTTCATGTTCACTATCTTAGAAGCACTCAAAAATATTTTTTTTTCTAAATATCTAATTGATCTGTTACCTTTGGCAGACCCAATGTTAAAAACCACCTTGGACAACTAAAATCAAACTTTAACACATCTATAGATTTAAGTGCTATTTAAGTGCTTTATGTTCACTACTTTAGAAGCATTCATCAAACTTTTTTTTCTAAATAACCCATTGTTCTGCTATCTTTAACAGACCAAATGTTAAACACAGTCGGGCAAATTAAAATCAGGATCTAGAATACGTTTAGATTTAAGTGTTTTATGTTCACTATTGTAGAAGCATCGAAAAACTTTTTTTTCTAAATAATAATACGTCGGGTTGCTGCTGATTGGTTACCGATGCGTTACAAACTGGTTGCCAACTAACTGCTCGGGTGCGAATGTTCATTGGAAACTTTGAAACAAATGGTTAGCAAAGTTTCTGAACATTTGCACACGGCACAATTAGTAACCTGTTTATATCGTGTTTGTTTTTAGTTGGCTAATGTGCTTTCTTAGATTTCGTCTACCAAGAATAACAAATGAGTTAACAAAAATATTTTTCCATTGCTGAGATAACAAACATAAAGCCCTTAAATAAAACTTAAATCTAAACATATTCTAAATTCTGATTTTAATTTATACAAGTTAACATTTGGTTTGCTAAAGATAGCAGATTAATGTATTCAAAGTATACTTTTTGCAGTACTTTTGAGATAGTGAACATGAAGCACTTAAACGTTACTTAAATCTGAACATGTCCTAGGTTTTGATTTTAATTTGCCAATGTGTTTATAACATTTGGTCTGCCAAAGATTGTAGATCAATGAGTTATTCAGAAAAAAAGCTTTTGGGTATTTCAGAGATAGTGAACATGAAGCACTTAAATAGCACTTAAATCTATACAGTTCGATTTTAGTTATCCACTTGGTCTGCTAACTTTTTTTTAAGGTAGGAGATCATTTAATATCTTCAGAACTACTGTAGCAATTAAATCGTAATTAAGTTACTTAATTAGCAATTAATGAACACTTAATTTCTAATGTACAAAATTATTGATCTGCTAGTCTGCTAACTTTAGGGTCCTGTTTAGAGACACTTATACTAATGTTGTATAATGGAAACAAGATGAATGCATAAAGAAAACCTTCAACTTAAATTCAGTAACAGATACAACTCTTTCAATTCAAATATAATATTATTTTTGGAATTTTTATAGCTACTTTTCTAGATGTTTAAAATTATAATTAATATAATTTTTGAAAATACTGTAATACAAATGATATGTTTATGTATAATGTGCGTAATTATTACTGTCCAAATTTAATCCGAGTAGCAAAATATAAGTCGGATTTACCTGAAACGATTCTTATGTATCATTTTTATTGAAACCACTTCTATCTGTCAATGTAATGGATCAATCTTATGTATGGAAAAGAAGGATCAATTTATTTCATGTCAATAGATAAAAGGATAGAAAACCTTTGAGCCCTTGACGATTTTCTAAAGCGTGTGATACTGAATGATTTATATCGACTACGTACAAATTACTGCATTTTCATTAAAAGTCTACAAAATTGCGGAGCAAAGCATATATTTAAATGTACACAAACTAATACATTGGGGAAAGAGCCACTAGCCCAGCATTTAATGTGCGTACAACCTACGAACCTATCTAAGCTTGGTGTAGCTTACCCTTTCACAAGTCCAAAAGTCGTAAAAGTTAAATATTATCTTTGTTAAGATACACAGGAAAGTACTATTTATTTTTTGGAAGTGATTGAGTAGAAACACACGAACCTCTTGAGTGGCTTTGTAATATTCACAAAGGCGTCAGGTCCCACGTGAGTCTAACATCCGCATAGCATCCAAGCTTAAAATGGAGAAATTTAACAGGGATTTGCCTTTCCTTTTAAGTTTACGCTCAAAAGCACACCACCTGTTAAAGGAACTTCAAAGTGACCTTATATGCAAATTTAAAACGGAATTGTGGTTGGTTTTCTTATAAAAGTACTTATGAGTGCGTGGAATTTTGAAATATTAAATTATTAGCCAACTTATCTCGACGAAGTTCTCTTTTTATTAAAAAGAACTGTTTGCCTTAAGATTTCATTTTTCACTTTTTAAAATTATATTCATTCTTCATCTAGTCCTTTATTCAAAAACATTTTTAGATGTGCATAAATTTCCATAAAAATTTTCACTATATATAAAGTGCGAAGGAATAATATACATTGAATTATATGAGAACCTAAAAAAAAACTAAAGTTCTACGTAAGTATGTATAAGATAAAAGTTCTTAAACGACGTAGCATTTGAAAGCATTTCAAAGTAACCTAGTTAAGAAAAAATATCTTAAAAATTTTCACTAAATTTAAATATATTGAACTTTAAAGTTTTTTAAAAGCTTAGTGAAATGATAAATGTCGCACTAATACTTTTAACAAGTAAAACCTTTATCGGTGCATGAAAGTGCAACTCGATTTTATTTGACTGTAAGTTAATATGGATTTACTGAATACTACAATTTATTCTCATTTAATGCACATTTTCAAGAATACTCAACAAAATTCATATTAATTTAATTAAAGAATAATAAAAAAAAATATGAACTATGCATACAAACATTTTGAAGGATCTAACTTTACCTTTTACGAAATTCTTACGGTTTGCTGCCAAGCATTAAAAGATGGTTTTATTGTAATTGCAATCTTAAAAAACTGGATGTGCTGTAACTAGTTAAATCAATAATACTGGCAAACTTATTTTAGTATTGGTCAGCTAAACGTGATAGAAAGAATTTCCCGATTCTGCAAGAATATATTACGTAAATATATTAGTGAGAAAAGTTTGCTATGCTCTACGATACTTTTACTACAAAAAACAACAATAATCTAAATTAAAAGTCATAAACTTTGTTAAAATGCTTTCATTAAAAATATTTAATTAACACTTTCTGGCGTTTGATGTAGTTTTAAATAATTTCAATATGCAAATTACCTTTATTTAAATTCGCAAAAACTTTTTAATAAAACTCACTTATTCGAAAAGCAATTATAATCCTCCATAAAATTCAGAAATTTTAGTACGTTACGAAAAAATATAAGATATGCCACAAGACTTTATTACAGACGAATATCAGACGTATTTCTTAAAGCTTTAGCGGTTTCTCAAGCTATTAAATTCAAAATTGACTTTCGTTCTTTCTTTGAAATTGACGACGCGCTTAAGAACGAAACTTAATCTGAAATTTAATAAATTTTAGAGGTGTACAACATGTTAAATGTTAAATAGCGTTGATTTGTATTTAAAAATAATAGACATTTCTAATAGAGTGGATTTTCACCCAAACGATGCAAAAATTCTCATAATTAAATGTGACACACTTGAGATAATGTAATTAATTGAATCTGCAAAACATCAGAATTTAGTTTTTGTGTTAATGCTGTTTGAAACAAATTGAATTGATGAAAGAACAATTAGTTCCCTTAATATATGAACATTCCTCATAGCTTTTGGATTGGGACAAATCAACCTACAATTGAAAAAAACATTAAATTCTCTAATCTCCATTGAAATTTTTAAAAAATTATTACCGATTATTTTCTGTTGTTATCAGAAGGGTAAAAAATCTGTAATTACTTAATTTTGAAAAATTTGCTTTTGAACTTGGTTACATCCACATGATTCGTTTTAATCGAGTTAATCGTAACAAGGAGACAGATAGTCACTAAATATAGATAAAAAGACTTCCGGAAGAATATAAACAGAATTATATCTGTCCCTAAACAGATTTCCCGCATTTTGCCTTTATGTTCACTATGAGAAAGGCAAAAACAAATAAGACTGAATATTTCTAAGAAATCTGTAAATAAATCCGTAAAATACCTATTTCAATATCGTAATGATATATTTCTACATTGTGTTTGAAAATGATTGGCAGGCGTTTGAATTTGGTGGTGAACCTTTAACATCTATATTTTCACATAATTTATTTTTGTCTATCTAAATTTCGCACGCATTCACTTATTATTAAATGCTGTTTAAAACATTTGGCAACAATGATGCTTATTTACAGTATGCAGCAGCGCTAATATTTGTTTTTGTCACAATCCAATTGTTAACGAATTGGAGTTATTTTATTAGTCCGTAAAGAAAACAAATTTGCACAATAAACACGGTAGTTGTAGAAGTTAAAAGGTTATCTAAACTAAGAACCGGCAAAACTATTTACGTTGTTTAAAAATATCACTATTATCTCACAATGGTTACCGAGTACTTTAGAATTCTGAATCGACTCATCTGGCTATAAAGATTCAAGTAAAAATTCGTCTGAATTCAAAGAAATATGATTTTATACCGTATGATTAGATATTTTCATACTTTAAATATTCGGAAGAATTATAATTTTTTACAAATCAAATCATTAATCATTCTTTCTATGAAATTGTCAGGGTCACTTTTTTTGTAAAATAAAGCCGCAGTCACATAGGATAGTTAAGAACAGTCGGTGGTTGTGGCTGCAATTTCAAACACATGCATTCCTATTTGGGTGGTCATAATAGATTCAAACAGTGGTTTATAGTAGTTAGTAGAAACGAAATTATAATCATACTCAATCACATTTCAATAAAAGAGGAATGGGATTTCGCATAGTAATATAATACTTAAGCAAAACCGCTTAAGTAACTAAGTCCAACGCGGCTATCATCTTGTATTCATAGGGTTATAAATATAATTTTTAAATTCTGACCATTTTGATATGCCATGTTATACCGTGAGCGGCAAAGAGATGGGAAAGTGTTAGTGTGTATCACGCATTCATTTCGTCAGCTACAATTACTGGTAAAGTTCTAATTAAATTTAACATTTGAATTTAAGTAAACATTTATTATGCCGATTATAAGTAAATGCTCCGTTTGCAATGGAAATTTAAACCCTGATAAAGGAATTTGCTGTGATAAATGCAAGTTACCATTACATTCAACTTGTTCGGGATTATCTAGAAACGAAGCGCAATGTTTGCTTGTGAAGGACAGACGTGTTTCATACATTTGTGATAAATGTACTTCTTCTGAAAATGAAGTTTCTGAATTAAAAAAAATAATTCTTGATTTAAAAACTCAAATTGAACAACTACAAAAATCAAGCTATAAAGATAATGATGAATCCTCTCCTGATTCAATCGTTTGCGAAGTTTTGGAACGACAAAGACGTGCAAATAATGTAATTATAAACAACGTACAGGAAAGCGATTCACAATCTGTTGATAAACGCATATCTGATGATAAAACTAAAGTAACTACCATAATAAAGAAAATCGCTTCAGTTGATTTAGAAAATATACGTATTGTCCGACTTGGTAAACAATACAATAATGAACGACCGAGACCTCTAAAAGTTACCTTACAATCGCCAGCTGACGCACTTCAAATTTTAAAAAACAAACATAAAATTAAAAGCCTGAACAACATTAACATCAAAAATGACCAAACTCCAATGCAATTAAAACATTTATCGAACTTGCGTGCAAATTTGAAACAACGCCAAGAAAACGGCGAACAAAATCTCACAATTAAGTATATTAATGGTCTACCTCGAATTATTTCTTCAAAAACTGAAATGTAATAACAATTCAAATTCTAAACAATTTCTTATTTATTATCAGAATGTCAGAGGTCTACGAACAAAACTTACTAAACTTCAAACTGCTAATTTATCTAATGATTTTCATGTAATAATGCTTACTGAAACGTGGCTTGTTCCTGAAATATTTGATTCCGAATTAGGATTACATAACATGAGTGTACATAGGAAAGATAGACCGTGTGATATCGCTAAAAGAGGTGGCGGTGTTCTAATTGCCGTCAATAATAAGTATTTTTCTAAAATAATTCCCACATCTTTCAATGAAGTTGAGCAATTATTTGTTCTATGCAACGTTGGTTATAAAAATATTATTCTTGGTTGCTTCTACTCTCCGCCAAACAGCAGTACAGACTATTACGACAAATTAAGTAGTACGATTGACGATATCATGAAATCATATTTAAATGCCGACCTCTTATTAATGGGTGACTGGAATTTGCCACACTTAGTTTGGAATACTTCTGAAGACAACATCCTCTCAGTGAATGGCAAAAACTTAATCTGTGTTGAAAAGTTTTGTGAAAATTTAAATCTGTATAATATGTTTCAATTTAATTCTATTAAGAACTGTGATGATAGAATGCTAGACTTAGTTTTTAGTACTAACACCACTACCTTTGTGGAGCGTAGTTTGGAAGCATTAGTTTTGGAAGATAAATATCATCCACCGTTAACTATATCATTTGAATTTTTATTTACATCTTCATTTTTAAATTTTGATCATTATTATTATGACTTTCGTAACGGCAATTACTTAGATCTTAATTTCTACTTGTCCACTATAAACTGGGAATTTCTTCTACCGTTAAGCATTAATGATGCTGTAAACTCTTTTATAATATCTTAAATTTAGGTTCTAGCTATTACATACCCATAAAACGTACATCAAATTATAATAAAAAGTTTCCTCCCTGGTACTCTAGTGTTCTGCGAAATCTAATTAAAACTAAACATATCTACCATAAGTTATACAAATCTACAAATTGTCTCACTTATTATAATGAATTCTCAAAATTACGAAGTCAATGCAAAACCCTTTCTAATCAGTGCTTTAAATTACATATTAATGATGTACAATCAAAAATCAAAAACGATCCTAAGTACTTTTGGTCATACATAAAATATCAAAAGAAAGATAATCATTTACCCTCTGAAATGAGCCTTGGTTCGTCAGTCAGTACTAATGGGCAGGAAACTGTAAATCTCTTTGCCAAACATTTTGGTTCTGTTTATAAGACAAATAATAAGAATTATTACCAAAAAGAAATTATTTCCGAAAACAATGTTAATTTAAATTACATTAATATCGACGTTAATCAAATTATGATGGAATTAAAAGATTTACCCGAAAAAATAAATCATGGTCCTGATGGTATTCCTGCTCTTCTCTTAAGAAATTGTTGCTACGTGTTAGCATATCCAATTCAAATATTGTTCTCTAAATCTTTAAAAAGTGGAATTTTTCCGGATACATGGAAATTAACCTATGTTGTACCAGTTCACAAGAGTAAAGATAAAACCGATATCACTAACTACAGACCTATCTCAAAGATATCTGAAATTCCAAAACTGTTTGAAAAAATTATTGCTAATAATATGTTTCCGTTATTAAAACAAACAATCATTGAAGAACAGCATGGATTTTACCCAAATCGCTCGACTACCTCGAATCTCTTAGTTTTTCAAAATTTTATATATCAAGCTTTTGATGAATATACTCAGCTGGATGTCATATATACTGACTTTTCAAAAGCTTTTGACAGCGTTAACCATAAAATTTTAATTAAGAAAATCGAAAACGTAGGTATTGGTGGTACTTTACTTTCTTGGATTGATAGCTACATTTCCAACAGACGTCAAATAGTCCAGTACAAAAATTTTTATTCTGATCATGTTTTAGTCCATTCAGGAGTACCACAAGGTGCTCATCTGGCTCCTTTGCTATTCTTAATCTTTATTAACGACATTAAAAATATTTTTAAACACTCCCAGATTCTTCTTTTCGCTGATGACATGAAAATCTTTAAAACAATCAGATCTGTAGGCGACTGTTTTCAGCTTCAAGAAGACCTTAATGCTTTTTCTAATTGGTGTTCTTTTAATTTCATGGAACTAAATTTGAGTAAGTGTTTGTCAATTACATTTCATCGCATTATTAAACCCATAAAGTTTGACTATATTCTGGATAATCACTCATTACAAAATTGCGTTTCAGTTACTGATTTAGGAGTTATATTTTCTCGAGATTTGTCATTCAAAGAACACATAAATCACATTAGATTAAAAGCAACTAAAGAATTGGGTTTCATTTTTCGTTGCACAAAAACGTTCTCTAATGTTGATACTCTAAAAGTTTTATTTGTTTCATTAGTACGTTCACATTTGGAGTATTGTTCTCAAGTTTGGTCACCTTATCATTCAACATATATATTAAAATTAGAAAAAGTTCAACATAGATTTCTTAGATTTATTGCATATAAAGCTGGAATTACATTATCAAACTACTCTGAAATACTTTCATTTTTAAATATAAATACTTTAAATTCTCGCAGAATACTTTTGGATATGGTGTTTTTCAGAAACTGGTTAATGGCGTTTTAGATTGTTCTCATCTTCTGCATCAAATCGATTTTAATGTACCGATCAAAACTCTTCGTAACACTTCACAATTTTCAGTAAGGTTCTGTAAAACTTCCTACCTTCTTAATTCTCCTCTCCAACGGTTTATGGAATCAGCAAATTTGCATTTTAACCTTAACTTTTACAGTACTAGTGCCGACAGTTTAAAAAGCAACTCAAAACTAAGTTAAATAAAATTGATGCTTCTTTTATGCTAATTATTGATTTCTGTTATAACTTTTGTACCATTTTAGAGTGTTTAGTTAAATTAATTTATTGTTATATTGATTTCTGTAATTTGAATTATTCTTTTTATTTATTATTATCTAATATAGTAATTATAATTTTACTTTAAACTAAATTACTTGTATGTACACACATTTCTTGTATATAGGGCGTTGCCCGTAAAATAAATAAAAATTTTTTTTTTGTATTTGAGATATCCAAAAATTTCCTTTAGCAAATGAATTCAGCATATTGAATAAAAAAAAAGCACTTTGACTAATGTCATGTGACCACTGTCATGGCGGCAAATTTTAAAAATATCCCTTAAATATGTAAAAAGTGAGGTTAGATCACAAGATATTAAAAAGTGCCTAAGAGAAAAGTTGTACAAAATTAGATTATACGTCTGTTTGCAAATTTTCAAAAGAAAATAATAACTTTTCAAAAATATCAGTTAATGTTCTCTTTTTAAAATCAAAGAAAGTGTTTGAAAGTGTTACTTATTCATACAACATATCAACATAATTTGGCATCCGCAAAGGGTCTTGATAATTTGGTGAAACTCAAATTGCAATCCAATATTCAAGTCATTCGATCAGATTTGGTAAGAAGATTACCTGTTAAGTTTTTTTAAGTTTTTTTTAAAGCCACTTTACAATGTGGCTGCAGTCAAAATTATTGTAAATGGTGATTGATTTTGATACAAAAATTTATATTTTTTTCGATAAATCATATCTAAAAATTTTGCCAGACTGTAAGGTCTTAAAAAGTTGTTTTTTGAAGTCATGTTTTACTTTGAAATTCTTGTAATTCATAAGAAAGATTTATGAAAAATTGAACTTTTCAAATCCATCAAAAACAATAGCTGCTATGTGCTAAAATTATTAACTTAATATTTTTATATAAACAAAGATTTATATTTTCATAAAAATCGAGATTCAAAGTTGTGCCCATTCCTATAAGGCTTTAACGATGTGTCAAAAATGCATGTTTCAAATGGTACTAGTTAAACTTACATGGCGTGAACGTTAAGAGCCTAAATTAAAGTCGGCCATCATTCCATCTGTTTGATGATTTAGAAGTTAAAGAGAGGTTAGATGTTAGTGAAAATTGATGATTTAATTTTAAATAATTAACTAATTCATTATTATTTCTGAAGTCTTTAGAGTAACACAGCAAGTTGTAAGTGCCAACATCCATAGGGTCATGGACTTTCAGATGGATAGTGTCATATTAAATATCTGTTCTAGATTCAAAAGATCTAATGCAATAACCGTGATAGCATATATAATTAAAATTGTCATTAATCGATTACCTCATTCTGAAAATAAGATTACCGTCTACAAGAATGTTATTAAACGCTTTGGTATGGCTGATCACACGTTTCATTTACCTGGACCTGTTCATCTCATCCTGTCAGCGTCCGTTTTCTTTTTGACACTCGAACCCGATAAATTTATTAATTATTTGGATAATCTAATCATCATCAAAATACACCATTTAGATATTTAGTATGCAGCAAAGAAAGGTTATATTCTGAAGATATTACGATAAATAACATTATTGTTGACGTTAATCAAACAAATGATTGTCTATTAGAAATTCATTGTCAACTTATTCAAACACACGAAGAACAAGGTTGTGAGAAAAAACTTTTTGCTGGTTAACGATGTTTGCCCGATAGTCGCTTTTCCGTAAACATTTCTTTCAAAATTTTAGCCGAAGTACTTGGAAATTCATATGATATTGCATTTTTCTTAACATAGAGAAACGACTTCGTTCCGATAATGCCTTAAAATTTAAATATTGCAAATTTATGAAAGATAATCTAAATCACATGTCACTTTTAAAAATCGATAAGACATCACTTCAGCAAAGACAACATCTAGAATATTTCTAAATGACATTCAGCATTCAGCTCCAACTTTGCAGACCAATGTAGTTGGAGTTTTAGTTCGATTTAGATCACCAAGGTATGTTATAACTGCAAATATAGAAACAATGTATCGACAAATTGTCATAAATAATAACAATCCTCGTTTCCAAATGTATTTTGGTGCAACTTGAAATAGTATCCAATTTCATTGTATCGCTTTAATACTGCCACTTATGGGGAAACGTGTTCTTTATATTTAGCTCTCAAAGTTTTACATGGGTTGGTTCATCGAGAAGGTTACAATTTCCCGTAAGCTGCCTACTTGCTCTTTGGTGCTGACCAATTGGAAGAATTGAAATCTATCAGAGATGAATTCATAAATTTATTTGTTCTCGCAAAAGTTGTTTTGAAGAAATGATCTTCAAATAATCCAAACGCACTTAAAAATATTAATAAAGATCATCTCGCCAATCTTTTAATATTCACTGATAATTCAATTTGTTTTAAAACTTTCGCTTTAGTTTGCTACCCTCTTGACGACCAATTTGCATTTAATTCGAGTGACTGATTGGGATCAAGATTTATCTGATGACATTATAACACAAACTGATATTATCTCGTCATAAATTTAAAACATTGTATCATGAAAGGGCTACGCAGCAGTACCGTAACTTCCGTCAATAAGCAAGAATAAATGCTCGACTCATCTTTTTTATGCGAAAAATAAAATATTTCCATTCTTACAAATAAGCACACCATGTCTAGAATTGTGTTCCGATTATTTACTGGCAAAAATAACAAAATACTTTTTCTTTTTATTGCAAATGAATTCTGATCAAGTTTTAATGTGGTCAGATTCAACTATAGTTTTAGCATGGTTGCATGACTTTCCACGACGGTGGTCAACGTTTGTAGAAAATCGTCAAAATCTATATGTTGAATTATCCGGTAAAACACATTTTATTAGAGTAGTGTAAACTAATGACTTATCCATCTCCATATGCTGAGAGATACAAAAAATAAAATGCAGTATATTATCAGTTCATTAAGATATTTTTAATCCTAAGAAAACTTTTAAAATGTTGAATAAGCTTTATCGTAAAAAATGATGGAAATATTTTTGGTTGTGTTTAATGATTACACAGTTTAACGTCTCACTAATTGGTACAATCACTACATGTTAACAAATTTGAAAGGTAGGTAACCACAGTACACCAAACCCTACAGTACAACAACGGACCATCAAAACCTTAATAGAATTTTTAATTCTATCTATTTTGCAAATTAAAGTATTCATCACAATCACCCTCCTGCCTCTCTCTTCAACGATCAAAACTAACAATTCTTAACTGAAACTCCAACGGTGTCAATGCTCAACAATCATTATTAATCTCCCTTAATGTACATTGCAACTATTATAGAAACCTACCTCTTACTACAAGATAACCTCAAAATTCCAGGCTATCAGGTGTAGTAAAAAGATTAAATATCAGAAAAAAAAGCAAAAAGTGTAAGAATATTAACCAAAAAACTGACCAAGCACAACATCATGCCTGATCGAACTACATCAAACATAGACAGAGTCGGCATAAAAATACTACTTAATAATAATAATAACCACCGTAGACTAATAATTCAGCAGATCTCTTTGAAATATTCAATTGATCCTAAACTACTCTTGCTATAGGCGAGTCAAATTGTAAAAACACATTCTGGGGCTGCAAACAGACAAATCCGGAAGGCATTAAATTGAAACAACTGTTTACAAAGCTCGGTTTTTTAATTATAATACCAACCCACTAAATATATTACCAAATCGATAAACCCATCAACCCGATATTAATATATAACATTATCTTCCAAAAAGGTTTCCTAATATAAATTTATCAAAGAACTTGATTCACAGCAATCCTACACAAAAATCCACAGATTCCTCGCCTAATAAACAGACCATTCAATTGAAAATTTTTAAATAACTCTAAACGACCATCTACAATACCCTTCTGAATTGAAGTCTCCTAAAGAAGTAGATAATGCAATACCAAATCTCACACTACTTTGCTTTAGTAAGTAGTGCACTCAAGACAACACTGAATAAAATAGTTTATAACACATCAAAAAAACAACAAAATTTGCGAACCACCTGTGAGCTCCAAACACCACATGTAACCCAACTGAAGTTCCTTTAACAACTGATTACATCAAAAAAAATATCTGTTATTAATGAGCATTCAAAACCGATATCATCTAACAAACTTTGAACCCTAATTGCTAGACTTCAAAAATAAAGATTATGACCAAATATTATGTTAACATGATTAAACACAAAATCGTTAACCTATCTAAAGTCAACATTCAACACCTTACTTGCTTATAGCCCAATGGAAAAACGCAGTGATATTACTATTTCCTAAACCCAGCAAGAACAAAAAGCGTCAAGAAAACTACAGATTCCTAAGTATTTTATTTTTTATAGAAGCTTTTAGAAATACTTATCTATACTTGTCTCAACAACAAAGTGATCTCCATCAACACCCTAACTTTAAAGACTGGTTGAAACTATAGAAATTGTAAATAAAAACAAGCAATACGACACAGTCGTTTTTCTTGACAAAGCCAAATCCATTGAGAAGGGTTGAAAATGAAGTTATTTAATCTAACAATACTCAATTATCTTTTCCATAAGGACAAGAACTTGTAGTAAAAATAAACGCTGAGGTCTCGGATACTAGAACTCTACGAGTTATAGTCCTACGAGTTATAGTGTGAAGAATTGAAACCACTTTAGCACCTTCGCTGACGATACAGCTTTAATTACCTTTAGCAATGATCTAAGAAAAGCAACGCAACTGCTAGAAGCCCCAATAAACAAAAAGATTTAATAATTATATACAAATGTTGGGTCAAGATATTGACCTTAAGAAAAATCAAACACCCACCCAACATCCATATGGACAAGGAACTTGTTGAATGAAATACCACCAACGAAACAGCTAATTATCTAAGAAACTTTTAGGTAAAAAACTTTCATGAAAATATTACATTGATTTTAAACTCAACCAGAGCTAAACAAGACTTGCACAATTTGTTAAATGCACAATCCTGATGTATGCTGCTCTCATATGATGACTAACACTCTATGCAGCACCCATTTGGAGTACTACTTTAAAACAAACTTAATCAAGCTACAAAGACTACAGAATAAAGCCTTAAGAATTATAGTTGCGCACCATCGTTGGTGAACCAGAAATTCCGACAATAGAAGACTTAAGAACTTGTTGACAAGCAAAACATCCATGCCAGGCTGAAACAAAGACCTCACCAACACCAGTTCTTAAGAGATAAAAATGAAAAAACGCCAAACGATGACCAAAGAATCAAGACATCTATAAGTTAGCATATCCACTTGTACCATATGCTAAAAATGCCAAAACTTGTGTTGACTTGGCAAATAAACATTAAACAAAATTAAAGGACAGAGAGTAATAGGTTTCCAGGACATAAATTATATTCTTGATCAATTTTTTTTATTAAACAATAACCTATACTACCATACAATGCAATCTACGAATGCACTGAACAATAACGTTTGATAATCTTATTTTGTCGAATAAACTTAGCAACGTTGCGCCCGGTCAATACTTCAATGGGCGTACGCAGCTAATAATTTAAACTTAATTTAAATTTTATGGTTTATATAAACTTCTATAAAAATGCTTTGTATGCTTATGTTCAAGAGCTGTTGTTTGACATACGGTCTTTCGCAAAAATGTAAGAATACATAATTCGACGGCATATCTTTTTGAAAAGATTAAAATGAACTGACCTTTGAATACATTTACCAGACATACTTTAATGATGTTGGAGGGCAAAATGCAAAACAGCTATCTCCGAATGTGTTGCTTAAACGCTGTCCTACCCTTATCAAGGTTGTTACAGCTGCTGAAATTGATGTCGTTAAGTATCTCGCTCGAATACTAAAACAGTCTTAAAGTTTTGCATTCACAATTAAACGTGTTAACTTCCTTTGATATCCGTTTCTAAATTCCTTTCTACCTTTTAAAATTACAATTATTGCGTCAAAGATAGAAATTTTTAGAATTTCTCTTTCTATTTTAATGTCAAATAAAACAACATATAAAATACAATAACTGTGGCAGCACGCGATAATATGTTTTTCTTCGAACGGGGGCTTTATTAAGTTGAGTTTGAATGAATTTATATTCTCTTTGTAGAATGTATTAGTGGCTTTAGGAAATGTGTTACACGAAGCAGCTGATAACTCTCACAATAAAAGTAAGGAAACATTTACGACCATGGGCGTAAAATTGTGGTCTGCATTGTTTCAAGTGACCACCTCTTAACTACACAGTTTGTTAGAATGAGTTCGAGTTAGTTAATCTGGGAAACAACAGTTGTTATTTAAATAATTTCTCTGTTTATGTCTGAATACGCATTAAATTATATAACAAAAAAAACTCGCTGCTGTTTTCGAGAAATTTTTAATACATAAACGCCAAATATGTGTAAAGAGAATATTTTATCGTTACTGATGTGGTTGTCCTTTTATTATTGCTTCCTGAGAATCGACAACACAAATCCTTCACCCTGTGACATAAGAATTTTTCCTGTCAATAAAAGATTGCTTTCAACGACATATCTAATACCATTTTTCCAATTCGCTATAAAATGGATTTTCGTCCGACTACAAACCACAAAGAAAGGGTGATAATCCTTATATCCAAGGCTTCAAAAGATAAATATAATTTCTGTTCCAATACACATCAATTCATAACGATAGAAGTTCATATTTATTCATCATAAAAAGAAAATTACCGACTCTTTTTAAAACCACTTATGCGATATAACCGTCAAATTTATTTCATTTTATAAATTGAAACGTTATCTAATAACTGTTTTTAAAAATTGAAAATTTTTAAACAATTACAAGTAAAATTTTAATTCTAGTTAATAGAAGTTATTACCTTACGAAAGACGAGATTAAAATAATTTTTATATATGCTGCTCAAACTCCGAAAATAATTCAAATTTTCAACCTTAGTTTTTAAATAATTTCTAAACGTTAGATATTATAAAAAACTGTCAAAAATTGTATGGTAGTGAATTTCCTAAATTTTTTTATATCAACACTTTTGTTGTCAGTTTATGTATCTAACTCCTCCTTTATTTCTTTTGAGTAAACCATTCCTTAATGGTTTTGATATTTAACTTCGTATGTTTTTAAGTTAAAAATCATACAATATGGCCTCTTTAAACATTAAAAAAGCCTTTGACACGGTTTCCCACCACTCTATAAACCGTGCTTTAGTCAGACTTGGAGTTCACAAACATACAATACAATACATTATGAATTCAATGCAAGGACTGTTTACGATTTTAGGAATCAGAAAAGTATCTTTAAAACCTGTCCAGGTTTTGAAGGAAGTAGAGTACAGCAGGAAGATACCATGAGCCCAATTCTTTTCAACGCGGTCATTGATAAACTATTAGAAGAACGAAATACCTACCATCCAAGTGTACACCTATGGCCTTTGCAGATGACCTCATACTTATGGAGAACCAAGACCCTTTTCTAAAAATTGCTTTAGTAAGAACTTCTGCTTTTCTAACATCGAGAGGTACAAGCTTAAATCCTTCAAAGTGCATATCTGTATCTGCAGCAGCAATCAACAAGGTATCAGTTCCGAAGAAAACCAACATTTGTTCGATGAACCATAACTCCTATAAATGATCAACGGTATCAACGGTTTGATTATCTGAGTCACCAGATTGGAGCTCATGAGATTCTAAAACCTAACCTTGCCAACCTACAAGTGTGACTCAACAACATCATTAGAAGCTCCTTGAAACCTCACCAGAAACTGGAGCTACTTAATTTTCTCGTCATATCCAAATTGTTGTATGGTCTACAGAACACGAAGATAACTTTATCAACCCTGAACAACTGCAATAAACTCATTAAGAGCGCTGTTAAACGCTGCTTACATCTAACACGAACTACACCAGACTACTTCCTTTACTCCAGCACAAAATATGATGATTGAAGTTAGCCATCTGGGCAGTGTTATACCATATCTACTAAAAAAGAAATTAGACTGATTATCTAGTTTGGAGGACAAACATATTCAAGCCCTTCTTTCTACCAATCATTATCAGATTGTATACCAACATATTCATAAGATAGCACCATCAGTAGAACCACACATCTTATGGAAAAACTCAATAACCCAGGGTTATTTGAGCGCTGGTCTAGAATCTGCCCAACAAGATTTGGCCACTCGTTCGTGGATATATAACAAACCTTTGGGATGGACTAAAAAGGATTTCGTCAAGGCTGTTCAATTTAAAACCAACAATCTTCCTCTCAAAGGATTGCTATCAGTTCCTATTAATAAAAGATCTTATCGCTACGGTTGTCACTCACGACAAACTATGTGTCATGTATCGTAAACATGCTCAGCCCCCCACTGTAAACGCCTGGGAAGACCGTAAATAAGGTAGCCAAACACGCCATCCTCAAAGGCTACACGGTTGAAAAACAGCCACAGGTCAGACATACGGATAATAAGTTATATAAACCAGACATGGTTATTCATACTGGCTAAAAGTACCACCATTAGCTATTTCTAGGTTTCGTGGAAAAGACAGATGAGTTTTTAAGAAGTTTAGAGAAGGAAAAGAGTTATTTACGTTAATTTACAATTAAAAGCAGCAGCTAATATCAAATGGCCTTCGAGGAAATTACATTTCACACCTTTGATCATAGGAGCTAGAGGCATCTGGCTTAGTGTTAACAAAGAAACGGAGGACTTACTTATTTTAATAAAAAACTTAAAAAATCGTGTGTCGAAACAACCCTAAAGTGGTGTAATACGGCCGTGTGGAAACGTTTACCTTCGATTGCACGGAATCCTTGATCTTATAGTATATGTAACAATACCGGTCATAGACCGGAGTTTATTTGTTTTATTTTAAACATTTAACTGCATTTGTATATGCTCTTTCAATACTATTATCACTTTTTATATTTATATATATTGCTACATGACAATTTTATATTTTATAAACCCGACGGCCGGGAAACAGCAATGCCGCAATGTACATATATTTAACATATAACATTTAAGTTTGTCTCAAATTAGTTAATTATAACAAAATTGTATGTGGAAACTAGAAAAGTGTCCAGTTTTACTTAGTTTTTTTGCTGTTTTCAAATATGCAAACAGTTTTTCAAATTTTTAACATACATGGTATCTTTTTTAAGTAAACAAAAATTTTGAATTTTTTAAGTCAATGCCTGTACTAACATTAACGTTTATGCGCTATTAGAATCTTCACTAAACAAGGAAAATATATTGCCAATATAAAGAAAATTTCTAATGTGGTTCGTGAGTTATGCGCAAAAGAAAGAAATAAACAAAATAAATAAAACACCATGTATCTTAGTTATAAAGGATCGGAGACCTGTTCAATATACTTTTTTCAGAATCCTCTTGATGCCCTGTATCTAATCCTAACGTATATGCATCACCCAGTATAAGTTGGACGTAGCTTTGCAGGTGTCGTTATACATGTCTATTAGATGTTATAAATTTGACATTAAATAAATTAAGTTATACTATATTTTTAATTGGCATGTAAGATTTTATAGTATTTTACCTAATTTTAAAAAATACAAAAGTTACGAATTAAAAGTGTACATTTTTGTTGGAGAGATAAATGGTCTAAAAATTGACATCCAATTGATGTATTTTATGTAATGATTATTCTATGTGTACTATTTCTATTTACGTGACATAAAAAAACGGTTTATGTGAAAAAACACTTAATAAAACAATTTGCTATTTTATTATTATATTTTGTAAAATACTCCAGTGCTCAAATGTATCTAATATCATTCCACTTACTTCAGCGTAAACTCCGGTTAGTGTATGACGTTTTGAAATAGGTTGTTAAGCCCAAAGAATAAATTAATAAATTAGAGATTATTTGCAGGTTACATATTCAGGGTTGACTGTGGTTGCCAACCCAACATTACACTTAACCAAATAAATGGCATGTGCGATGAAACCAGTGACATTTCAACCGACACGTCAAGACGACTTGACGGGTCAGGGACACAACGTCAAATGGACACAACGCCGAATGGACACAACACCGAAACTTGGACACAACGTCGAAACGAATAGTTGGACACATCGCCAAAACTGGACACAATGCCGAAATCAGTAGTTGGGCGTATCGTCGAATGCGGACACAACCCCGAAATCAGAAATTGGACAATCGCCGAATGTGGACACAACGTCGAAAAGCAAAAACTGACTCCACAAGATCGGAAATCGGGCGTCGAAGCCGAAGTTAAAACGACGGCAGCTTATTTTGCAGAATATTAAAGATGTACAATTGCTAAAATTTTTCATTGGACACATCGCCGAAACTTGGACACAACGTCAAAACGACTAGTTGGACATATCGTCGAAACTGGACATAACGCCAAAATCACTTGTTGGACACAACGCCGAAAATGGACACAACGCCAAAATCAGTAAATGGACATATCGTCGAATGTGGACATAACGTCGAAAAGCAAAAACTGACGCTAACATAGATCGGAAATTCGACACCGAAGTCGAATTAAGTTTATTTAATTATTTTTACAGTGTAACAAAAAGTATAGCAAAACAACTCGTTGTGCTGTGGATCTCCGAATTAAAACGTAATATAAATATAAACTTAAAAATTAACAGGTATAAGTGTTATCTTAAATACCTTCAATTCTAACCTAACTTTTGTATCAGCTGACTATACTTTGTTAAAAAAATTACTAAATGTCAAAGAAAATTCCAAGACCTATCCAGCCTCGATTTTTATTTGAACACCCGTTATATGCTGTACTTTCAAAATTCAGTAACGTATTCATCCTAAACATGTTTCGGATTTGTAATTTACACTACATCTTATATTTGTTCTTTTCTTTTGCAATTTTATTCCCTCGTAACGTTAAAAGCATTTTATTAGGAAGTTGGAAGTTAATCTTCAAAAAGATCTAAAAAGGTTT
The DNA here is from genome assembly GCA_030710515.1 of Abscondita cerata. Lineage (NCBI taxonomy): Eukaryota > Metazoa > Arthropoda > Insecta > Coleoptera > Lampyridae > Abscondita > Abscondita cerata. The sequence goes on along the minus strand of JALBCR010002839.1, from coordinate 36,998 downwards.
TAGTTATTTTGTTAACAACCAACACAGTAACTCAAGCATTCCTAACTATGTTATCACAGAGGAAAAAAGTGTCTCTTCTCAGCAGGAAGTCGAATCCACTCCTCCACATTTTCAATTTAGTCCTTAAACTTCACGTTTTCCGGACGCGTGGAAGACGGCTCGGATTGTTCCCGTTTTCAAGGTAGAATAAACGTCGCTAACTAGGCCGATTGCACTGTTGAGCAATTTCTCTAAACTCTTCTAGTTTGTACTTCACAATTTGATATAAAATCATAATTTTCTTTGGCTTTCGCACCCTCAGCATGGCTTTGTAGAAGGAAGATCAACGGTCACAAATCTTACCGTTATAACGGAGTTTATAGCAAGATTCCTAGTTTGTGAGGTTCAAGTCGACGTCGTATATACTGACATTAGTAGGGCATTTGATAGACTTGATCATCGGTTCATATTCTCTAAACTTGAATTTTTTGGATTTCCCAAATACTTGAACCATCGTAATTAATTTGTTTAGATAGTTAGATACAGATGTAGTACCCACATGGTTCCTTCGGGTGTTCCCCAGAGATCAGTATTAGGTCCGCTTCTATTTTTAATTTCGTGAATGATGTGTGTAGTGTTTTCAAGATTAAGTATTTGTTGTATTAAGATGATATGAAAATCTACTACCATATTCATTCGATATTGGATGCTCAAATTTTACAGGAGGACCTTAATATGTTTTACAGCTGGTGCAAATCAAAACTTAAATATCGCTAAGGGCACTGTCGTATTATACACTAAGAGTCCCCCTCTTTCTTATTTTGTTATTCGGTCAACAATTTTCCCTTATTGAGTAGTAATCGACTGAAAAACCTTGGTATTACCTAACGCCTTCTTTATATTTTTCTGTGCATTTGGAACTAGTTTCGTTTAAGGCATATAAACTCTGATGCTCTATAATATTTTGATTCGTTTGACATTCTCTGTATCTACGCATCTATAGTATGGTCTCCTACCGCTCAGCGTGATGTCAATATTCTGGAACTCATTCTGAGAAAGTTTCTAAAATTTTGTGCTGATGGTATATACCTCGTGCTGGACTTGTTATGGAGAGGTTTGGTTGTGCAAGCTTGAAAACCCGAAAACATGAACAAGCTGTTTTGTTTTTGACCAAAGTAGTCAGTGGTGCGGTGAAGAGCCATGACCTAGTTTTATTTATTAAACATAAAGGTGTTGGGGTTAGATACTAAACGTCAAACTACTTTAAGTTTACCGTCACCTCATAATGATTAACTGTATATGTTTTCTTAGAGAAGATAATATCGATCAAACATCACAGGGCTACGAGATTTTTCTTCAAGGTCTTTGTCCGTAGTGATTGTTTTAACTTATCCTAACAGAAATTGAAACATAAGTTAAACTCATAAAAACCATTCTTTTTTATGTTTGAATTTTTAATGCTTTAAAAAAATAATTTTTTTTATTACTACGGCTATAAAATTTAGTAGACGCATAAATAACAATCCAATTTAACTTGTTGGTGTTTTTAAAATATTTCGTATCAGTTTTCGTAAGAAAGATATCGATAATCAAACTTGCTACGATTTTAAAATTTCGTAGGTCTTTTTATTAATAATAGACTCAAGTTAGGAACACCAAAACTGGGGTATAAATAAATCTCATTTAGTACATCGTTTTTAGTAAACTATCCATTTTTTGTATTTGCTTCCAAAAAAACGCTACATAATATATTAAATAGTGACTTACATCAGAAGGGTTCCTCATTTTAAAAAAAAGTAAAAAATCGTGTATTTGGAGTACTGCTAGAAGTGGTCTTAAATCAACAGCGAATGTAACATTTTCTGCTCCTTTTTTTTACTACCTGAAAAATAACAAAACAAAAAATACCCAAGAAAAAACCCACGAAAAAAAAATCTGCAGGAAAAAAAATTCACTGGAAAAAATCTGAAAACTATAAACTGCTTCACTTACATGATTTTTTGCGCCAATTGCCGCACCAAATGTTTCCCTTTTTTGCACTACTGGAAAACGTAGTATAAGTTTCTTTGGTAACTATAGTACCTACTTTAAACATTGCTCAAGTCATTATTTTTTGGTATTAAAAAGAAAATTCCACTAAAATTATGATTAATCAACATTTTTGAATTTATTATTGATGGAATTTGACAATGACAATTTTCGTCATTAATTTTAATTTACAAGAAATAGTAAACATATTTCTGTTGTGTCCATTCGACGTTGTGTCCGGGTCCCGACTCGACTCTCGACGCGATTGATTCGTAAGCTATTCATTTCATACATATTTGTATACAAATAGAAAAATATGGTCTAAAAGTTACATATTATATGCTTACAATATGACGTATATTTAATGTTTCACTAGTGACGTGTTACAGAACTAAAGTCCTATACAGTCTAGTAATTGTGATTTTACGAGTGCTTCTAAATTAAGATTTTCATATATTAAATTAAAATTATAAATAATAGACCTACAGTTTCGGGAGTTGGAGATTGTTTATCAAAAATCACTTCCTCTTTCAGATAAATTTATGAGATTTCCGCTATCTCTTATAGTTTTTGAGTTATTGCCACAATGATGACCCGCCTTTTTTTTAGATTTTTGTGACAATTGCAATTTTCATCAGCAGAAAAAATCCTTAAAACGTTTTTTTTAGAATGGCATTAGGAATTGAATGAGCTATCGTTCATAATTTTACGACTACCAGAACTATTTTTCATAGAAAACTCACTTATCAACTAGACTATCAATTTTACAATGAAAAATTTAAAAAAATATATATTAAAACTGTAATTTAAACAATAAAACAATTAGTTAATTAATTTTTTTAGGTTAAGGTATTACCTGCTTAAATAATCGAGCAAGTAAAAGTATAAAAAATTCCTGTTTACGGTGCTTGAACTTTCTAGAATTATACTTATTACTATGATTAATCATTTTCTCATTACTGATAGGGTGAAAAACAAAGAATAGTTTAGTGTAACCACGTGTTTACGGATATGTAAAGGTTTATCTGTTTCATTTTTAATATTTCCAGCACATTAACATTTTCGTGAGTGAGAGTTTTAATTATACCCTAACATGTCAACACAACAATTAAGTAGGGATTTTATATTAACTTTATATCAATTATCTTTTAATGACAGTTGGGGAAAAGTACTCAAACTAGTACAATGGACTGAAATGTGATAATAATCTAAGTTACTTGTTATTTAATTTAATTAATGTGCTAATTGTGTGTGAATAAGTAATACTGTTTAACAGTAAATTGTCGAATATTGCGATGTGGTCGGTCATAATCAATAACCGATTGACAGTTAAAACCGATGGTAGTTGCGGAAATACATTGTAATTGTGCATAACGGAAGTGGTTTATGTACGTTAACATACGGACAATTTCAATTGCTATATAATCAATCATAATCAATACATTAATTAGATTTTAATTGTTACGTTAAAAAATATATAAGCAGCGTTGCGCACTTTCATAACGAAATTTTATTTTAATGCTAAAACATTCAAGTTCTTAATGCAAGGTGTTTCAGTTAAAGAGTATCTGAAACGCAAATTATATTGAGAAACTTCTTTCAATTTACAATTGCAAAGAGTTTAAAACAAGTAAAAGCGTATGTGCACTTTAGCCTTTCAAGTAAATTATTCCCTCGAGATAGATTCAAGCAGTTGGAACAAATTCTTGCAAAGTACTAAAACGCTTAAAGTAAGTATTAAGTAAACAGTTACAGGTATCACGGCGCATTTAAAACTGAATTAAATTAAAATTGAGAATGGCGAAATAAGCACGTTCAAATGAACAAAATTATTAAGTTGCAAATTTACAATATTAAATTCAGTGATTCAAATTTTACATTTCATTTAGCCTCTTGTCGTTCATTGGTAATATTACCGCTGTACATCGTAGATTTCAGTCCACGTTAACAGCAAATAACCCAGAAGGGGACAATAATTCGATGCTGCCATCGTGCAGATATATTCGAGAGAAGAAAGTTGTTCACTCCATTACTAATCGAAAAGATGTACGATAATGGGTAGTGCTTTAGCGGGATAGAAGGGTATGCTTTCGCTCTAATAAATATTAAAGTATCCAAAACTTCGAACTTATTGGACGTTGTTCGTAATTGGAAAATTGATAGATACAAAGTTTTTGTCTAGTTTTTCACCAAAACGTAACTTTTTGGTATCGTTAATTAAAAACTTTATCTAAATTACAAGTACCTCATTAATAAAACTTTAAGGTAAAATAGACAAAAACAACTTTTGTTAACATAGTAAAGTGCCTTGTCCGTAAGCTCGCTTGTTATATTTTCAGGTTTGTTTTTTATTTAAATCTAATAAATAAAATCTGTAACTTTATTTATAAACTAAATTAAATTGAATCAAGTATGAAAACATGTTTTTCTTGGATACGATTTATTAACAAGATTTATTTCTGTCGTGTTATCTCATTTGTTCTTTCAGTTACTTACTCATTTTGTTAGAAAATTAATGCATATGCTATGTCAAAAAGATAAGTGTAAATTTTATAAATTTAAAACATTAATTAAATATTACTAAGTAAAGACGTTTTACATTGATTTGAAGTGAAGTAATGAATCTTAATCATAAAAAGAATTACAAATGACAGAATAAAAATTTGCTAAAACTGTTCAACTTATTTAGTTTGTAGGAAAACAATTCCAAAAAGTCGCAATTGTAACATTTATCAATACTATACGAAAAGAATACCATCTTGTACAGTGAACATTATTTCGTTAAAACTTTGAGCAGGTTTATACTGATCATCTGGAATATCATATACAAGGTGAATCACCACCAGTAAAAGTTTTACAAGTTTTGTCATTTTAGTGCACGCAGGTTGACAATTTTTACATTTAAAATTATTTTGAAATATACAGTATGTTCCAAAAGTATGTTCTTATGGAACACCCTATATTTAATTGCCTTTTTTGATTGCCCGTAAAATATAATAAATACATAAATACAGAGTGTTCTGAGTTACGTCGACTTTTCTTAAAATATAAAGTATTACAAAAATTCAATATCTTCTAATCCAACAAATCATAACAAATTTACTCTTACGTCTAAATCGTTGAATATTAGACGTTAATTTACCCTACATATTAACTATATAATGTAACCAAAATAGTATATTCTGTAACAAGTATGAAATATGGCACATTCAGCACTAATGGAATGTTTGCCAGACGAGCTGAAGGAGAGTGTGACTGTTCCATGAGTGCAGAATAGCCAATACAAACGTGTTGGAGATTGTACTTTTCTACGACAGAGGAAGTGTCGACCAATAAAGAAATGTTAAACAATTTACACAAAAGATAGTTTTGTTCTCTATTTTAAGTTGCTATTTTTTATTTTTAGTTGCTTGTTGGTACTGATTTTTGAATTTATAGTAGAAAAGAGCACAGTCCTTTATTGTGCAGTATATTAATTAACAATAGCACATCTAATAGTGTTTAGTTGGGTTAGTTTTTTAGTTATTATTTTATTACAAACTTTTATTAAATAAATAAAATAATTTAGTGTGTGGCATCTAAAAGCATTGATGCCGAGATGCATTATCAGATCTAAAACATTGTTCCATACTTGCAGATGTGCGTAATTTATTGCTATGTTCTAAATCAATGCTTGGTTTATATTAATTATTGCTCTAGTATAGAATAAGCTTTCCATAAAAATGATAATTTGATTTCCTTTGAAAGCTACAATAAGAGTTTTAGGGAGATTATTCTAAATCTATAAATTGTTAGTGATAAAGTTAAAAAAACAAAGACGTTTTAAAATGTTAATATTTTGTAAAATTATTACTAACCTAGTTGTGGTAGGTACTTGATTTATCAATATTTTACAAAAAAAATTAGATCAATTGTAGGATTGGCCCAACTCGGCTACAAATAAATCATCAAATATCATTTTCTCAACGTTTAATTCATCGATACCTCCAAAATAGTAAAAACCCAACATCAACAAATTTTATTTGAAATCTCTAGAAAACCTTGTATGTTACTGTCACAAAGAAATTAAATAAAATAATTAAAATAAACATTTATCAAACAGAAAACCAGAATATTTTTTCTAAAAATAACTTTTAGATATATATAAAAGTTATGCATTCACATTTCAATAAATTAAAAAAAGAAAAAATTTTTTCTATTCTGTAAAGTAAAGGTGCTTCTCGAAGGAAACGACCTCTTTAGTTTTGGTAGTTTGCAATCAAAAGTGTTAAGTTTTTATTTGGATGTCCATGTTTAACCTAAAGGAACATTACTTATTTAGCTTCAAAGTGTGCCGAATGTCGTTAACTCTCACTTTTTCTTTTAACAGTCTAATATACAGGGTGTCAAATAAGTACCTGTACAAACTTTAAAGAGTGAATCTTTGACTAATTTTAAGATAAAATGTTTATATAAACATTTAAGCGAATCGGTAAATTTTCTATATTTTGGCTACAATTAATAATAAACTTTTAAGTTATTGAAAAAGAAACATTTTGACTTCATTAGTCTATTAAACAATCTTCAATTTTATTGATCAATATTTTTAAATTCTTTTAATTTTATTTTATTTGTATCATTCTATAGGTTAGTTATTTTATTACAATTTCAAATTTCTTTTTAAGATTTTAGGCGCCTTAGCATCAGAAACCGCGATAAATAAACCATTAATTTAGTAAAACCTACTTATACAGTTGATTACATTTGCCCCGGTAAAAATTTGTAGAAATTTTAAATAAGTGAGCGGTTATTAATTTCGTCTGTTAGGAATCACACTCTTCAAACTCAACAGAAAATCAGTGATTGTAGTTTTCAATTTAAAAAAAGAAAATGATATAAATGCACTTATCGTTAATTTAAAAAAAAAATTTATCCAAATATTTTCGTCCTTTGCAAAGGATCTTAGAAAAGCTTTAGAAATTTTTAAACCATTTTAAACTGTTCCGATGAATTAGAAATCTACAAATTAAAAACAGTTCAGGCACTGCGAAAGAAAAATATACTAATTATATTTAAAAAAATTACATGTGTCGGGTAATACCCAATATTAAATAAGGGTAATAACAAAAGGTTGTACGTATCTAACTCTTACGGATTTTTGCTGATTTTTGACTAAGAGTTAGATACGTACAATATTATTGTTAGAAAGCTTATGAGATTCTCCGTTTAACGGCAAATAAAAACTTAAGTGGTGCCATTTGAAAAAATAAAGTTATCCATAAATTTAGGGAGTTCAATTGTAGGTGGACACCCAGCTATAGTTAGCACATGTAATGCATATTAAAACTGCGAAATCGCAGTTGGGTAAATTCCAGGATAACTGAGTTATTTAATTTTTTCGAAAAGTTAATTTTTCCGGAAAAAATGAAATAATGCAAAAACCCTCCATTTTAGACACTATATATAATGCATAAAGTCACATTCGAATTTCCCAAGAAATCCAAATTTGTAATGAAACACCCTGTATAAACGAAAATAATTTTAAAATATGCAGTTCATTGATTTGCACAACTTTTAGTGCAAATGTTTTTTTCTAACCTAATATTTTTCGAGATATCCACCTTTCTCGCACTAATGGGCACCCCGTATATTTTAAGAAAAATTTAAAATATTGAGGGTTTTATATTTACAATTTCGTACTACTATTACGTATTATAAATATAAAAAAATTGATAACTAATAATTAATTTTTGCAACATTATAAACATTTTGTGTATTCTTTGTTATAAAAATAGCAAACATTTTGTTGTCACTATCACATTCTTCTGAATGTGACCAGATACATTCATAAAACTTTTATTTTTCTAATTTGCTAATCTACGAATCTACTTCTGAAAACAATTTGTGATAATTAACATGTCAAAACCATACAACAACAAATTAGTATTGGCTTAACTATGTATAAATTATAATTAAAATCATTTAAAATTTACCGGTACATAAAGCAATGGAGCAATCATTGCTCAATTTCATTTTAATTATTAATACAATAGAAGTTAATTTTAAAGTAATTTCATTGCATAATATAATTTTTAAATAACATCTCAGAAAATATTGCGCCTTTTACAAAAGTCCCATAGCATAACTCACTCATAAGTCATTCTTGGTCTCATCTGGTCTATAGATTTACGAGGTGTGACAATTAAGTAATAAGACTGATTTTATTGCCGCTCTTGTGGTAAATCTACGACCCTTCCCCTTCACCGGCATTCTTCCCCTTTCCATTGATATGTTTACCAACGCTCTAACTTGTTTAGTTCGCCTGCTGTGCCGTGTTTAGTAGACGTGTGTTGGTAGTGCTCGTAACGAAAACGGAAAAGCAAAATCTAGACCAACGCGTTGCGATAAAATTTTGCCTCAGATTGCGAAAAAAGCTTCGAAAACGTACGCTAAAATCGTAAAAATGCATGGTGATAGTTCTCTCAGTCGTGCCCAGGTATTTCGATGGCTTAAACGATGATCATTACCTTTTGTGATGGCCGTGGAATCGTCCACATAGAATTTATTCCACCGGGGCAAACCGTAAATTAAATCTACTATTGCCAAGTACTCGAAGTATTGCAAAAACGAGTCAACAGGGTGTGCCCAAACATCGCAAATAACTGGATCTTCATCACGACAACGCTCCGTCCCACACCGCTCTCAACGTGTATTTGGCTTATAAAGGGATCGTCGTGTTGCAACAGCCGCCTTATTTGCCCGATATGTCGCTCTGTGACTTTTTTCTGTTCCCTAGAGCAAAAGCGTTCCAGAAATCTTACAAAGCGTGGAAAACGCGCTGAGAATCGTTGTATAGCTGCTCAAGGGACTACTTTAAAGGGATGGCAGAGTAGTAGAATAATTTTCAAACATACGGTTTTTATGGAATCAGTCTTATTACTTAATTGTTGCACCTCGTAGAGCATAGGTATAGCGTTACATTTACGATCGTTATTCTGTATGCTGCTTTTGACATTCGCAACGTAAATTACTGTTAATTCATTATGCGAACGAAGAAATCTAAAGTGTAAGTACGAAAATAAAATGAGAATTAATTAATGCCGTGTAATTAACTTGACATTTAATTGAAATTGGTAAGATTAAAATTTTGTGACTTCAACTTATGATTTACATCCTAAAACACTAAATTATTAATGTACCCAATAAAAATGAAATGTTTATTTGAGTTATCGCATAAATTACCACTGAAAATGTGTAATTTATTATCAAATTATTATGAATAGAAGACGTTTACGAGAATTTCTCGCTGAAAACAGAACACAGCACTCGTTTATTCAGACAAAATAAAATTCTAATGAAGTTGCGAGTAATCCTACAACTTCAATTTATTAGTGTAAAACGGTGTTAATTTTGTACAATGGCAAAAAAAATATATTTTCCTGACAATATGGTGGGAGTACTAAAAACCTTTCAAAAAGACGAATGTACTTGAACAGAACAAGCTCCTCGAAATCCAGTCAAACTCATCGGCGTGAATGGGGTCGTAAAAGTAAAATTATCGTTAAATAGAACCACCCGTAGCTCCCTTTTGTGTGATGCTGAAAATCAGGATGGTATGCATATTTTACAAGTGTAATTGAGTTCAGTACTCAACTTCTTCTCACCAATTTCCACATTTTTGTTTAAGTTATTCCTACTTCCGGTATCATCACGATTTAGTTTGCATAAATACATGGCAAGAAATCTGAAAAATTGGTCTTATTATTTAAATACAAAAACCGCAATTCCAAAAACGCGTCATTGGTACTGTCAAATATTTTTCAATTTTAACGAATAAAGGACATTGGAAAATTAATAATTTCGTAAAACAATGTGAGTTAATTAAGGGTTAAATTAAATCATTAACGGTAATAATTATGAATACGCTCTCGCCGCAAGCACTTGATGTTGGATCGACAGATATCGACAATTCAGTTTCCGACAATATTGTTCCAATGTTAGATTTATGGAATATAAACAAATTAATTAATTAACAAACTTCATTATTAGCATTATTTGCTAACTTTAAACTTTTTTTTTAAATCAAATAGCATTTTAAAGTAAACAAAAGTACTGAAAGAATTTATTTAATTTTCATTTTGGCTTTTTAAACGATTTTCATTATGTCGTCGTGCAAAATTAAAATTTTAATGCGAACGTGATGTAGATGCAGCTTAAATTTAATTCATTTCTCTCTATGCAATTGTGCCTGCATCTTTACTATGTTTACAAATCTGACTGCATTTATAGTTTTTTGTTTCTGACTAAAAAATGTTCAAAACTTTGTTTTAAAAATCTTTTTAAGCATGGAATAACTTCACAGGCTCAGACGAAATAAAGTTTGGATAGTAGGTTTCAATCTACTTCAACTATAAGGTAGGTATTAAGATAATTGTAAGAGACATTGACAAGTTGAGCAGATTTTCTGAACATTTCACAACGTTTTTTTTTAGTTAGTTTTATTTTTTTCAAACAGTTCTCAAATGGAATAAAAAAATTATAAAAACTGCATGAAAATGATAATTTAAACACGTTTTGATGACTAAGCAACAACTTAAAAAAAAACTAATAATAGTGCCACTGATTATTTGATACTAGCAGACGATGATGTGACTAGATACTAGTGCCACTAGTGTCAGTTTGCTGATGATAGATTTATCACCGAAAGACATGTCTGACATGTGGTTATGTGATTTCTTGTGCGATTTTTAATTTATGATTTATTTTTCAGATAGACACAAATAAAAGGGAGTTTTTCCGTTCCAACGCAGAAACAAGTACATTACTGCCCTCAGACCATCTACGGCTACTGGCATTGTGCAATTGATTCTTCATTAGCATCGCCTCAATAGAAACTTATTTGAAGTTACTGACACAGTTAATGACGGTCCTAGACTGTTGCTGATTTTTTATAGTTTTTTGATGAGGACACGTTATAAAATAAATCAAAAAGTAATCACAGTCAAAACACTAATCAAAACTATAATCATGACGTCTCACACTTTATCTTGCAAAAGCATACAGATTATATGCAGAACTAATGAGAAGAGTACTTACAAATATGTTACATAGACATATCACACGTTCAATTGAGCCACGAAATAATAAAATATACATGGCGATTCATGACTAATGCCTCGGAGTTTTACGGAGAAACGGCATATATTTGTTAACTTTTATTACAGCTTTATTATGTAAGTCAACAAGGACTACATTTTAAAAACATTTGTAAGTATACAAGATGCCCCAAAACAAAATGGCGTTGAGTTTTTTTTAATAGAACACACTCTCTCTCTCTCTATATATATATAAATATATATATAATTGCATTTTCGAATTCTACTTAAAAATTAAGTTTCACAGAATGTAATAAGTTCATTTTTTTTAAACTGTAAGATTTTAGAAAAATACGAATATATCATTATTAAAATAATTACAACAAATTTATTCTTAAGTTTCAGTAAAAGACTATTCCCTTAGCCTATTCATTTATTGACTAATAAGAATCGTGTTACAGGGTGTTTATGATTTCGGTCTAGGGCAGTTTGGCGCGACCATTTCGATGCGGGCCAGTTGGTTGCGGCCATTTTGGTGTCGGGACGTTTCGGTTCCGGGCCAAAGAATTGAGAGAAGTTGTAAGTGAGAAATGTATAATGGAAGCTATATGCGCTCAACAAAAAACTGGTTATCGATGAAAAATAACGCTTCGCAAAATTATTTAATTAAATAGTAATTTCTAATATAATAAAACCTACACAACTTTCGTTGGGACACCACTAATTGGATTACGTAATAATGAGATCAATTAAATTAATTCGCGGATTAAATTAATTGGGTCGCAAGCTAATTTCGCGGATTAAATTAATTGGGTCGCGATTAAATCCGCGGGCTTAATTCGCGGTTTATAGCGACCTAATTAAATTCTGGTTTTCTTGCTAATCTTTGAAATTTACCCACATCAACCGGGGCTTGAATCTCAGATCGTCGGAGTCCGCCAGTACACGTGATCTAGACTGATAATTGGTCCATGATTGATCAAGTCATGAACTAATTAAACCGCGGATTAATTTTGATCTTTCAGGACGTGCCGACTGTATGTCGGGGTCAATCCTTCGATCAAATTACCTCGCGTATTCAATCGGTACAGGTGATTTTTTTACCAAACTAAAAAACAGCCCTGAAGATCGAATCTGGGCGGCCCGGTCGACAAGCGGAGTCTTAATCCACTTGACCACCGAAGGGTTTGTTGGAAAATAGTTGGAGGTTGTATTTGATAGTTTGCATATGCAATATAAGATTGTTAAACATGGATGGGATTTGAACCCGTCTACTTGGAGAATGTTATTGAACACAATTAAAAGAAAACGACGGCGTGATACAATATGGAGTGTTATAATTAAACATCAAAAACTATAAAAACCATTTATTAATTCTATAGCTACTTATTGCTACACTAATTTTGAAGTACCGGTGATGTTGGCTGTGTGGGAGCGTCGTAGATGGAGTCTGTGGAGGGCATTGCAGAAATATTTAATAAAATAAAAAGATCAAGAATAATTTTAAGTACTAACCGCCCGAGTCGGAATTTTCATCTAAAACACTTGTGGCATCTTCAACTACATCGGATAAAAATAATTAAGTCAAATGTACATAATTCGGCGTAAGGTACTTACTCATTGCTAAAAATGCCTCCATGTGTTCTATTTGCCGCATTTCCTCGGCTTCGATTGAAGCTGTCATAAAAAAAAAGTTAATTTTTATCGAATAATATGTTTTTGTTATTACCATTGACATAAATGACTCGGGTTCTAACACGTGGCTCGTCTTCTATATCCAGGTGTGGTGGCCCTGGTTGATCGCGGTTAACGGTTATGTGCCTTATTTGTGGTCGGTACATACTATTTTCAAAAATAAGTTTTATATTGCATCACATGTAAAACTGGTTAAACAAAAATGATTAAAAGTACTTACGTTTTTAAATTGTATTAACTGTTTAAAATGTGACCCGTTTTGTACCTCTCCACACAAAGCACAACTCCTATCTAAAATATTTTAGAAAAAGTGCTGCTTCTTCTTGCTGAAACAAGGATTCTCAGAAAAGCAATTTGTTGTTTTAGGAAAGTGCACTTTAAGTGCGTATTAATTGACTCTTTTGTTAGTGACTGCGTAATTTTGCAAATTTTCTACAGAAACTTACATGATTGTCATACTCCTGGTCGTTTTTATTAAGCTGAATTATTTTTACAATCTAATTCATCGATTAAATTTATCGGATTGGTTGATCTATTACATAGTTAATTAGAGGAGTTAACTTTATTTGAGTTTTGGTCGAGTATACAGCATAAAATCGAGTTTTGGCATGTTTTCAACAGATCAAAAAACCGTTTTGTTTGATTGTTAACAAAATCAAGCGGGCTGCAAGTTTCAACAAGTTCAAACTAATAAATCAAAGCCATTAAAGAAGGTGAAGTAAATACTTTATGTATTTGTGTAAGGGTTAGTGCTTAATATTTTAGTTTTAGTGTTTCTTGTGTAAACTTACTGTTAAAAATCGCTACTAATAATAAAATGTTTGAAAGAAAAATGAAGAAAAGTATGGAGCGAAAATTTAAACGCCCTAAGCCTGTAAGTACTCTGAGCTCTCTTTAAAAGTATGTTTTAACTGCAATATTTTATGCTAGCAAAAAGTTAGTTCTAACTTTATTATTTCATACCAACAATAAATTTCTAAATTATAGATTAAACGGATCAAGCTGGAACAAGTCGATGACATGAAGCGCCGAAGCCTTGAAATGGTGATTACAAAGCAGATGAGCGCGTGTTCAGAGAAGAAGTAATTCCTAGTTATGGGGTTGAAGCAAGCGCCGGGGTTGCTCACGAGCAGGAATAGAACAACAAGAGGAAAAGGTTGCTAGCGGAGACGCAAGTTCCTTTAAATAACAGCGGAAGCAAATGGGTTTCTATTGGTTTGGACCCGTTTTGTAACTTCCAGCCTGTGGTGCGTATTACAAAATCTAAAATCGATCTGGGTGTGACGCTGACAAAATCATCTGACGAAGAATTTTCAAAGGAGTTTGGTGCCATTTTAGACGGGATGAAGAATGACGCATTACCAGTTACTTATTTTGCTAATTATCAGATAACCCTTATTTGCCGTAAAGAAATGTGTAAATTTACCCAGGTAAAGCCAGCAATGACTTCTTTGAATTATACATTATGCATCAAAGTTTAAATAACTTTTTCAAGATGGAACAGTTTATAACAAACGTGTTATCCGATGTTTCCAAAATGGGGTGTAAATTTGAAACATTTTGTGATGATGTTGTGGAGTCCGTTTTAAGTAGTAGTAGTGTAGAAAACGCAATTGAAAATAATTTAAAGTCTAAGCAAGGCGATGATAATTTGCTGCACGAGTTGTATTATAAATTTAAAAATTTTGTGATTAATAGCGTTAAGGATTTAATTAGTTTGTGTAATCAAAATGCGCAACCTTTGTGTTAATGATCATGTAATAACTGATAGTATTTTTAACACCCCCCACTACATTTCTTTTAAGCAAATAAATGACATATAAACTAAAAACGAACGTGTTGTGTTTAGTTCATACTGAGTGAATAATCTATAAAAGTTAAGATGATTTACTAGTTTCAACATTCTTTCTCTGCTATCATTACAGGGCCCTCCGGCAGTGGTAAATCTTATGTATAAGTTCCGATGGTACAAGAACCATTTTCTTCGTATGCTCCATATCTTTTAAATTAATTAAAAATGCTTCCTAATACACCTCCCAGTAGAGGACCTATACTCTGTATACTATTGGCGCGGAGAAATAAATCATAATTGCTTGAAATAATTCTTTATTTTCTTGTGAAAGCGGTACTTCTACGGTTAAGTAAAAACCAATAAATTCTAACCAAAATACGATCATTGTGCCGCTCTTGCAGCATATCGACCCATCTAGGGTCTGAGAACAATAGGTTAATCTGTGCAAACACGTTGCCATCAGCTCAGGTACTGACGAAACAAGAATCATAGCCGTAGATGTGGGTATTATACCAAGATACAAAAATAATGGTATTTAATACGTAAGAAGTAAAATTTGTAATGTAATCTACTGTACAAATAAAATATATAACATATAACCAAATAATAATTCATATCAAGGTAGATTTTACTATTATAATATATATTTACCTACTAAAAATATGATTTTCCAAACGTATCAGGTACCTACGCCACTGCAATACGGGAGATTCGATAATTCTGACAGGTTTATTACTCCGCGCCAATAGTATACAGAGTATAGAATGAGCGGAAGAAAAGCACCACCTTCTTGTACCAGTAATTGCCTCTTTTTTTTACTGGCTCTCCTTTTTATACTAACCGTCTTAATATTTTTTTATGACGAGAGAGCCAACCTTTTTCAGAACTTGATAGCGGTACTTTTCCTGTTAACGCATTTATGATACACTCACAAATGCAATGAATTTGTTTGTCGTTTATACATTTAAGTAAAGCAGTGCGCTTCTTACTGCCTACCTTTGACAGAGCTCGAAGCAGTCTAAAGTCATCAGAAACAACGCAAAATAACGTTTTGTCTCAGCTAGACGATGAAATGCATAAAGTTTTCGAATCAAAACTACCAGATCGCAATAAATAGCAAGAATATAACCAAGTCCTTCAGAGGTATTTACATTTTGCGGGTGAAACCCGGCGTCCTATTAGTATGACTATTGAATCACAATCAAAGAGTCTCTCAAACACCAAAATTTTAAACACGTTACCTCCTATGTATAAAAATAAAGCAGAAAATCTCATTAATTATTTAACCGCCGTGGGCGATATAAATTGGGATAAAAACGGTATCGTCGCAATAAAAGGAGCCTTTGTCAAATATAATTGATTTAGTGCACGACACGTTAAGACCTAGAAAAACTACCAGTCCAAAGAAATGGCAACATTTTGCAACATACATGAGGGAGATTAACGTGCCTCATGAATTAATAGGTAACAGTAAACGTCATGATATTTCATCTTCTTCTCGAGCACCCCCGACACAACCAAGGACTAGACGGTTAAAAACAGCGGAAAAAGAAAAAGTTTTACACGACGATTATAGTGGGATCATTTAAAGCTTTAACATGGATTTGGATACTATTTATTACGACCCCTCACACCCATCAGGGTATGCTGGTGCAGATTCATTATTTTCAAGTGTGAAAGATTGTGGGCGGTATAACGATGTTCAGCACTGGTTGCGACAACAAGATGCTTATACCGTACATAAACCTGTTAGAAAGCGGTTCCCCCAAAATAAATACATCGTAAGTAACACTTTTGAATTATGGCAAGCATACCTCTGTGATATGAGAACTTTAGCTAAGTACAATGATGGTTATAATTTTATACTGACTGTGATTGATGTGTTTAGTAAAGTGTCGAGGGTGAGAATACTTAAAACAAAAACAGCTAAAAGTATAATTGTAGAGTTTTTCAGCATATTTGACGAATCCAGTAAAACGCCGATGAATATTTAGACTGACAGAGGTAAAGAGTTTGTATCCGACAGTGTTCAGAACTATTTTAAAAAACGAGACATAAACTTTTACGTGGCCAATAACCCCGATGTAAAAGCATCAATAGTTGAAAGATTTAACAGAGCTCTTAAAACGCGTATGTGGAGATACACATACGAACTCGTACAGATACCTAGACGTATTGCAGGACCTCGTGAGGTCATACAATAACCGATACTATTCTAGTATCAATATGGCTCCCAGTAATGTAAATGACGGAAATATTTTGCAAGTGTGGCAAAACTTATATTCTAAAGGAGTGGGGGTTAAACGAAAACCTAAATTAAAAATAGATCAACACGTAAGAGTTAGTAGAAACAAGCAGGTTTTCGAAAAAGGATACGAAACTAGTTGGAGCGAGGAGATTTTTAAATAATTCAGGTTGTCGGTAGAAAGCCCCTTGTGTACAGATTAGTCGATTTGAATGAAAAAATTATAGAAGGAACTTTTTACGAAGAAGGACTTCAACCAGTGGATATAAATTTAAATACCGTGTATAAAATAGAACAAGTATTTAAAGAAAAAGGACGTGGTAAAAACGAGAGGTGTCTGGTAAAGTGGAGAGGTTATCGTGATAAATTTAATTTGTGGATTCTTGCGTCAGATATTAAATAGATATGAATTCAGAGAATGAATTTTACTTGACGTTGTTGAGTAATAATTCTATGAGCTATTTTCCCGATAACACAACAGCAACTTTCACTACACAGTTGCCGAAGCGTTGGGTAGTTGGTGTATCAGAAATTCAGTACCCGTGCTCATTCACCACAGCTAGCGACGTTGATGCATTTATTTATTATAAAACCAATAATCCTACTCCCGGAATATATCTGGAAAAAGTAATAAAAGCTGCAACCGATACCTTTCTACGAAATCCAGCAATACACACTTACAAGGGCATGGGATGGCACATTGTTCGCTTTTCATCTGGAAATTATGAAACTATTGATGAAATAATTACGGAAATAAATAATAATGATAAAATAGGTAGTGTTGCAGCTTTTTTAATATCATAAATTTACAAGACGTGTATCAATAAAATTAAAAAGAGAGCTTGTAGTGTTTGGATTTTCACAAAAATTGATCTTGCAGTTGGGGTATAAACCATATCAAAACATCGTTGAAAATTCTCTTCCACAGCATTCAGTAGGGGTTTGGATTGGATTGCCTTCACAAATGTTTGTTTATTGTGACGTTGTCAAACCTCAATTTGTTGGTGATATTTTATCACCGCTTCTCAGAGTTGTTATTGTTACCTCTGATAATTACAACTACGGTTGTCATAAAAACACCGTGTTTTCACTTGTACACTACATGCCTGTGATGCGAAAGGAGTTTGAAAATATAGAAATAAATAAAAGGACCGAAACAGGCGCGATTATGCCATTTGAGTTTGAAACGTTAAGTTTAAAACTTCACTTTAAAAAACACGTGTAAATATGGGATGTCCTTATCAGCAGTATTATTTAAACTAGGCTGGGAACGGTATTGGCGTTATCTATAGAGGCGCACCTTATCAGCGTGGGCATGGGATTGGGAGCTGGTTGGGCGGAATATTTCGAAGCATTTTACCCCTTTTCAAATCAGGCGTTCGAAATGTTGGAAAAGAAGCATTAAAGGCTGGTACAAACGTTTAAGGCGATCTTATTATTGGCGAATCGGCCAATCAAAGAATCATTCCAAAATCGTACAGGGGAAGCAGAACGCAATGTCAAGCGAAAAGCTTATAATAAAATAGATACTCTAATAACTGGCTCGGGATATAAAAAGCGACGCGTCGTTCCTGAGATTCAGTCTTTGGTTAAAACTGTTAAGAAACCATCGAGGGCTAAAACAACCTCTTTAGCAACATCCTATATTGATATATTTGGAAAGAAATAATGGCATTTCTTCACGCTCACTCCTGCGAGTGAATTATAATTAACGCTTAGTATGAAATGCACCTCGATAGCAGGATCCACAAGTATTTTGAAAAATGACGCAGAGTTTATAATTACCGAAGTTTGCGTTAAATTATTTTGCTGACCAAATTTACCCCAAAAACTGTTTAACATTAATTTTGAGAGAAAACGCAATCCATCATTTTTATCAATTTTTGATTTATTTAGAGAAACCCCCTGAACAACCCACCCGTTTTATTTACACTACTATATTTAACCACTTTATACTCCCATATTTCATACAACTCGAGGATCTTATAATTTAATTTTATAGCCTTACAGCTCATCGGCAACGTATGTACTTTCAAAACTACGGTCTTGTTCATTATGACAGCAATCACCCTCACTACCAAGTTCAGCACACTTGCGACACAATAAAAACATCAGTTTACCATGCATTCTGCAAGGTAGCACAGGGCGGTAAAGTTTTTTAGAGGCAGAACTCTACATTTGATTAAACCTTCGGTTGTGTCAAGGGATAACATGGAGCAACGTTCATGTCCGATATGTATAATCGGGTGTCCGATAGGGTACTTGCAATATTTATTTACATACGGATACAGCGAACAAACATCAAAATAATGTCCCCCCCCTGCACATTTATAATACAGTTTAATAGAGTTTGTTTGCCCACCGAAAAACGCGTCACGAGGATTAAGTGAATTGGTTTTTAGAATATTTAAATTATCGATAAAAGCGCGAGCATCCGTGTTATCGTTTAAAAATTTTGCAAAGTCACACACCCACACCTCATGCAAATTATACCCCAGATTTTTAACCCGTGCCGACCGCGCTGCTGTATATTCGCGTCTTAAAAACATTGAACTAGACTTATTTGTTGTGATATTATCTAGAGGAGTTTGAACAGAGTAACATCGTTCGCAGTAATGCCAATAACACCCTAAAAATTCAAATACCGTATTGGTTTTGGCGCTATAACTGTCTACCAATATACCTTCAGGAAGCCTATGCTCTCGAGCTCTTACACTATGCTGCATGCTTACGTTTAGGCTGTGCTCCATCCATAAAAGCCATAACGCTATTAATCACAAAATTTTTAAATTTATAATACAACTCGTGCAGCAAATTATCATCGCCATGCTTAGACTTTAAATTATTTTCAATTGCGCTTTCTACACTACTACCACTTAAAACGAACTCCACAACATCATCACAAAATGTTTCAAATTTACACACCATTTTGGAAACATCGGATAACACGTTTGATATAAACTGTTCCATCTTGAAAAAGTTATTTAAACTTTGATGCATAATGTATAATTCAAAAAATCATTGCTGGTAGCTGGCTTTACATGGGTAAATTTACACATTTCTTTACCGCGAATAAGAGTTATCTGATAATTAGCAAAATAAGTAACTGGTAATGCGTCATTCTTTATCCCGTCTAAAATGGCACCCAACTCCTTTGAAAATTCTTCGTATGATGATTTCGTCAGCGTTACAGCCAGATCGATTTTAGATTTTGTAATACGCACCACAGGCTGGAAGTCACAAAACGGGTCCAAACCAATAGAAACCCATTTGCTTCCGTTGTTATTTAAAGTAACTTGCGTCTCCGCTAGCAACCTTTTCCTCTCGTTGTTCCATTCCTGCTGGTGGGCAACCCCGGTGCTTGCTTCAACCCCATAACTAGGAATTACTTCTTCTCTGAACACGCGCTCATCTGATTTTGTAATCACCATTTCAAGGCTTCGTCGCTTTATGTCATCGACTTCTTCCAGCTTGATATGTTTGATCTATAATTTAGAAATTTATTGTTGGTATGAAATAATAAAGTTAGAACTAACTTTTTGCTAGCATAAAATATTGCAGTTAAAACATACTTTTAAAGAGAGCTCAGAGTACTTACAGGCTTAGGGCGTTCAAATTTTTGCTCCATACGTTTCTTCATTTTTCTTTCAAACATTTTTTTTTCAAACATTTCATTATTAGTAGCCATTTTTAACAGTAAGTTTACACAAGAAACTAAAATGCACTAACCCTTACACAAATATATAAAGTATTTACCCCACTTTTTTTAATGGCTTTGATTTATTAGTTTGAACTTGCAGCCCGCTTGATTTTGTTAATAATCAAGCAAAATGCTTTTTTGATCTGTTAAAGACATGCCAAAACTTGATTTTATGCTGTATACTCGACCAAAACTCGAATAAAGTTAACTCCTCTAATCAACTATGTAATAGATCAACCAACCCGATAAATTTAATCGATGAATTAGATTGTAAAAATAATTCAGCTTAATAAAAACGACCAGGAGTATGACAATCATGTAAGTTTCTGTAGAAAATTTGCAAAATTACGCAGTCACTAACAAAAGAGTCAATTAATACGCACTTAAAGTGCACTTTCCTAAAACAACAAATTGCTTTTCTGAGAATCCTTGTTTCAGGAAGAAGAAGCAGTACTTTTTTCTAAAATATTTTAGATAGGAGTTGTGCTTTGTGTGGAAAGGTACAAAACGGGTGTTTTCAAAAATCACATTTTAAACAGTTAATACAATTTAAAAACGTAAGTACTTTTAATTATTTTTGTTTAACCAGTTTTACATGTGATGCAATATACAACTTATTTTTGAAAATAGTGTGTGCCGACCACATCTGGATATAGAAAACGAGCCACGTGTTAGAACCCGAGTCATTCGAAGCCGAGGAAATGCGGCAAATAAAACACATGGAGGCATTGTTAGCAATGAGTAAGTACCTTACGTCCAATTATGTACATACGACTTAATTATTTTTATCTGATGTAGTTGAAGATGCAACAAGTGTTTGGGATGAAAATTCCGACTCGGACGGTTAGTACTTAAAATTATTCTTGATCTTTTTATTTTATTAAATATTTCTGCAATGCCCCTCACAGACTCCATCTACGACGCTCCCACACAGCCAACATCACCGGTACTTCAAAATTAGTGTAGTAATAAGTAGCTGTAGAATTAATAAATGGTTTTTATAGTTTTTGATGTTTAATTACAACACTCCATATCGTATCACGCCGTCGTTTACTTTTAATTGCGTTCAATAAAACTCTCCAAGTAGACGGGTTTGAATTTCATCCTTGTTTAACAATCTTATATTGCATATGCAAACTATCAAATACAACCCACAACTATTTTCTAACAAGCCCTTTGGTGGTCAAGTGGATTAAGTCTCCGCTTGTCGACCGGTCGGGGTTCGATCCCTAGGGCTGTTTTTAGTTTGGTAAAAAAAATGACGTGTACCGAGGTAATTTGATCGATAGGATTGACCCCGACATACCGTGGGCACGTCTTGAAAGATCAAAATTAATCCGCGGTTTAATTGGGTCATGATTTGATCAATCATGGACCAATTATCAATTTAGATCACGTGCACTGGCGGACTCCGACGATCTGAGATTCACGCCCCGGTTGATGTGAGTAGATTTCAAAGATTACCGAGAAAACCAGAAATTAATTAGATCGCTATAAACCGCGGAATTAAACCCGCGGATTAAACCCGCGGATTAAACCCGCGGATTAAATGGCGGATTAAATCCGCGGATTTAATCGCGACCCAATCAATTTAATCCGTGAAATTAGCTCGCGACCCAATTAATTTAATCCGCGAATTAATTTAAATGATCTAATTATTCAGTAATCCAATTAGTGGTGTCCCAACACTACTTTCGTTTAAACAATATTTTGATCTGATGCTTAATCGCAAATGTACATTAATCATATGACCTTTATATCTTGGTTTATACTAATTATTAAAAAAATAGCAAATAATCCAACAACAATTAAATTGGATCAACTGTCCATTTGTGGAATTGTGTGATTGTATCATTTTTGTTCTTTTTAATTAATTGTATTAACAAATTTCAAATACTTCGCACCAAACTGGTCCCAACCCTGAAACGGCCGCACCGAACCGCCCTATACTAGAACATTGTGACTGTAATAATTGGCTTATTTTATATAGAACAACCTGCATAGCTTACCGTATAGCTTATGCAATTATATACAGGGTGTCCTATTTATACAATATACTTTAGTATGTTACACAGATGATTCCTTGCACAAAATAATTTATTAATTGAACACTGACTTTTTAAAAAAACGTAAATATTGGAATTGTTTTACAAAAAATCCTGGACCAGTATGGGTTAATAAAAATGATTTAAACTAATTCACACGAATAATTTAAACTACAATGAGGAAATTTTATTGAGCTTGGGAAGTTGGTGATTATGTTTGAACAAAGCTAATAGTTTCCGGTAACTAATGCAAATTTAAACAAAATAAATCTCGACCACAAACTTATTTAACAGTCAAAATTATGGACTTTCATGAGGTAACGATCTACCAATTGTATAAGAAGCGTTATGCCTAAAGAATGTAAAGAATTCAGACAAAGAAATACAAACCTCAGCGATGCGCTGACAATAAGGAAGGCCAATTACGGCAACCTTATCACGTCAGCACGTGTATGAAATTGAGCCAGTCTTATCCAACTCGTATTACACATCCGCGTTCGTGATGATCAACACCAACAACCGCCATGGACATCGTCAACATCTACACTACTGTCAAACTCGCCTTTTTTATTTTCACCACGGTGTATCGTACATTGATTTAGGCTGAAAAATTGATTAATCAATTTCAGCATCTTACAAAAAACCCGCCAGATGATATGCCACAACCGCTAAAACATCCATTAACTATACAGGCTGTTTCACGACGAGCTTACCCTATCTATATATTGGAAACTAATACGATTTCTATAAAAATTTGCATAGATGGATAACAAGCTATGGCAAATTTATGGAAAATATTTTGACAGACGTGCCACTTCTGGTTATACCGGAAATAAACAGTAACTTTGTTATTTTAAATAGAACGCCCGGTATATTATTAACTTTTCGGATTCTACGTTTGATTTTAATGTCACTTTGTGTAGAATGTTCTATTACCTAGAAGTTATACTTTTCGAGATATTCTTTTTTTTAATGGAAAATTGACAGGTGCAGACCTAAATATTAAAAATTCTGTGTGAACATTCGCAACACCAAATAAAAATTATCTTGTAGGGTTAATTAGTAGAAAGATTGAGGTAATTGGTGACAAGTCGAAACTGCTTTTTTATTATACAGGGTTCTTAAAAAGTGATGAAAAGTTCAACTTCAGAAATGTCAAATATCTTCATTTTTTTAAATGAAACTACCATATTTTTATTCATTCATGTAATTCTACAAAAAAACAAAGGAAGTTTATGTTCACTACCCTATAACCAAATTTAAACGTTTTTGAGATATAAACATGTATTTAAAAATTTTAATTATTTCTGCCGTACTGTTGCTTATTATAAGTAGGTCATGTTATTTATATTATTTTAGCAGGCTGTTAATGTAGCTGTCATATTTAAATAGTATTAAATGTCATTAATTGTGGTTAATCGCTTCTTTATAAAGTGATAGAAATGGCTCGTTTGGAACTAAACAATGAAGATTATCTAAATTTACTTTTAATACATGGTGAATGTGATAGAGTTGTTAATAGGACATGTACTTTATTTGCTACACGATAACCAGATCGACCACAACCCACCCGCGACACAGTGAAAAGAATACTAAACAATTTAACACAATTTGGTTGTTTTCAAGCAAAAGTTAAGAAAGCGAAGCCTGTTGTTGAGAATAATCACAATGAAGTTAATATTCTTGGATACTATGCTGCTTATCCCGAAGCGTCATTATGTTGTGTTGCCAGAGATTTAGGTGTACCAATGAGATCTATCCAATGAATTTAAAAAAAAACATATGTTTCATCCCTATTCTTTTAACTTAGTTCAAAGTTTAAAGGAAACAGACTATAATAAGCGAATAGAGTTTGCAGAATTCGTGTTGATAAAATGTCAAGAAGATAATGAACATTTGAAGAATATTATATGGTGCGACGAATCAACATTTACAAAAAACGAAATGTTTAACAGGCACAATTCGCATTACTGAAGCGAAGAAAATCAACACTTAACAAGAGTACGTGGTTTTCAAAAGCAATGGGACTTTAATGTCTTTTCTGCGATCAAAGATAACCAGGTTGTAGCACTCCACTTCTATGATGGGAACTTAAATGGTTAGGAACTGTGGTAACATAATTTTTTATTTTCTATAAGCTACTTTTATAGGTCAAAGATATCTCAACATATTGAGAGAATTAAAAACAAATTATTTAGATCGTTTACCACCGCAAGATTTTGGAAAAATATTTTTTCTTCACGATGAGCACCTTCTCACAGTTCCAGAATGGTAAACCAATTTTTAGATGAGACGTTTGACGATAGGTGGATAGCTAACAATGGTCCTTTTCGGTGGCCTCCTCGTTCACCAAACATAACACCTTTAGATTTTTTTTATATGGGGCTACATAAAAAATAAAGTGTATTCCCATCCACTTACAACAAAAGAAGACTTAGAGTTTTCAATGCATTTAATTCTCTCCCTGCAACAATGATCAGGCGGTGCAACAAACGAAGGTGTAATAAGAAGGGTTTACGGGCGTAATTTTGAGCACTTGTTATAAGTTCTTGTAATTTACGTATGTAAAATTACATACATACAAAAACACGGCCTACTTATAATAAGCAACAATACGGAAGAAATAATTAAAATTTTTAAATACATGTTAATATCTCAAAAACGTTTAAGTTTGGTTATAGGGTAGTAAACATAAACTCCCCTTGTTTTTTTTTGTAGAACTACATGAATGAATAAAAATATGGTAGTTTCATTTAAAAAATGAAGATATTTGACATTTCATCACTTTTTAAGAACCCTGTATAATAAAAAAGCAATTTTCGACTTATCACCAAGTACCTCGATTTTCCTACTAATTAACCCTACAAGATAATTTTTATTGGTGTTGGGGATGTTCACACAGAATTTTTAATATTTAGGTCTGCACCTGTCAATTTTCTATTGAAAAAATGAATATCTCGAAAAGTATAACTTTTAGGTATATAATATTCTGCAAAAAGTAACATTAAAATTGAACGTAGAATCCAAAAAGTTAATAATATATAGGGTGTTCTATTTAAAATAACAAAGTTGCTGTTTACTTCCGGTATAACCGAAAATGGCACGTCTGTCAAAATATTTTCCCTAAATTTGCCATAGCTTGTTATCCATTTATGTAAATGTTTATAAAAATCGTATGAGTAGTTCCCAATATATAGATAGTGTAAGCTCGTCGTGAAACAGCCTGTATAACAGCTGCAACATTCAGAAATACCACAATTGCTGCAACCGACCAAGAAACCGCTACTTTAGAAAACCAACCGATTAAAGACAGACCTACATCTTTGTTACGGCATAGTTGGTCACAATCAAATTTCCAAACATATTTTTCACATAATTCAGTTCATCATTTGGATCAAGTTGTCTTTTTTTCTTAAGAAAATAAAACTACTAAGTAACTTTAATCAGCATATCTTTTAATACCAAGATAATTGAACAATTAGTAGGACATTTGTCTAATATTGAAAATTACTTTCGTTTAGTTGAATAATTCTATAATACTTTTAATTAAGTCAGCTTAATACTACATGATTTCTAACTGTGCTGAAGCAACGTGCTCGTCTACACGTCACGAAACCAGGGTCCCTCGGTCACATACAGGACGTATTGAAGTAACAAGCCCGCCAATTAATTCTTCATAGAACTGCCAAACCTAAATCATCGAGGTACTACCTGTCACATACATGTACTAAAGTACGTGTCTGACACAGGTAGAAAAGCTTATCATACCCAGTTTTGACGTCAATGTCAATGACACACGCATCACAAATTTGCTTCTGAAGTAACGCTAGCAAAAGTCTCAAAACGAAAATATTTGTAGAAGGGCCTACAAATTCTACACATTACACACATTACGCGCTACAAAAGTAGTTATTTACATTAGCCTGTGGAAAGTAGGATGTTACGGGCAAAACTTGCACCCGTGCTAAAATTGTATAGAAATCCGGCAATTCGCTCGTGGCGTAGGTTCGAGATTATTTTTACAAGGTAGTAGAATAGATTAGATCGAAATGGGCGCCAGTCCACAGATGCCTTAATGTGACATACGAATATACGGTCTGGAAATGTGGACGTTTCGAGACCGAACCTGAGGATGTTGATTATTGGTTGTTTTTTTTGTTGGGCAAATGCCAAGGAGAGAGAAAAGAAATGATAAACCACGCCAAAATCATATATACACGTTTATTTCTCTAGTCAGTATTTAAGGAAGTCATGAAAAGAAACGAAATAATTACGTTGATAAATGTAGATATGTACAAACCCCACTTACGCCTCCATCCAAGAGTTTGTCGTCGTATGTGAATGGACGATATGGCGTAACCGGCTTCAAGTCGTACGTAGGAGTACATAAATGTTTACACATTGAAATTTACAATAAGGTAAATGAACAAAAATAAAACAGTACACTGAAGCTTTAAAAGTAGCTCTAGGGAGCATCCAAAGAGTACCACAAATTGTGAACTTAACAAAAAACTATCTTCAAGGTTTTCTTTAGTTGCTCAATATATTGCGACGCAATAAACTTAAAAACTACACCTAAAATTATTAGAAAACAAACAGATCACGTTCTTTACAGCTTAGGCTGCATTTCTCACAAATATGTACATCATCCAAGAACCACTCATCCGTATTTAAGGATTGTAATAAAAGTTCGTACGTTACCCTATACTGCAGTTGGATGAAAGCGTTCTGTAGGACCAGTACCCAAAAGGTAAGCTGCAAGGTTGAGCAATGGTGCTCTCGCCGTAGAACCATCAGAAGCAAGAAATAAATCTGAGAGCAGTGGACCACCGTTATTAATTTCCGGACCACCAGTTATTATTTAGTACCATCAGAACCAAGCAACCATCTGGATATCAGCAGAGGCATTATCGGGCGTTGATATAAAATTCGCCATGTTAAGAACAGACACGATAAAAGCCCGCCTAATAAAAACTTAAAAAAAATTAGAAACCAGATATCGCTTTTATTTAATTTACCTGCACGACGTCGACGAAACTTATAAACAACCAGTTAAATTGGACGGTGACGACGCGCAGTTTTTGTAAAAGATCACATGTAAAACGGATTTTACACCAAACGATTCATTTTTAATTAAAATGCAATCGGAAGAAAATATTTCTGTACAGCACATTAGATTTATTTCAACTGAACAGATAATTCACTGATAAGCGAAGCACATTAAAACGAACTAATAGTAATTAGCATTTTCGTTAAGCAACACTCGCATTGGAAAATTTTCAAAAGTGCCGTTTTATGCGTATGCAAACGAAGTATTAGAAATCCCAGTTCCTATCGTTGAGAACACACGTACGAAAAATAGATAGATAAGGCGTATAACAATTTAAAGCAAATTGTATACGTAAAATAAAATCAAATTTGTACAATAATAATGCTTTTAAATCGAAATAGGAATTAATTACATTAAAGAAAAAGTTTTCTTTCAAAGACAAAAAAAAATGTCACAAACCCCCCTCTCACAAAAGGGAAAGATAGGGTTAAAACGAAAAGGTTTGATGCCATTATTATTATTTTTTTTGAACGAACCTAAACCTAAATCAAACTTAGTACTAAATTACCCCAAGGACATATCACTATAAAACCTATGTAATTAGGTTTTCTCATTATTTACAATACGATAACCATTTTAAAGTTCAAAAGTCAAACATAAGCACAAGGAAATTAGAGAAAAAGTCAATCATAGAAGTACTAGTTTCTGAAACTAGATTGATGTTCATTCTGAGCTAGCGTACGTTCTATCAGGAACCCTAATCATACCTTTCTTCTTATCAGACCGGAACAGAGAACTGCATAAATCGACTTAAGGTTTCTACTAGCCGCCAAGAGCGAAAATATCACCTCTGTAAGCAGTGATATACCAAGAATAAAGGCTAGAGTAGAAGATCCGACACATGTCGATGCTAAAGTGAAGTACATACTCCTAACCTATTTTAACCTTAGTCGTGAATACCATTTACAGTAGCTCTAGACGTAACTTCGTTCGAATCAAACAGTACAGTAAAGCATGAGGATGGGTAGAGTATTTACGTAATTTTACTAGTCCAAAACAACTAAATATAGAGCCACTAAGATCCATGACACTATAAGGACAAAGAGACTTGACCGCGAACTTTTGTCACAATTAAACAATGCATAGTAAGTGGTATATATGTACAACAAAATTGAAGGTCGTCGTAACCCTACAGTTTGTCGTTTGTCTAATCTAGGTTCCAAAAGTGAGCAGAAATTTTCGAGTCGCCTATGGCGAAATATTTCCAGTTATAAGAATGAGAACAAAATCTAAGCAGAACCTGGAAATACAAGACACAACACACAATAAAGCGAATCAATCCGACCACGTCGTGACCTCAGTGAGGTAGTATCGCTAAATCGTAATAATCTCCACGGTACTGGAAACCTAAGGCATACTTAGTAGAGTAACATTAAAGACCAAAACAGAACAAATAATGGGGTCTGACGAAAGGAAAAAAAATTTTCTTTTTTTTTGATAATTTAAGAAATACAATATGAAGTACGGAGCACAGTCGTCAGCGAAAGTTGGATGTAATCTAAAAGTTTTGCGTCGTTTCTTACGACGAGGGTATAATAAGGAAATCTCGTTTATTTCCAAATCTTCCTTGTCTTTCAGGTCATTTTCTGGGTTGTTGTCATCGGTGAAAACGCGCTTGAGGTGTTTAGCGTGCCATACGCCTACAGGACTACCTGCATCGTCTGTAAGATCGTATGTCCAAGGAGACACTACTTTTTCACCGTAAATGGTCCGGTAAACTTGGGACTTAGCTTTGCATTTAAATGTTTGCTTGCGTCGGAAAGAATAAAATTACGTTTCCATACTCGGTCACCTGTGTTATACTTCACCGGTCGTTGTCGGAGGTTATAGCGACTTTGGGTATTATTATAAGCTTTTGTAAGTCGTTTGCGAATAAAATCTTTTATCGAAGAGAATAAAGTCTCGTTGGG
This sequence comes from Abscondita cerata, assembly GCA_030710515.1. Taxonomy (NCBI): domain Eukaryota; kingdom Metazoa; phylum Arthropoda; class Insecta; order Coleoptera; family Lampyridae; genus Abscondita; species Abscondita cerata. The sequence goes on along the minus strand of JALBCR010002839.1, from coordinate 7,420 downwards.
GTTAGGTATAGGTGTCTCAATGTCAGGGGCAGAAGAAGGAGGACCGTAGGTCGTACCGGAAAGAACTTGTTCCCTTCAAAAAGGGCAAAGAAAGGAGTGCAATCGATCACTTCATGTTTGGCTGTGCGTATTGCGCAACCGAGTTTTGACAAGTGCTGATCCCAACGTCGATGATTTTCGTTTATATAAGACGAAATCATTGTTTTTAACACCCGGTTGACCCTTTCGGTGGGATTTGCGCGCGGAAGGTATCTGGCAGTGTATAAGATAGTAGTACAGTATTCCTTGCACAGGTTAGTAAACGCGCGGCTCCTGAATTGAACACCATTATCGGTAATAAAGTATTGAGGTACTCAAAAATAAGAAAGACTTGCTCTTCGATAATGCGAACGATGGTCGAAGCTATTGAAGTGCGCAACGGAAGAAAAGCGAAAATTTAGTAAAGCAGTCTGTCACTACAAGCACATACGAGTTTCCTTTAGTCGATCGCGGAAGAGGGCCAACAATGTCGCACGAAAGAATTTGCCAAGGACCTGTGGGTTTAGCACGAGGGCAAAGTGACCAGGTGAAGCGACCTGCTCTACTTTATGCGTAGCACATGTTTTGCACCGACGGATATACCTACGAACGTCTTCCCTAAGTTTAGGCCAGTAATAAAATTAAGAATTCGCGCAACCGTTTTAAAACACCAGTGTGCCCTGCTGTAGGAGGGTCATGAAAACTTTGGATGATCTTTGTTCGCTGATCGGTTGGAACTACTAACTTCCATTCATCCGATGGATTTCCTAGCAACTCAGGAGGCTTACTTTTCACTCGTCGGAACAACACATTATCAATAACGGACCATTTGGGAAACCGTTTAGGAGAAGTACCAATGCGTTCTAGAGTAGTGTTATACCACTTGTCTTGGGTAGGCAGAACTAAATCGTGCGTAGAGACAACAGCTGTATTAGCAATATGGAGGACAGGTACCGATCGAGACAGTGCATCTGGCACCACATGATCCTTTCCTCTCCGATGCACAATAGTAAAATCATATTGCTGCAATCGTACTGACCATCGTGCTAATCGTCCGGAAGGACTTTGCAGACGATTTAACCATAGAAGAGAATGATGATCCGTAATTACAACAAAATGAGCTCCTTCAATATAAGGCCGAAACTTCTCAATTGCCCACAGTACGCAAAGACATTCTTTCTCGGTCGTCGAGTAGTTTCTCTCAGCTCGGGAAAGAGATTTACTTATGTAACTTACCACTTTTTCGCCTTCGGTGGATTCTTGCGTTAGGACTGCTCCTAAGCCAAAATCGGAAGCATCCGTTTGAATGGTAAATGGTAGAGTGAAATCCGGGCAAGATAGGATCGGTGCAGAAATAAGGCATTCCTTGAGTGCAATAAAGGCTGATTGACAGTCAGTCGTCCATATAAAAGAGGCATTCTTTTTAGTCAGTGCAGTTAAAGGAGCGAGTAACGTGGCAAAGTTGGGTATGAAGCGTCTATACCAACTAGCCATCCCTACCAAACGACGAACCTCAGTAACTGTGGAAGGAGTAGGAATATTAATAATTGCTGTGACTTTCTCTGGATCTACTGAAAGTCCATTTTTATTTACTACATAGCCCAAATATCGTAATTCTGGCAGACAAAAATTACATTTTTCCCGATTTAGCGTCAGACCAGCGGCAAACAAACGAGTTAAAACCTTCTCTAAAATGCTTAGATGAGCGTCGAAGGTAGACGAAACTATTACAATATCATCGAGATACGCAAAACAATAGGGCTCGAGATCTCCTCCTATAACTCGTTCAATTAATCGTTGAAACGTAGCTGGGGAATTGTGCAGGCCAAAAGGCATTCTTGTAAATTGAAACAGCCCTCTATTTGGTACTGTAAAAGCCGTCATTGGTTTTGAAGATTCCTCCATCGGAATTTGCCAATAAGCGGATCGGATGTCAAGACTAGAGAGGTAGCGCGCATCCCTTAAGCGGTCTAGTATTGAAGAAATGTAAGGAAGCGGGAAAGCGTCTTTTCAGTGACCTGGTTCAATTTTCGATAGTCAATACAGAACCTGTAAGAATTATCTTTTTGCGAACGAGTACAATGGGGCTAGCCCACGGACTATAAGAAGGTTCAATTACTCCAAGTTCAAGCATTTTGTCGAGTTCATCATTTACTATCTGTTGTAGGGTAGGGAGACAGGGGATAATAACGCTGCTTAATCGGTTCCGAGTGGGTTTTAATGCGATGTTCAACGAGTGTAGTACACCCGAGTCCAGAAGACTGTCGAGAAAAGCCTTATCCGTCAGAGCGTTCAACGCCTGTTGTTGTTCGTACGTAAGAAGAGACAAGGAAGACAAATTAATTGCAGGGTTCACACTTGGGTTATCAGAAAATTTCCACTCACCACGTCTAAGATCCGGGACAAATTTCATCGTTTTCCAAAAGTCAACTCAAGGATTAGTTCTTGAGTCACCTCAGGAATCACCAAAATGTCGAGTAACTTCATCTTTCCTTCTAGGCGAACAGGTGCAGAAAGAATTCCAAGGATTGTACAAGGATGGCCATTAGCTAAGTGACACTGAGAAATCGGCGAAGGTGGTCGAAGAGGTAAAGACAATGCACAAAGACGATCCCATCCAGGACCTCCGAGTAAAGTTCGGGAGGCACCTGAGTCCAAAAGCCCGTTAAAAGTTTGACCAAGAATATCAACTGCGAGATGAGGACGCTCATCGTCTCGTATACCAGTGAGAATAAAATTAAGAAGAAGGCTCTGATTTTCAGGAAGACCATTGAATGGAATTTCCGAGAACAGAGAAAAGGAGTAGAGACAACGTCTCGGATCGTAGCCTCTAAGATCGGTTTCCTGAACGGAGCAACTGGGACAAGTAGCACGGCGAACACCGTGTCGTCCACAACCGTAACAGTGAAGAACTTGTGGTAAAGGACATTGAGGAGACAAGTGACCACCCTGGTTGCAGTTCCAACACTTTGGAGAAGTAGTGGTCAATTTCTGCACAGTAGACACTTGCAAAGGCACACCAGAGCTTTCAGAAAATCTTACAGTACGCGAAAGTACTGGAGGAGTGGTTGAGGTAGTAGCTAATTCGGAAGTTTGACCGACATATGCTAAGTTTGGTTCCAGTAACTTAGTAGACTTGCGGGATGGTGGTAGTTTGTAACTTTCAATAGAAATTTTATTTTTTTCCAATTGTTTCCCTAATACAACTAGTTGATTAATGGAAGTTATTTCAGATAAAGCTAAAGCAGTTTGGTAGAACGGAGTAAGATTTTTACGAATAATTTTGAGTTGTTGTACCTCTGATTGTGGTTCTGATAATCGTTTGAAAAGACTTTGCATTATGGCCACGTACATAGAGATCGTGTCTAAAGGACCCATCGTCCTTGCTTTTATTTCGTCTAGTAAACGGTCATCGTAGTCTACAGGTAGGAATTCAGATTTTAATAATTTTACGACATCGGACCAAGACTTTAGTGATTCTTTATGAGCGCGATATACCAAGAGTGCTTGACCTGAGAGCAGTTCCGGAGCGGAAAGAAATAAATGTAACGGAGTAACCCGATGTGCGGTACTAAGTTCGTCCACGCGGATTAAAAAGTCATTGAGTGAGGAAGGGCCTTCTCCAGAGAATGTCAAGTTCCATTTTGAAACGTGTACAAGTCTTGGTGCGGTAACAACAGTTGCAGAGGGAGTTAGTTCTGTTTCGTTAAAGTCAGATTCTGAAGACGAATCTTGTACATTATCGTCATCGTCGTCTAGTCCTGTAGTTTTATTGGGTTTCGGGCTAGAAGCGTTTATTGAGCCCCGATAAAAAGATGTTCGTTTGAACTTTTTAATTGTGGAAATCACATCGTGTTGTATGGTTTTGAGAGCAACGGCTAGGCCAGTTTTTGTAGACTGTTCTGGGTCAGTAGTAGCAGTCATCAATTTGCAACGTCGAAATGAGTGAGCCCACGCCGATTTTATTCGCCGGAGGAGAGGAGCTTTTTCGTCACCATTAAAGTTTGTTAGATATGATTGTAGCTCAGCAATAGAAGCTTCTACAGCTAGCTTTTCATCAGCAAAAGGAAGTGTAGTAGTAGATGTAGTACTGAAAGAAGTATCTCCATCCAAAGCAATGGTTTGACGAGCAAATTTGCGCAGTTCTTCCGTATTGAGACCAGTGGAAGGTTGTCCGCGAGAAGAAATTTCGTATACTAGTTCTGCCTTGTTTAGACGTGAAACATCTACGTTCCAAGAAGCCATTTTAACATAAAGAGAAGCAAAAAAACAAATTAGCGATGCAGTAGATAATAAAATGGTTAAAACCTTCGTGTATGTAGAAAACTCAGCAAAGCACAGAAAGACTCGTCAAGTAAGTAATGGACGATTTAATAAAAGAAACGAGTTATACCCCCTTTACAAAAATAAAAGTACTGGTGAAAATAATGTCGAGTAAAGAGAAAAGAAACCACGTTGGGCGCCACGAAATCTTGTTACGGGCAAAACTTGCACCCGTGCCAAAATTGTATAGAAATCCGGCAATTCGCTCGTGGCGTAGGTTCGAGATTATTTTACAAGGTAGTAGAATAGATTAGATCGAAATGGGCGCCAGTCCACAGATGCCTTAATGTGACATACGAATATACGGTCTGAAATGTGGACGTTTCGAGACCGAACCTGAGGATGTTGATTATTGGTTGTTTTTTTTTGTTGGGCAAATGCCAAGGAGAGAGAAAAGAAATGATAAACCACGCCAAAATCATATATACACGTTTATTTCTCTAGTCAGTATTTAAGGAAGTCATGAAAAGAAACGAAATAATTACGTTGATAAATGTAGATATGTACAAACCCCACTTACGCCTCCATCCAAGAGTTTGTCGTCGTATGTGAATGGACGATATGGCGTAACCGGCTTCAAGTCGTACGTAGGAGTACATAAATGTTTACACATTGAAATTTACAATAAGGTAAATGAACAAAAATAAAACAGTACACTGGAGCTTTAAAAGTAGCTCTAGGGAGCATCCAAAGAGTACCACAAATTGTGAACTTAACAAAAACTATCTTCAAGGTTTTCTTTAGTTGCTCAATATATTGCGACGCAATAAACTTAAAAACTACACCTAAAATTATTAGAAAAACAAACAGATCACGTTCTTTACAGCTTAGGCTGCATTTCTCACAAATATGTACATCATCCAAGAACCACTCATCCGTATTTAAGGATTGTAATAAAAGTTCGTACGTTACCCTATACTGCAGTTGGATGAAAGCGTTCTGTAGGACCAGTACCCAAAAAGGTAAGCTGCAAGGTTGAGCAATGGTGCTCTCGCCGTAGAACCATCAGAAGCAAGAAATAAATCTGAGAGCAGTGGACCACCGTTATTAATTTCCGGACCACCAGTTATTATTTAGTACCATCAGAACCAAGCAACCATCTGGATATCAGCAGAGGCATTATCGGGCGTTGATATAAAATTCGCCATGTTAAGAACAGACACGATAAAAGCCCGCCTAATAAAAACTTAAAAAAAAAAAATTAGAAACCAGATATCGCTTTTTATTTAATTTACCTGCACGACGTCGACGAAACTTATAAACAACCAGTTAAATTGGACGGTGACGACGCGCAGTTTTGTAAAGATCACATGTAAAACGGATTTTACACCAAACGATTCATTTTAATTAAAATGCAATCGGAAGAAAATATTTCTGTACAGCACATTAGATTTATTTCAACTGAACAGATAATTCACTGATAAGCGAAGCACATTAAAACGAACTAATAGTAATTAGCATTTTCGTTAAGCAACACTCGCATTGGAAAATTTTCAAAAAGTGCCGTTTTATGCGTATGCAAACGAAGTATTAGAAATCCCAGTTCCTATCGTTGAGAACACACGTACGAAAAATAGATAGATAAGGCGTATAACAATTTAAAGCAAATTGTATACGTAAAATAAAATCAAATTTGTACAATAATAATGCTTTTAAATCGAAATAGGAATTAATTACATTAAAGAAAAAGTTTTCTTTCAAAGACAAAAAAAAATGTCACAAGGATTTTAAGGCGCAACCGTTTTGTTGTTTTGTCATTAGCTGGAGCGCCATAAAATCACTTTACACACGAATTTTGCATAATATTTTTTAGCCGACGCATCAAAAAGTAAAAATAGAACAAAATTATTTCTACTGATTTTAAGTAGCTTGCCCGTTAGAGAAAGCACAATTACAACAACCTTGTCGCTTCTGTACAATTTGCTCAACCGAATATAAATGAAATGGTAGACATCAAAACTTGTTAGTAGCTATTATAACGGGTATTATTTAAAATTGCACATGGAATTTTAAGTTTGGATTGCTTAAACAAACTCAATATTAGTTACAGTGGTATTAGTGATTAACAATTTTTGAAAATACCCGCTATATTGTCAACTATACTCTATTCTTGCAATGAATTATTTATATTTTAATTTCGTTTATATGTTTTTTATTCAAGTACTTAAATTTTATTATTATTTCTTCCTTTGTGTTTGGTGTAATTATTTAAGCGTAATTAGTTTCATAATTGCATCTGTCACTGTAGAAAATATTATCTGCAAGTTAATGGTAGTTTACTTACAAATGTCATAGCGCTATAATTAATAATATTTTCCAGACAGCGACGTTTCATCGTGGTCAGTTTAACGTTGCTGATTGATCGCGACTGTTTTCATCGCCGGTCAAGTTCATCTCTGACCCAGTTCCTTGATCGTCGGTTTATCATCAAGTCTATTTATCTATAAGTTTATTAAACAATACACTGCAAGTGTTTATCGAAGTTTACTGCTAGTATTCTATCTAAGTTAAATAAGACTAAAAATAGTGTAATCGAATGGCACATTACAAGTCAAAGTAAAGTAACGTATTTAAAACGCACAATACCTACATTTCAAACTGATAATTATGGACTAAACTAAGTAAATATTTAATTTTGTCAGTAACCACACCCAGAATTCGATCCTCAGCCTGACGATTTTTGTCAACTTTAATGGTAGTTGGCACCTGCCATCATTTGCTTATAATACACATTACGACTTGTTTGAACTTTTTTAAACAATCTATTAATTTGTAGAACAGTTGTTTCCAATACAGATGTTAATTTTTTACAAACATGTTTTATGTGCAGCAGATCAAAATGTATTTTAATTGTTATTAAAGTGCATCAAAAAAAATACCTGTATGATTTCTAAAAATATGTACTCGTGACAAATCGGCCAATGATAAAATGGCCGCCCAAAATAGTTCCGAAAATGAAACCGCCAGGAAGAACTGGCCTCGATGAAACGTAAACCGATCTTTCTCCACAAGTTTAGATTGCAATATTCACAAATTGAACAGTAATAGTACATGAAAATTAATTGAATTAAAATTAAAA